>CAWUFW010000007.1:2527500-3002500 GCA_963921515.1 Calotriton arnoldi | reverse complement strand
CACCCTGCCATGCGGCAGGACCAAGGACGGAGCCCGGGGTGGGGAGGCCACCCTCCCCGGGGCCCTCAGGGGCCCCGGACGGAGCTCCTGAACCCAGCCAAGCGAGGGGGGCTCCCGGGCACGACGGAACTCCGTCTCAGGCCTTTGGCATAGCGGCAGGCCGGGGGATGGGGCCCGGGGCCGGAGCACCCGGCCCGGCGGGGCCCCTGGACCCAGCCGGGGCTCCCAGGCACAGAGGCGCAGGGGAAGCCTCCCCGGGCCCACAGGACCCCATCCCGGGCACCCTGCCATGTGGCAGGACTGAGGACGGAGCCCGGGGTGGGGAGGCCACCCTCTCCAGGGCCCTCAGGGGCCCCGGACAGAGCTCCTGAACGCAGCCAAGCGAGGAGGGCTCCCCGGAAACGACGGAACCCCGTCTCGGGCCTTTGGCAATGTGGCAGGCCGGGGGACGGGGCCCAGGGCTGGAGCCCCCGACCGGGGGCCCGGCAGGGCCCCTGGACCCAGCCGGGGATCCTGGGCCCAGAAGCGCAGGGGAAGCCTCCCGGGCCCGCGGGACCCCGTCCCGGGCACCCTGCCATGTGGCAGGACCGAGGACGGAGCCCGGGGTGGGGAGGCCACCCTCCCCGGGGCCCCTGGGAGCCCCTGAACCCAGCCAAACAAGGGGAGGCTCCCCGGGCATGACGGAACCCCGTCCCTAGCCTTTGGTGGGGCGGCAGGTCGGGGGACAGGGCCCAGGGCTGGAGCACCCAACCCGGGGCCCGGCGGGGCCCCTGGACCCAGCCGGGGCTCCTGGAGGCAAAGGGGCAGCCTCCCCCTGGCCCGCGAGACCCCAGCCCGGGCACCCTGCCATGCGGCAGGACCGAGGACGGAGCCCGGGGTGGGGAGGCCGCCCTCCCCGGGGCCCATGGGAGCTCCTGAACCCAGCCAAGCAGGGGAAGGCTCCCCGGGCCTGCGGGTCCCCATCCGGGGCATCCTGCCACGCAGTAGGCCCGGGGACGGGCCCGGGCTGGGGCAGCATCCTGGCCCGTCCAGCTGCCAGCTGAGGACCGCTAGGCCGAGAGGGGTTCCGGAGTACCCTGTCCCTAGTAATCCGGAGGAAGGCTACCCCCCTTTCTGGTAACCCGTGCGCACCGCGAGACTGAGGGGACCCTAGGCGCGGACGCTCCCGACCTCCTGGAGCCCTGGCTGGGATCGGTGAGGCAAATGAGCCCTCATCAGGACTTCCAGGCCGGCCCGGCCATCTGGTCGCCCCATTGGAAAGCATTGCGCGCGACCAGATGGCCGAGGGGAAAGGTGCGACCAGATGGCCAGGACCAAAAGGACGCCCATCTGCCCGCCCCGAGCCTACGCAGTAGGGCTCCCGTCTGCCCTTGCAGGGCTCGGGGGCTCCGCTTCCTGGGGGCTCGGGGGACCCCGGCTGGGCCTTAGGCGTGGGGAGGACCGCCGGAGCTCTCGGGCCCAGACGCCCAAGGGAGGACTGCCCAGGACCCATGGAGCCCGTCCCGGGCACTTTGCCACGCCGTGGGCCGGAGGAGGGAGCCCCCCCGGACGGAGGGGAGGTGTTGTCCGGGCATAGCCCATCTGGTCCCCGGCAAAGAACCGCCAGCCCGGGAGGGGTGTTCTGGCATACCCTGCCCCTAGTAATCTGGAGGAAAGCTACCCCTCTTTCTGGGAAACCGTGCGCACCGCGAGACTCAGGGGACCCTAGGCGCAGACGCGCCCGAACTCCTGGAGCCCTGGCTGGGATCGGGGAGGCAAATGAGCCCTCATCGGGACTTCCAGGGCAGCCCGGCCATCTGGTCGCCCCATTGGAAAGCATTGCGTGCGACCAGAAGGCCGATGAGAAAGGTGCGACCAGATGGTCGGGACCGAAAGGACTCCCATCTGCCCACCCGAGCCTTCGCGGTTGGGGTCCCACCTGCCCTTGCAGGGCTCGGGGGCTCCGCTTCCCAGGGGTCTCGGGGACCCCGGCTGGGCCTCAGGCACGGGGAGGACTGCTGGAGCTCTCGGGCCCAGACGCCTGAGGGAGGACTGCCCAGGACCCATGGAGCCCGTCCCGGGCACTTTGCCACGCCATGGGCCGGAGGAGGGAGCCCCCCTGGACGGAGGGGAGGTGTTGTCCGGGCATAGCCCATCTGGTCCCCGGCAAAGAACCGCCAGCCCGGGAGGGGTGTTCTGGCATGCCCTGCCCCTAGTAATCCAGAGGAAAGCTACCCCTCTTTCTGGGAACCCCTGCGCACCGCGAGACTCGGGGGACCCTAGGTGCGGACGCGCCAGACCTCCTGGAGCCCTGGCTGGGATTGGGGAGGCAAATGAGCCCTCATCGGGACGTCCAGGGCAGCCCGGCCATCTGGTCGCCCCATTGGAAAGCATTGCGTGCAACCAGATGGCCGAGGGGAAAGGTGCGACCAGATGGCCGGGACCGAAAGGACTCCCATCTGCCCACCCCGAGCCTTCGCGTTGGGCTCCCGCCTGCCCTTGCAGGGCTCGGGGGCTCCGCTTCCCGGGGGGCTCGGGGACCCCGGCTGGGCCTCAGGCACGGAGAGGACCGCCGGAGCTCTCGGGCCCAGACGCCCGAGGGAGGACTGCCCAGGACCCATGGAGCCCGTCCTGGGCACTTTGCCACGCCGTGGGCCGGAGGAGGGAGCCCCCCCAGACGGAGGGGAGGTGTTGTCCGGGCATAGCCCATCTGGTCCCCGGCAAAGAACCGCCAGCCCGGGAGGGGTGTTCTAGCATACCCTGCCCCTAGTAATCTGGAGGAAAGCTACCCCTCTTTCTGGGAACCCGTGCGCACCACGAGACTCAGGGGGCCCTAGGCCCGGACGCGCCCGACCTCCTGGAGCCCTGACTGGGATCGGGGAGGCAAATGAGCCCTTATCGGGACTTCCAGGGCAGCCCGGCCATCTGGTCGCCCCATTGGAAAGCATTGTGTGCGACCAGATGGCCGAGGGGGAAAAGGTGCGACCAGATGGCCGGGACCGAAAGGACGCCCGCCCCCCCCCCCGAGCCGAGCCTTCGCGGTAGGGCTCCCGCCTGCCTTTGCAGGGCTCGGGGGCTCCGCTTCCCGGGGGGCTCGGGGACCCCGGCTGGGCCTCAGTCACGGGGAGGACAGCCGGAGCTCTCGGGCCCAGACGCCCGGGGGCGGGGGGACTGCCCAGGACCCATGGAGCCCGTCCCGGGCCCTTTGCCATGCCGTGGGCCGGAGGAGGGAGCCCCCGGATGGAAGGGAGGTGTTGTCCGGGCATAGCCCATCTGGTCACCGGCAAAGAACCGCCAGCCCAAGAGGGGTGTTCCGGCATACCCTGCCCCTAGTAATCCGGAGGAAAGCTACCCCTCTTTCTAGTAACCCATGCTCACCGAGTGACGGAGGGGACCCAGGGCGCGGAGGCGCCCGACCTCCTGGAGCCCTGGCTGGGATCGGGGAGGCAAATGAGCCCCCCTCGGGACTTCCAGGGCAGCCCAGCCATCTGGTCGCCCCATTGGAAAGCATTGCGTGCGACCAGACGGCCGAGGGGGAAAAGGTGCGACCAGATGGCCGGGACCGAAAGGACGCCCATCTGCCCGCCCCGAGCCGAGCCATCGCGGTAGGGCTACCGTCTACCCTTGCAGGGCTCTGGGGCTCTGCACCAGGGACCCTTGTCCCGGGCAGACGGACCCTTGGCAGGCCGCAGGACGGGGGCTCCCACACCCCAGGCCCTGACCGAAACCCAGGCCCCGGGGCCGGTCCCTGCTTCTCAACCCAGCCGGGCCAGGGAAATCGGGGAGCCTGCCTGGGCACGAGGGACCCCTGTCCCGGGCCATGGACCCTCGGCTGGCCACAGGACGTGGGCTCGTGTTCCACACTTTTTTTTCCCATAATTCCGCGTAGTGGCGTTACGCCAACTCTGCCCAGCCCTACCATCAATGCCACATTTCATGTGCTGTGTGCCTCCCAATACATAAACCTCTCCCTCGATGTTGTTCAGCATTGGCATATCACAGGGAATTGGAAACATTTAATATCCAGTGGGAGGGGGAAGGGGCAAAAAAGTTCAAATCTAAAAACAAAAAGCCAATACTCCTCTGCCGTATTTAGAGTCTGTTGTCTGCTGGGGAACCTCGGCAGAAGATCCTTCACTCCTATATGCAAGAAAAAAAGCCAAATCCTGCTCAAAGCTCGCACACACCCCACTCAAACAGCATGGCTCTGTTACTAAAAACACTGGGAGCTCATCTGACACTGGTGGAGGACCAACTACATTATGCACTGCGAAACTGAAAGTAATAGCAACTTAAAAAGTCGTAAAATCCCAACGCAAACTTGTAATGGTACTAAACATATGTACATCACAGCATACTAGCAATAATCTCTCTCGCCTCCCTGTGTCTGGGCACATGCCTCACACTACCTAGGCATAACAGGCATATAAAGCACACATGTACTACAATTTTACATCACCCTCTGTCTGTAGGGTGGTGCAAAGTGTTTACAAATATACATGGGCAGCCAAACAAACAAAACAAAGCAAAACAAACCCACTATAACTTACATGTTAATAATCTGTGCAACAGTATATACATACAAACAATATCCCTAAACATAAGTGGATGGTGTGCAAAGCACACGTACATTTAGACTGTCCTAGACCCATGTCTAGGCATTAACCTCACACTACCCAACCATAGTAAACATCCATGTACCTCAAATACCCCTTACAACACCCCCAACTGCAATGTTCCTTGTTAAAATATTGCTCACGAGCACAAGGGCAGACCAGAAGCCCATATACCAAATACTGCAAAAATATAGGTAACCTAGATGTAAACACAGTGAATATATGACATGTAGGGTACATGAACCCCAACACCTAAATGTCAAGCCCCAGATTGTGACCCAGGTAACCATGTTGAATTAGTGACACCTACACTCTCCCTTCACAGCATCACTTCCAGGGCAATTCCCAGATGTGGGAAATGGAATGAACTGTATGTCTCTCCCACAATGCAACACCAAGGGAATCTCAAGACCTGGAAATTGGACTAAATAACATGACGAAATATGGATAACCACAGTCAGGTATGGACATTTTCATACTTACCCTAACCCCCAGCCAATAACAGACACATAGGTCAAAGATTGACATGTTTTTATTTTTTTTAAATCAACACCAGTCTTCTTCTTCCAGATATGTAAAGTGGGTGTGGGGGTGAGAGGGCAAATGGAAAGAAATCTAGAGTTCCAAGGGGGGGTTAAAATACAAAAAAGTACAAATTAGGAGGAAATCCAAATCAAACAGTCTGTGGAGAGAAGTGTCAATAGGACGAAGTTGGGATTTTTACAATTGGGGAATTATTTAATAATTGGCAACTACTGCCCATTGAAACTCTCGTAGACGACTTCGGTGTTCATAAAGGGAAATTCCTAAAATATAAGGGACTAGTGAACGTGACAAAGCAATGCTTGTTGGAAAACATGTGAGCCTGACTCTCCAACTTTAGAATAATTACATATCGTAAAAACGGCAGACATTTATTACATGGAAATATATGAAAACATATCAAGACCTCTTGACTGGAAACCCTCTGATTAATTAAGATTGAACTGAGAAGATGATCTGCAAAGACCACTCAACACACAAAATGGGAGGGAATCATAGCCTATTCCCACGCTGTTTTTTAAAAGCTAGGTTTAAAGAAATCCAATTTAATATAATGCATAGGACATATCTTTCGCCCCGAGTTATATATAAAATATACAATACTGCAGCATCAAGCTGCCCCTGTTTTGGCTTGAAACATGCAGGTTTCTGGCGCATGTTATATATGGATGTGCTCGGATGATACCAACTTCTGGCTAGAAGTTAACACATTTTCGATGCAAATTACAAATAGGCACATCCTGCTGAGTGCAGACACTTGCCTGTTAGGGCTATGCATTCTTCCTCTAAAGATAAAGGAACTCTAGGTTTCTGGATCTAACACTGCTAGTAGCCAAACAAATGACTGCCGTGGCACAGAAATCCACCACAGCTTCGGCAATTAGAAAATGGCTATAGGAGGTAAAGAAATGGCCAGAATCATTATTGCTCCACGAAGAAGAAATTAAGGGTCTATGGAATAGAACCATATCTGCACATTGGGATGAAATTGCTTGAAACGCGTTCTCCTCTCATTAACAATCACAATGCCCCATATCTTCCCTCAATGATCAGGACGTTCACTACATGGCTACTATTATATGGCACAGAAACACACACTAGGACGTGAGTGGATCTTTGAACAAATTAGGATAATAAGTTATAACAGTGTTTCCCAAACTGTGGGTCCAACAATTTTTGGAGGGTCGCGAAAGTCCAAGCAATAAATAAAGATTACTTTAGATGCTGTACTTATCCTGTCACAGCTCCACCGCTTCAAAGACAGAGGTCAAACGTCAGGCTATGTCTTCTGACAAATCACTGGTTATGTTTTCAATATGGGGATTTTTGTGTACAAACTCCTTTCACTTTGGAGTCAGAGAAAGAAAAGTGAAACATGTGACAATCCTGCTGAGGCACAAGTGTGAAAGGAAGGCTGAAGGATGTCATTTTTTTGTAACATAACAAAATGTAAACACCTGTAAATGAACTGTACACATTCAGCAGTTAGGAAAGCAAAAATTAAGCACTTTTTTGGTTATTCTGAAGTATGATGGAAACAAAGCTTTTAATAGGATCAAGACAAAACAAGACACTTTTTCTTGGTGATGTGCAAATGATAAAAATTCACTGATCTCCAATTTCCACACATTAATATTTGTGTGCAATATAGTTTTATTAGTAAAACTGTATGTCTGTGCACATATTGTGGCCATTTTGAAGAAAGAAAAAAATGCTGTCTGTAAATGACAGTGCACTACCACACAATGCTTTAATTACAATAAAAATCATCTGCCTCAAGTTAATTATAGCCTGGTGGGTTGCAAAAGTTTGTCGTTCTAAAATTTGGGTTGTGGTTCCAAAAAATGTTTGGGGACCACTGAGTTACAATATATTAGATTGGCATCAACACATTACAAGTTATAAGGTAAATTATATTATGATGTAGGTTATCCTAAGTACATATTTACTGCAAGCTGAGTTTGTCTATAGTTTGGTTAATTCATTTTTATTATTTATTGAAAAGGTACAGATGAACTACAGACCACATTAGAAAGGGATGTCTTCGAAATATACTATCCCATAATACTATGATTCATTTCTCTAGACTACAAGACTGATCCAGGCATTTTTCACAAATATACTGTATAATATTGTTATTAAAAGGGTACTGTTAGATATGATGTCATATTAGACACGGCATACACTTATTGTGTATTATAAAGTAATGTATTTTGCAATTAATTAAAATGAATAAAAAAACTGGGGGGATACGTTGCCTTTGTCTGGACTGGGCCTTAATAGTAGTAATTATCTAGAAATTAAGGGGTATTGAAAATAAAGTAAGAAAAATAATAGCAAAAACATAAGTAAAATAAGTGTTAATTTGATGGATAAGAAAAATTACTTAATCAATCAAGAGGTATTTGTATAGCGCTGCTTGTCACCCGCAAGGGTATTCAGGAGCTTGCTCCCGAGCTTACTCGAAGAGCCAGGTCTTGAGTCCTTTCCTGAAGTCAGTGAGCGAGGGTGCTGTGCGGAGGTAGAGGGTGTTCCAGGCTTTGACGGAGAGGTGGGAGAAAGATCTTCCTCCGGTGCAGCTTCAGAGTATGTGGGGGGGGGGGTCTCTACGAGGGCGGGGTGTGCGAAGCAAAGGTTCCTGGGAGTTGGTGGAAGTGCAGGTGGTGGTTCATGTAGGTGGGTCCCTGGTCATGGAGGGCTTTGTAGGTGTGGGTCAGGAGCTTAAAGTGGTATCTCTTCTGAACTGGAAGCCAGTGGAGGTCCTTCAGGTGCAGTGTGTTGTGGGTTCTTTTGGGCAGGTGGAGGATTAGACTGGCCACTGTGTTCTGGATCGATTAAGTCTGTGCATGAGGTTTGAGGTAGTGCCCACATAGAGTGCGTTACCGTCGTCTAGTCGGCTGGTTATGAGGGCCTGTGTTACCATCTTCCTGGTGCTGATGGGAAGCCACTTGAAAATCTTGCAGAGCGTCTGGAAGCAGGCTGAGGAGGCGGCGCTGACTTGGCGTTTCATGGATAGTTTGCTGTCAAGGATGATGCCAAGGTTGCGGGCATGGTCATTTGGTGTGGGGGTGGCTCCAAGTTCTAAAGGCCACCAGGAGTCATCCCAGAGAGTAGTGTGTTTGACAAAAAGGAGGACTTCAGTCTTGTCCGTGTTGAGCTTGAGGCAGTTTTTTCTCATCCAGGCTGATACACTTTTCATGCAGTTGTGGAAGTTAGTCTTCCTCGTGGTGGGGAACGCTGAGAGCTATAGGATGAACTGGGTGTCATCTGTGTAGGAGATGATGTTGATGTTATACGATCTGCCCATGTCTGCGAGTGGTGACATGTAGATGTTGAAGAGTGTTGGGCTGAGGGATGACCCTTGGGGAACACCGCATATGTTGAGCTTGGCTTGCAATGTGAAGGCGGTGGTTGAACTTTGTGGGTGCGTCCCGTGAGGAAGGATGCCATCCATCTGAGTGCGTCATCTGTGATGTCGACCTGGTGTAATCGTTAGATGAGTGTGTGGTGGGAGACGGTGTCGAAGGCTGCGGAGAGGTCAAGTAGGATCGGGACGGCTGATTATCCTCTGTCCAGTAGTGTGCGGATGTCATCGACTTTATGCACTTGGAGGCACTTTTTGTCCAGAAGAGGTTAAAACCAGAAGAGTGAAAAGTGAGCTATCAAAACAAATAGCCTTTTTATATATGGGAAACATTTCTGGGAGCAATATACATTTAAAAGAAACTCACAGTGGCCTGGTGTGAATGGCTGCTTGAGCAAGATATGTCTTCTAGGAAAGCAATTCAAAATAGTGAGAATAGTGAACTAGGGGCCTCTTTTTCCTGATAGGTAAGTTGCAACTTTTCAGAGTGCCATAGCAAGACTTCTCTTACACCTACTCCCCACAGAACATGACAGGTGTGATTACAGGCCATTCACTGGCTACCTATAGCTAAGCAAATAATGTTCCAGCCACTCTACATTGCTGACAGTCTCTCTCATAGAAAATAACAATTATACCTACAGTTGAAGTTCAAACAAGACTCTCAAAAAGTGTAGTTACTCTCCAGATTAGCATTAGATGTGTGTGAAATTCACAATTTTTTTTACGTCATTTAAACATACTTTTGGAAAAATTATGCAAAACTACAAGAAATATATATCTGGCATTTAATGTTATATTTTTGCATGAAATGAATCCTTGCGCCCATTTTGGACACAAGTACACATCAGTTGCTAAAAACATAGTAAAACAAGCATTTGCAATGCAATAGGTCTCGCTTTTCTGAAAGTTAGATCTATTGGCATTGTAAATGCTAATGATTTTTATGTATGTTTTTTTGTTTGCAGAGGGAATGAAGGAAGTTGAGCGAGCCGGCCAGAAAAAAAGTAAGGTGCGGCCGCCGTTGTTGCTGATTAGGAGCACCGTGCTGCGGTGCTTTAAAAAAACATAGAAAGATGTTGAAATAGAGTGCGGCGTGCAGTGTGAGAATAGTGTGCGAAATCTTGAGCTGTGCAGAGTGTGAGACCTCCGAGATATGTTTGCTGCAGTTTCCATCTCCGCTCTACAATAACAAAATAAATGTGCAGCCAATGAGCGGCAAGGGGAGCAGAGAGGAAAAGAGGGAGACAGCGGTGAAGTGAGACAGTGCAGCAGAGAAGGTGTAGAAAATGGCACATAGTTAAATTAAAGATAGGGGGTGCTAATCGTAGCTGGATGGATCGATCTACAGGGAGAAGGTGTTAAGGACGAAGGGAGAGAAAAAAAGAGATGTGTGACAGACCTACACAGTAAGCGTCCTAAATCGAGATTCAGTTATACAAAGAGAACAGAGATGGAAAGAGATACATACACACATAAATGGAAACGATGCTGCAGAAGAGGTGACCTTCCCAGCATAAAGAGAATTTGCATTTGGGCATGGGGGCTTCATGCTGAATATCTGGCGATAAGAAAATGGTTTATCTGTTGTGTTACATATGGGACACTCTGTATCTTTCTGTGTGTCTGTGTAGCACCAAGGAGCGCCTTTAAACAACACAAGAGCTCACATAAGTCGCTCAGGTGTCCAGTGACACGACGAGTCCTCGGGGCGAGCACAGGGACTGGACACTGCTTTGGTGGGAAAGAGGCGCAGAACACAAGCCAGCTTGGAGGCTGTCAGAGAGACACCAGTGCTTGTGTAAAACCGTGGTATGTTCGGAATCCGCAAGAGCTGCGACATACGTGCTCCAGACCACTGAATGGAAAGGCGAATAGTTGTGCGGACCCCACAAAATAAGCAACTGGTTAGACACATAAAAAACAAGCCCGGGAGTGGTGCGTGCGCGTAAAAAGGAATTTTAAAAATAGCCCGCAAGTGGTGCGCGCACTGCAAAGAATTTAAGGAATGCAGCAGGCACAGTGCGGGTCTGCTGCTCGCTCCCGAGCACCCTATGCCAGGGGAGAGAGAAGGCAGGACATGCACCCGCCTTTGGCCAATTGCGTGCTGTCTTTCTTAGAAAGATGCACGCAAAGGCCAATAGCGTGTGAGCCAAAAAAAAAACCACACGCACGAGCGTGTGGTCCGAGTTGGAAGTCTTTTCTAGAAGTCTCGCAGAGCAACGCATGCGCGCTGGCGCAGGCAAGACCTAAAAATTACAAGTGGTGTGAAAAGCAGCTGTTCGTGTTTTGTTCGTTTGCATTGTTCCTGTGCTCTCGCAATAGGATTTTTACCTGAACAGACTTGAAATTATGCCACAAGGTGTAATGATCTAATTTCAAGAATTTTGCATAGCAAGAGTAATGTGAAATCCTGGACATTGTGCAAGATTACGCTGGTGTAATGAAAATTACCTCCAGGCTTGATTAGCACCATGGGGCATTGTATACCCTTCCAAAAATAAAATCTGTAAGAGGCACTGCATTTTCAGTCCAAGCTGCAAAACTCTTGAACTCCTTGTGAAGCATAATACAAAGTATTGAGGAGCACATGAAATTCAGATGAGAATAGGAAGCCTGTCTGTTTCTGAGATAATCCTTGACTAGTGGTCCTTACAACCCGCCAGAACTTGAATCTATTACCAACCTATGCATTGCTCTTGGCAGCCAATACTGGCCGAAGATTTGGAGATACATCCAGGTAAACTATCAGATCTAGATGTACCTAGCCCTCCCCAACTATTGAGTAGCTACAAGAACTCACCACTTCCACCCATGCCAACTAGTTGTCTCCTAGATGTAATTAGCCAGTCCGCTATCACTATCCACTTGATACTGGACAGCCATGATGTACCTAAAGAGATCGCCTTCACACTGCTGGCCACTGGAGAACTCCAACATAGTACACATCTGCAGGTAAAACTACTTACATAGTTTGATGATTAGTTGTGATCTTGTAGATGAGAACCTACAACCACGGAAAGGTTGACTGTAACCATGTCTATTCTGGCGGATCTGCCTCCCTCATTGATCACTATACCGCCTCCTCCCTCAGATTCATAAGAACTGAAAGTGGGCAACCTCTTGCCACTGGTAGCATGTAAATATGGACTCAGCTTACAAACTAATAAACATAACAATGGGACTTGCTAGCCCATTTCACAATGCAAGCACACTACAAACCGTTAAATGACCATCTGTCCCTCATGCACCTCATCCACCACACTGCTAAGCCATGTGCCCTAAAACAAGATAGGAGCATCTCTTTGGTCACCCATGTATGACACAACACCTCTTTGCAGGTAGGCTCAAAACTAAGATAACACTCTTCCAACCACACTCCCCACATTAAGTAATAGCCATACAAATGCCTCAATACAATATCAGAGTGGCAGAATGCAAATCCTAGGACAAGTATTTACACATTACAAGGATGCATTGCCAACCATACCTTTCTAAAGCTTCAACAGTTTGTCGGCAGCAAGGTGAATGCATGCAAAAAGCATTCAAAAGTACTCGACTCAGGCAACAACCAGAGTGGCATGCGCATGCCTTACTGTACATGACAACATATCAGCAGACAAGTAGTCCCTCAAATGCGCTGCTATTTGTGCGACCCTGCTTTAAACTAATACCTGTATTCCATGATTTTCTTTTAATTTGAATAATTTTATTTCTTCAGGACTTTCCGTTTATGATCTCCATTGTTAGATTTGTTACATCACAATCATGATATTGCTTAGTTATCCTTATGTGTTCATATTTATATTTTATCTTCAGTGCATTTCAGGTGTCCTTCATTAGGTGGTTCTGTTGAGAAGTACTCTGGACACTGTTACCAGTTCAAGTCTGCTTTTAATCCACCAGCATGTACAGCACAGCCCCGTTAGCTCCTCTCTCCTCGACAGCGAGTCTCCAACTCCCCACCATTCTATCTCCTGTAACCACGGCAGCTCAAGACATCACATGGAACATCTCCGTGCCATGGTTTCACACAGCAGTAAGCAAGTCACAACACATCTCCCCTTTACACATATAAAAAGAATTGACAATTCGTGTAACCTTGAACTTGATCTAATACCAAAATGTACAGAAAAGAACATAAAGTAAAAAATGTAACAATAACATAAGGCAGAATAACTGTACCCACTGATACAAAGGAAAAAACTCAGGTATGAGAGAAATATGCGAAAAATACTAAAGTAGAGCATAAGATTGAGATGTAAGTACACACTATCTTAAAAAACATAATGGAAACTGATGACACGTAAGTTATATTGGGCGCCAAACCATGCATAATGCTAATGGTAACATATACAGTTAAACATAGTCATCCAGATGCTCGGTCTCTTGTTAGAATGGTGGCAACGGCGAATGCCATCTTGATATGGTCTACCGCCAACATCCACTCTGCCCTTATTGTCATCATCAACATCGTCCCCTTCATTGCCACTAATGCAATCCTAATCAGATGTACAATCTACTCCTTGCTAGATGAGAAATACTCCACACACTTCCCTTATCCACCACCACCACATTCCTCTTTACTTCAATTATGCGTCTTGCCCCAGGAATTTAGATCTTCCTTAGGGAGACCAAACTGGGCTTTTAATGAAACCCACATCCCCCTCACTCCACTCACAAGCACGTACTCTATGTCTGTCATCAAATTCTCCCTTGTAATTCTGCTGGTGTAGTCTGACAGTCAGGGCCAGTTTTCTGCAATCCAAACACGAAAGGTTCAATTTACTACCCGCTAACCTGCCCTTTGAGCACGAAAAAGGGGACACCTTGGTGACCAAATTAGGAGTATTTCTGTGTGCCCAGAGTTTACCCTAGAGCACCACCTTTAAAGGGACTCCTTTTTCCACCGCATTCTAAGCACAAGCCTTGACTAAGTGGTTCATGCTCTCCACCAAGCCATTTGCCTGGGGAGAATATAAAGCTGTTCAGTAGTGCTTAATGGCAAGATCCTCCCAGAACTCCCTCATTTCAAGTGATACAAATTACACCCCATTTTCCGTAATGATGGTCTTGGGCACACCTTCGTAAGCAAACACTTCTCGCAAAAACTCTGTAGTGACAGATCTCACACAACTTGCTGTAACCCACTTAGAGGTACAGTCCCCCAGGATCAACACAAATCTCTCTGAAGAGGGTAACAACTCAAACGGGCCCACTATATCCAACCCTAACATGTTCCAGGGTTCAGACAGTACTGTTGTGTCCTTATTGCCATGGTTATTAGAACGTCATGGTGGAATCCCTGTAGGGGTTCCATGTGGAGGGTTCGGGGTCTGTCAGTTACGCTGGAACATGTTCAGAGTTTTAATTGCCACTTGTGAGTTTGATGGCAATATAGATTCTTATTTGACAGATCAGCTAATTGTGAATTGTTTTAACAAAAAGTACAAGAAAGATTACTCTGTTGCAGAAACCCTTCCTTAAATGAAACTCTTGAAATTGCCAGAGGCATTGAGAGATCAGTCATAGCTTCAAAGGAATTGAATAAGTCAAAAACTGATTCTGAAGCATGACCTGTCAACACTATGGTACTAAACCCAAAGTCATTCCTAATAAAATTACCGACAACAAAAGGCAAAGTGTGTGTTACAGGTGTAGTTCATACATACATTTGGCCAATGCCAAAAATTGTCCAGCGTTAGGTAAACCTTGCATGAAATGTAAAAAAAATGGACATTTTTCGCGCAGTGCAAAAATACTCAAAAAGTTGCCACCCTTGAACATTTGGAAGATCCTTCAGATCCCAACATTTGTGCCATTAAAAGTTTTAACAACATTGTGCTTTCTTTAGACTCTAATGTGAGTGATGGGGATCCTCTTTGCAATGTGGTAATTGGTGATGTGGAGGTTCAGGTAACAGTAGACTCTGGCTCACCCATTACCTTTGTCACAGATGAGTTATTTTACAAAGAATGGAACTCTGTTCAATTATCTCCACCGGATGTACGCACAGTTGCTTTTGGTGGGCACAATATTGACATGTTGGGCTATTTCTCTGACTATATCAAGTTCAAAGATAGATCGATTTTTACAAAAGTTTATGTGGCAAAGAAGGGCTACAATATCTTAGGATGGAAAGATCAAGGGAAATTTGGGATGGTTCTAAGACCTGGCACTGCTTGTCCTATTTCCTTGGTGGATATACCCGAATTCAATCTCACGTTACAACAGTTACTGCTTAAGCACAATGCTCTATTTGAAGATAGATTAAGTCTTGCACAAGGCTTTGAACATAAAATCATTATTAAAAAAGATGCTGTGCCCGTCATCCACAAAGTTAGAAATATTCCTCTATGCATTCGAGATCAATTAAAACAGCATTTAGAAAAGTTGTGTGTTGACAAAGTCATAGAACCAATTGACTCTTCAGAGTGGATTTCTCCCATTGTCGTTGCGTAGAAAAAGGGCACAAATTACATCAGAGTTTGCATTGACTTTAGGTCTCTAAATAAGAACATACTAATCAATTGTTTCCCCTTACCAAAGATTCAGGAAATGTTGGCTCACTTGGGGGGTGCCAAAATATTTTCTTGCATAGATTTGAAGGCGGCCTATCATCAAGTTGAGCTGGCAGAGGATTCTCGCTCTCTGACTGCCTTCAACACTGCTTTTGGTGCCTTTAAATTTTTAAGGATGCCTTTCGGCCTGGCCTTAGCAGCTTCTGTTTTTCAGAAACTGATGTTCAAATTGTTCGGTGAATGTAAAAATGTCCTCGCATACCAGGATGACATTCTAATTTTTTCCAAACACACTGATGAACATTTGGGTGTTTTGAGTGAGGTGTTAAGAACGTTAGAATTACACAGGTTTACAGTTAAAAAAGAAAAATGCAAGTTTCTTGTCAACAGTATTAATTACTTAGGACATCACATTTCTGAATCTGGGATTAAGCCCAAGTCTGACCTTGTCAAGGCAATCTTTGATAGCCCTCATCCTGAGAACAAAGACCAATTACGGTCCTTCCTCGGTCTTTGTGAATATTATTCACGGTTTATTGACAATTTTTCATTTCAAACAGAGCCCCTTAGGAAGTTACTTAGGAAGGGGGAACAGTTTGTGTGGAAAGAAGCTGAGGCTTCAGCTTTCGGAAACTTGAAGAATCTTATTCTTAAAGCACCTGCCTTACATGGTTTTAGGGATGATGTTCAATCCATTGTAACAGTGGATGCCAGTGGGGTTGAACTGGGTGCGGTCCTCACACAGATGGTCGAAGGTGTGGAACAAACTGTGGGTTTTGCCTCCAGGTCCCTGTCCTCGACGGAACGCCATTACAGTACCATTGAAAGGGAAGCTTTGGCCTGTGTCTGGGCGACCAAACATTTTGAAACCTTTCTTTGGGGAAGAAAATTTGTATTGGTGACCGATCACAAGCCCCTTGTTTTTTTGCTGTCAAAGAATGATCATGACAAGGTCAGTCCTAGATTAGTAAGGTTGCTGTCCAGGATGTTTGAATTTAATTTTGTCATTAAGCATATTCCTGGAGGGAAAAATGCTCGTGCAGATTTTCTTTCAAGATGTCCTTTGGAGGAATTACAAGCCAACCCTCATGAAGATGACCTAGAATGTGTTGTTGGTCTGGTTGATGATTTGGTCGTTTTGGAGGGGGCTATAAGCAAATCTGAATGGGTTGAGTGTTCCAAAAATGATGATTTGCAAGAGTTGATTAAAAGCTTTATTATCAAAGGTTGGCCTGATGAAAGGAACTTATGTGATGGTTTGCGCCCCTTTCATAAAGTGAAAGATGATCTTACTATTGAGGACAATACCATTTTGAGAGGAAATTTGCTAGTTCCTCCAGGGGAGTTTAGACTGATTAATTTTGCTCACCAAGGTCATCTTGGCATGACTGGTACAAAGAAACGGTTGCGGCTGTACTATTGGTGGCCAGGAATGGATGTAGAGGTGGAGAATTTTGTGGGACGTTGTGCAAATTGTTCCATGTCAGATAAAACTGTGAAGGTACGTAACACTCCCCTTCACCCAGTTACCTTTCCCAATGGTCCATGGGAAAAACTGGGAATAGACTTCATTGGTCCTATGTACAATCTCAATGCTGATATGAAGTATGCGCTAGTTTTAGTTGACTATTATTCAAAATGGGTTGAATGTAAATTTCTGTCTGAACCTTCTACAACTGCTGTAATTGATTTGTTAAAAAAATTGTTTCGCAGGGAAGGGGTCCCCAAAGTATTGGTTTCAGACAATGGGGTACAGTTTAAATCTCATTTGATGCAATCTTTTCTGAAGACTATGGGGGTCAAGCACTTAACTGTGGCTCTGTACAGTCCCCAAGGTAATTGTATGGTGGAGAGAGTGAACAGGATGTTGAAAGAGATGATTCAGTTAGCTTCTGTGGAGGGGGAGATGATTTCTGAAGCTGTTCAAGAAAGATTGTGGAGTTATCACAATACTCCACATTCTGTAACTGGTGTTTCACCCTTTATCCTTCTTAAAGGACATTATGGTTCTTCCAAGTTAAGTCCCAACTGGGTTTTGGAGGAAACCAAGTGCGCCAACAGGTTACCAGATCTGAAGCAATTGCGTGAAACTGTAGAAAAGGCCCAATTAAGAATGAAGCTAAGTTATGACATTGACAAAAAAGTAAAAGATGTTCAATTTCAAGTTGGGGATCTTGTCAAAGTGAAGAGGCCAAAGTCAAGAAAAGTAATTCTAAGTTTTTTTCTAAAACACGCATTGTCAAAGTTTCTAAACATGCTGTTTTAGTGGAAAATGGCAAGTGGTGGAGCAAAAGGAATGTGGTGTTGGTGAGGAATGAATTGACAGTAGGTGCTGACCACGAGGTGCCTGTCAAGGAAAATTACTCATTTGATCTGGGAGTACCTGACGTTCCTCTACAAAGCCATTTGAGTGAGGTCTCTGCTCATAACACTGGTGGTGGGGATGCTACGTTCTCTCAAGATCGTGTAAATGAGAATCGCTCATTGGGTGAGAGTGAGCAAGTTGATTTCGACAGGTCCATGTCGGAAAGGGAAGGGGGAGTCTTGGAAGGTGCAGCATTGTCAAGAGTAGGTCGGAGAAGAGTACGCACTCCCCAATATTTAAAAGATTATGTTTTGCAGTGACTTTCATTTGTTCTATTTTCTTCTGTTCACATTCTGTTCTTATCTCATGTCATGCTGGTATTACTCCTTTGTTTGTTTATGTTTTTCTTTCTTTGGGAAAGGGGTTTGTAGTTCTTTTTAAGTTTCCTTTGTGTTGTTTTAAGAGGGAAGATGTGTTGTGTCCTTATTGCCATGGTTATTAGAACGTCATGGTGGAATCCCTGTAGGGGTTCCATGTGGAGGGTTCGGGGTCTGTCAGTTACGCTGGGACTTCGGGAGCTGTCAGATGTATTGTGATGTGCTTTCTAGAATAAAGAAGCAGTTTCATCTACTTCGTCTTCTTCATGTGTGTTCTTTCCATCAAGATGAACCCACTACAAGTACCTCAACAGGAGACAGAGGAACAGTCCTAAGAGATCTGGCTTTATCACTCCCTGTACACTGTAAACAGGCCTTGACCACACTTTAAACTTGTCTGCCACCTCAGGCCATCAATAACATTCTCTCATCCTGGACTTAGCTAAATTCCTACCAAGATGCCCCTCATGAGCCAAATTGACTATTTTCCCCAACAAGCCTGACGGTGGGATTATGCGCTCACCACAGTACAACTCCCCATTGAGAATGCACAACTCATCCTTGACCCCCCAGAAAGGTTTGACCTCCTCAGAGTTGCTCCTGAGATCAGGCCAACGCATCACCACATACTGCAAGACCTGCTTCCTGACTCCGCCTCTTTCAGCTTACATCTCCCACTCGGTTTTATTAATAGCCGTTTCCTTAGCCCACATGATCTGGTGATCAACCACATCCAGTCCACATTCCCTCTCCACTGGTAATCTGGATAGAAAATCCACCTGTATGTTCCTAGCTACTGGAGGTATTCTACATGGCAATTAAACTCAATCAAACTTTCCATCCATCTCTTGATGCGTGGAGTGGTAGTGTCAATATTCCTGCACCCGAATAACTGGACCAAAGGCTTGTGGCCTGTCGTAGTACAAAGGGTAAGCCTCACAAGAAAAACTTGAAATTGTGCGCTGCCCATACATTGGCTAAAGCTTCCCGCTTCACGACGGAGTAGCTCTTCTCTGCTCCACGCAGGGAACGAGAGGCAAAAGCATCCACTCTCTCCTCTACATCCCCCACCTGGGATAGCACGTCATCAAGACCTTTTGCACTCGCATCAGTTGTAAGGTAGGTCTTCTTAGAGGTGTCAAAATGCCCCAACATTGGCATTTTGGCTGTTATCCTTTACTACCTCAAACGCCCTTACGCAATCCTCAGACCAGTCATAAATAGCCCCCTTTTTGAGGAGCAGTCTAATCGGGGGAGTGACACTGGCAAAGTTGTGAATAAACTTGGCGTAATATTCCGCGAGACCTGTCAACAATCTGACTTGATCCTTATTGGCAGGAGTTGGTGCATCCAAAATTGATTTTACCAACTCCAACTTAGGACTCATCCTACTTCCTGAAATTAGGTATCCTAGGTAAGAGACAGAACTGACACAAAATTTATACTTTTCTCTCTTGAGGGTGAGATCACTGGCTCTACATCTTGTCAACACCTGCCGCAATACCCGGTCATGACTCTGTGGGTCCTTCCCATATCCTAAGATATCATCTTGGAAAAACATCACAGAATCAATCCCCTTAAGCACTGTTTTCATAAGCTTTTGTAAACACTCTGTGGCTGAAGCCAATCCAAAAGATAGCCTCACGAATCTGAAAGCCCCAAGCGGTGTAACAAAAGATGTTAGTGCCTTTGACACCTCATGCAACTGCACTTGATGGTAGGCAGCAGACAGGTCCATCACACTGAACACACAAGCATCTTTGAGCAGGGATAAGGATTCCACTATATTGGGCAGAGGCTGGCGATCCACTTAGATATTTTGATCCAGGTCTCTCAAGTCCACACACATTCTGATTTTATTTCCATCATCTTTGGGATCCATAAGAATGGAGCCAGCCACTCCGAGGACTCAATTTCCTCTATCACCCCCAAGGACAGTAATTTATCAATTTTCTCCTGGAGAGGTTTCAACATTGGGCACCCTTCTCATCTTGTGTGCTACAGGCTTAGCATATTGTTTAAGAATAATCTTGTGTTGATTTCCTTAAGAAGTCCCAACGCATCCCTGAACACATCCTGAAAGTCTTGAATCACAGGTGAACTGCCTTCCTTCATGGCGACCAAAAGGACTTGTTCTTTTGAATTTGGATTTAGTATGATTCCCAAATCCCACGTAAACCTTGCCAAGCGTCTCTCTCCCCTTGAAGTTGATACTCATCACAGTGTATCTGATCAAATCTATAGTTGCTCACCCATAACTCCCTGGTTTGATTTCAGGGGGCAACAATGTTACACCTTCTTTCCTATAGATTTTCTTCCAATTCTTGTCTCCAATAAGAGTAAATGGAGATCCAGAATCAGCAGTGTGAGAAGTTGGCCTGGCATATGCTGTCCACTAGTTATAGTGGGCACCTTGAACCAGTCCAAACGACCCTTATTGATGGTAGGTTTAAAGACAACCTTATAGAAAGCTATCCTAGTGGTAGCTGTGGAGAGCCGCCTTCAGGCTAAGTCTTGAAGGAGTGTAAAGCAGCTTGGTTTACCAGATTATAACCTCTTGAATGACCAAATGAAAGGAGAAGCACACAAGATATATATAAATATATGTATTTATTTCTAAACACTCACTACTAATCTCTTTATGAGATTAGAGTCCAAGATACACAATATCACAGTATTAAAATGACAGTAAATAGCACAATATACACTGGGCCCCAGGGGGGGACCAAACCATATATTAAGAAAGTGGTATAAGAACCACGACTTGACTAGACACAGTGCCTAGAGCACGTAGAATCGCTGGGACCCCAAGGAACCACCCAAGGTAGTGACACAGGAGACCCACGGGGGACGTGTGCAGTGTGAGAACACAGCCGCGAGCGCAGTAGGATTCAATGCGAAAAGTCGCGGCTGGAATTTTAAAGATAAAGGACACTTAGGAGAGGACTTTCAGCAAACCCCTTTAGACTTAAGGGGTTCTAGGGCCAACACCCACGTGAGCACCGGAGTACTCGAGTTACCTCACCCAGGGAAGCCGGGTGCATAGGTGTCAAAGGGTGTTGGGAATCGTCGTAGTTTTCAATGGCGATCTGCTGCAAAGTGCTGCTGCCGTGAAGAAGAAAAGTGTCCGGGCTGATCCAAGCCTGGATCGAAGTTGTGAAGAACCTGAAAGCAGAGGGGACAGAGTCTGGGTCACTAGCCAGTGACCAGGAGCGGAGCAATCGAACGCCCACCGATGTCGGGTGCTTCAGGTGCGAAGAGGTGAAGCTTGACTCTGCAGCCACGGGATCCCGGAGACGTCGAAGACAACTAGGAGCCGGATTCAAGCTGTCCCACAAAGGATGTCGAGTGCTGGGGTGTCGGTGATCGGATTGACCACAACAAGCCTTGGCAACAGCAACCCATGCAGGAAGAGAAAAGATGCTTCTGTGTAGACCAGCAAGGTCCTGGGGACCACCCAAGCAATGGAGAGTCAGGGCACATCTGGAGCAACCAGGGAAGCCCAATAAAAATTAGAGTTGCCTTCTTGGGGACCCACAGGTCAACAGACCAGTGATCGCAAAGGGACCTCAAGAGGAATCATGAAATGGCAGCCCATGGAACACTCGTTGAGTGTAGGCCTGCAATCTTCAGGGGAATTACTGCTCGGGGTCAGGGCTACAAGTAACCCAAAGCTCAGCCTCAGGTGTCGCCGGAAAGCTGATGCTTCTGCAAATGGTCGTGGTGTCCAGGGGTTCGGGTTGCACGGTCTCCACGAGGGATACGGGCCTCAGACTTGCTGTGGGCACAGATCCACCTCAGAGACCTCGGAAAACCCACCTCCTGTGTGGCAATATTCTTCGGAGTCCGCAGGAGCTTCGGAGAAGCCAACCGGTCAGTTGCGTTAAAGGTGCCTGCCTTGCAGGGGAGTAACTCCTTTACTCCAAGGGAGATTCTTCAGTCATCCAGCGTAGTGTAGATTGTCGAAGTACTTGGCTTCTGGTAACAGAGTTTAGTCCAGGTGTAATCTAAAGTCCTCTAGTCAGGGATTCCTATTTTATGCCCAAGGAAGGGGTGGGACAAACTCTGGGGACCCACCAATGGGAGGGTCAGGAAAGAGGGGTGGCTACACTCATTTCCTTTGTCCAGTTTCGTGCCAGAGCAGGGGCTGAGCGCCCCTGCCACCGGTTTGAACTGGACTATGCACAGGGACACCAAATGTGCCCCCAGTGCAGACTTCATAGCACTCTTGGAGTGCACCCACCCAGCCCCAATACACTAAAGCCTGTCTGGGAGGTGGTCACACCTCCCTGTGACAGGAAACCTATTGTCCAGGCCTCCCCTGCTGGAGTTTCGTCCAGCAGCAGGAGGGCAGACTCGTGTCTGTGTCTGCAGCATCCATTTTGTGATGCCAGGGTTCTGTTAAGCTGGTACCGGGTTTACCGGTGGTGCCATGTTGCTCCCTCTAGAAGGTAGGAATCATACCTCCTACCCCAGTACTGGGGTGGAGGTATGATTCCAAGGTGTTTGACACCAAACACGACATGTTTCCATGCAGCCATTTCCAAGTTAGCATTTACCACGAGGTTATAATGCACTTAAGAGTATATGGTCTGGCTGCATCACAAACAACCCCGGAATGAAGATTCAGAAAGCTGCAGAGGGGCTCTGCTCATGCATGGGCACCCTCTCACATGACACCCAGCACCCTGCCTTCAGGATTGTTAAGGCCTGCCATAGGGGTGACTGATAGGTTTACATGTGCAGTGATATGGAGAGATATAGGGAACCTATATCTCAGTAAGGGGTGCAAACACCACCTTACACAGGCTGCTGTAGCAGACCTGTGGTGTCATTTTAAAGGCTTCCCAGGGGTGGCACAATATATGCTGCAGCCCCTGGTAGGCCTCTGGGGTACCTATGCCCTGGGTATATAGTATACCATATACTAGGGACTTATAAGGGTACCCCAGAATCCAATCTGGAGTGTACCTAAAGTACATGCAATCAATTTAGAGTAGAAAGCAGATAGACTGGGGTCCTGATTAGCAGGATCCCAGTCAGACTAAGTAGAAAACAGTGAAACATCAGCAAAAAGTGGGGGTAACTATAAGAAGCAGATCCTACTCTCCTACACAACCCCCCCCCAAACGTCAGGACATTAAACTAACCTTGACCAGTTGAGTCTTCATGTTCTAAGTGGAAATATCTGGAGAGTCCATCTGCATTGGCATGGTTACACCCAGGTCTATATTCCACTGTTGTCCATCCCCTGTAGGGAAATGGACCACCTCAAAAGTTTGGGGTTTTCACCCTTCATCTGTTTTAGCCATAAGAGGGGCTTATGGTCAGTCTGAACAATGAAGTGAGTGCCAAAGAAGTATGGCCTCAGCTTCTTCAGAGCCCAAACCACAGCAAAGGCCTCCCTCTCAATGCCTGACCAACGTTTCTCTCTGGGGGTCAGCCTTCTGCTAATAAAAGTTACTGGCTGATCCTGACCTTCATCATTCAATTGTGATAGTACAGCCCCTACCCCCAACTCAGATGCATCTGTTTTGACAATGAATTGCTTGGAGTAGTCAGGACTTTGCAGAATGGGAGCAGTGCACATGGCCTGCTTCAGGTCATCAAATACCTTTTGACAGCTTAATGTCCACTGAACTTTCTTGGGCATTCTTTTAGAAGTCAAGTCATTCAAAGGGGTCACTATGGATCCATAACCTTTGACAAATCTTCTATAGTACCCAGTTAGGCCCAAGAAAGCTCTGACCTGAGTCTGGGTGGTTGGAGCAACCCAGTCCATTATGGTCTGGATTTTGCTCTGCAATGGTTGAACCTGGCCTCCACCCACAAGGTGGCCCAGGTATACAACATGGCTCTGCCCTATCTGGCACTTGGTGGCCTTGATAGTGAGGCCTGCTTTTTGCAGGGCCTCTAAACATTTCTCAGGTGGACCAGGTGATCCTCCCAGGTGGAGCTAAAGACAGCAATATCATCTAGATATGCTGCACTATACGCTTCCAGGCCTCTAAGGACTTTGTTCACCAACCTTTGAAAAGTGGCAGGTGCATTTTTCAAACCAAAGGGCATCACCACAAATTGGTAGTGCCCACTAGGGGTAGAAAATGCTGTTTTGGCTTTTGCATCCTCAGCTAGTCTGATTTGCCAGTAGCCAGCTGTCAGGTCAAATGTGCTGAGAAACTTGGCTGATGCCAAAGTGTCTATGAGCTCATCTGTCCCAGGGATTGGATGGGCATCAGTCCTAGTGACTGCATTGAGACCTCTGTAGTCTACACACAACCTCATCTCTCTCTTACCACCCTGGGTGTGAGGTTTAGGCACTAAGACTACTGGACTAGCCCAAGGGCTATCTGAGTGTTCAATCACTCCCAAATCCAACATCTTCTGGACTTCAGTCCTGATGCAGTCCCTGACATGGTCAGGTTGCCTGTAAATCTTATTTTTAACAGGCAGACTGTCCCCAGTGTCTACTTCATGAGTGCACCAGGTAGTCTGACTTGGAGTCAGAGAGAACATATGTCTGAACTGGTTGAGAACTTGTCTGCAATCAGTTTGCTGCTTGTCAGTGAGGCTGCCTGCCAAGGCTACACCATCTACTGATCCATCATCAGGGTTCTGAGAGAGCAGGTCAGGGAGTGGATCACTCTCTTCCTCCTGTCCCTCATCAGTAGCCATGAGCAAGGCCATGTCTGCCCTGTCAACATATGGTTTCAGCCTGTTGACATGGAGCACCCTGTGGGAGCTCCTGGGCGTTCCAAGGTCCACCAGGTAGGTACCCTCTCCCTTCTGTTCAACAATTGTATGAGGGCCACTCCACTTGTCTTGGAGGGCTGCTGGGGCCACAGGCTCCAACACCCATACTTTCTGTCCTGGCTGATAAACAGTCAACACAGCCTTTTGGTCATGCCAGGCCTTTAGTAATTCCTGGCTAGCCTCAAGGTTTTTAGTTGCCTTCTTCATGTACTCAGCCATCCTGGAGCGGAGACCAAGTACATAGTCCACAATATCCTGTTTAGGGGGTTTGAGAGGTAACTCCCATCCCTCCTTCACTAGACACAATGGACCCCTAACTGGATGCCCAAACAGAAGCTCAAATGGGCTGTAACCAAACCCCTTCTGTGGAACCTCTCTGTAGGCAAATAGAAGGCAGGGCAAAAGTATGTCCCATCTGCGCGTAAGCTTTTCTGGGAGACCTTTAATCATGCCCTTCAAGGTTTTGTTGAACCTCTCAACCAAACCATTGCATTGTTGATGATAAGGGGTGATACATTTATAATTTACTCCACACTCCTTCCACATAGCAGTCAAGTAACTAGACATAAAGTTTGCATCTCTGCCTGATACTACCTCCTTAGGAAAACCCACCCTGGAAAAGATTCCCAGGAGGGCCCTTGCTACCACAGGAGCTGTGGTGGTCCTGAGGGGAATTGCTTCTGGATACCTAGGGGCATGGTCCACCACCACTAGTATAAATCTGTGCCCAGATGCAGTTTGAGGATCTAGGGGACCAACAATGTCAATCCCTACCGTCTCAAAGGGAACCCCCACCACAGGTAGTGGTATCAGGGGGGCCTTTGTAGTGCTACCTGCCTTACCACTGGCTTGACAGGTGACACAGGAGCGACAAAACTCGTTGGTGTCTTCAGACATATGAGGCCAATGAAAGTGAGGGACAATTCTGTCCCAAGTCTTGTTTTGGCCTAGGTGTCCTGCTAAGGGAATGTCATGTGCTAGGGTCAATAGGAAGCTCCTAAACTTCAGAGGTATAACCAACCTCTTGGTGGCTCCAGGCTTGGGGTCTCTACACTCTGAGTAAAGGAGTCCATCATCGCAGTAGATCCTATGGGTACCACTAGCACTCCCAGCAGCCTCAGCAGCAGCTTGCTGTCTGAGGGGTTCAAGAGAGGGGCAGCTCAGTTGCTCCTGGATCAGATCTGCCCTGGAAGGGCCCCCTGTCCCCAAGAACTCAACCTGATCAGGCTCAAGCTCATCTGGGACAGTTCCTTCTTCAGGACTAAGATCAGCTCCCTCAAGAGACTGATCTGCATTCTGAGGCAGGGGGGAAGGCACTGCCTTAACCCTACTGCTCCTCCTCTTGGAAGGTGTCTGGTCCATTGTTCCAGGATCCAGGACCTGTTCAGTTTTAGACATTTTTGCCTGTGACCTGGTCATAGCAAACACATCTACAGGGATGCCCAACATTTCTGCATGGGTCCTGAGCTCAACTTCAGCCCAAGCTGAAGTTTCCAAATCATTTCCAAGCAAGCATTCAACAGGGAAGTCTGCACTTACCACAACCTTCTTAGGGCCAGTTACCCCTCCCCAGGAGAAATTAACAACTGCCAGGGAATGGTCTGTCCTGACATTGCTAGCATTGGTCACTTGGTACATTTCACCAAGTATGATCTGCTCAGGGGCTACAAGATCTTTTGTCACCATTGTGACACTTGCTCCTGTGTCCCTGAATGCCAAAGCCTCTTTTCCATTAATTATAGGCTGTTGTCTGTATTTGCCCAGATTACTGGGGCTTACAAATAAGGAGGGCATATCCATGCCTCCATCACAGATCAACATAGCCTGAGTTGGAACTCTGACTAGGCCAGAGTCCATCTCAGATCCCAGGGTTAACCCTACTACACCCTTATTTGGAACACCACCACTTGGAGCTGTACTAGGGGGAACAGTTGCCTTAGGGGCAATGGTGGCTGGAGTTGAGTCTTTGGTCTTGGTACAATCACTAGTCCAATGGGTTTTCTGCTTACAGATTTTGCACCATGGCTTTTTCTGGCCTTTTCCTTTTTAGGTCTCGCTGAGCCAGCGCGCATGCGCTGCTCTGCGAGACATTTAGTAAGGGGCTTTTGGAAGTGCTACCAGAGAGGCTCCCAGCTTGCGTTCACGATGGCGTGCACGCGCGCAGCTGCCATCTGGGTGTTCTCTAATGGCTTCTCTGCGCACACTACCCCCTCCCTTCTCAGAGACGCCATCTGGCTTTCCTCTCGCTCGGACAAGCGCTCCTCCGCCCCTCCCCCGCCGCGTCGCGCTGCTTTCACTTTCGCGCGCGGCCAATGCTTGTTAAACACACTGTCAGTTTCCCTTCATCTTCGACGAGGGAAATGTGCTCTGGAAAACAACGGTGCCCGGAGTGAGCATGCTGCCACGGAGATTGCTGCCCTGCAAGATGTGCTCCGCGCGGCAGACCACTGGAGTATTTATTGGAAGAGGGGAAATCGTCAATTCGCCTTCTTCTGTGTCGTTCCTGCGCGCCTTTTATGCATTACCTCATCATGTCCCGCTCAGCTTTTCTCCCCAACTCTCCTTTCTCTGTCTTCTCAGCTCGCATCTCCTTTCTTTATCTCCTATTCCCTCAACCTTTTGAGCGTGTCTTCATTTCCCCCACCACCTCCCGTCTCTCTCCTTAAGCCGCGCGCACAACCTTATCTAGCTCTCTATATTCTAAAACACAAGCCTCTCATTTTTAGATGTTATATTTTTCCTTATACTCGGCTGCAGTTGGTTTATTTTTTACATAGCGCCAAGAAACCTCTGGGAAATTATTAAAACCGCTTGCCACTTTTGTCGGACGAATGCTCACAACTGCCATTATTTACCCCAGACCTCTCATGACTTCTGGGTGAACCGTTTCTCCCCTGACCCTCCCCCCCCCGGCAGCTCTAAACAACAATCTGACTGGCAAACCTGCGAGGAACAAAATCCACATTTGACAGAGCAAAATATTTACATCCATCTTCTGTGGCAAAACTGGAGTAGGGAAAAATAAGATGCCCGCACCCCCACAAACTACACATTCGTCAAATGTATGTATGTCTGGTTGTGTACATGGGGTGAAGGAAACAGCACAGTTTAATCAAGCGCTCCATTTACTATGATTATAGTGCTTTATATGCCCACGTGCTCAGTGCAGGTTAAAGCGCTTCATGCTTGCTCTGGTGGACTGCTACAGTGCGCGTGTTGGTGTGTATACACTGTTCACTTAATACGGCCAGTGCAGACCAGCCTGGGCTCTTGGTGGTGTGCAAAGAACCATCTTGTGCAATACAGCATTTTATGTGCCTGCGGATGCACAGCACGTCTTATTTTTGTACAATTCATTTTATTTGTATAAGTGCAGCAGATGCCATCATTATGTACAGTGCTGTGCAGTGCTTCGTGCCACTGACAACTTAACTTTAATGTCTAACGGGGGCCCGTGCCCTCGCGCTGCATCAGTGGAGGGCGCATCTCACAGAGCGCCCGACCTGCGCTCGGCGCTGCTGTTCACCAGGACACGCCCCAGATTCAGTCTTTTATACTAATATCCCTTATCAATAAATCTACGCATCTGTGGCTCCGAGAGGCTGAGAGTGAACGGCCAGCCATAGCATGCCGCAAGAGCTCTAAAAGTGCAACATGGACGTGCACACGAGCTGTGCAATCAACCGGACCAAACTGCTTGGAGGGCAGGTAAAAAGCGCTTCACCCATGACGGTGCTGTGCAGAGCACCATCGCATCTTTTCCTGTGCACGCCCCATGTGTTCTGGTCCTGCGTTCACGGTGAGTGTGCTCAAGTATGGAAGTCAGCTGGTTTAACTATGCGACTCGCTTTGTTATGATTTATTTGGAAAGTAGTGTGTTGACTGTTGTAATTAAGCACAACAAGGTGAAGTAAATGATTCTAGCGCAATCTGGAAGCCAAACTCAATAAAGTAATCCATTGTGGCTGTCTTTGTGAAAGTATTAAGAGGGGTCACAAAGGATATGGCCTCTGGACGTACAAATGTGCAGCCATAAGGTCCCCAAGCTCGAAGATTCCTCTTCTGCTCCCGTCCCTTACACTACGTCTGCCTGCCCCTTCACTGTCTCCCCGCCTGCCCTCTTTGCTCTTCCTCTCTTTCCTTCCCACTCTCTGCTCCCCTTACCTCATGAAAACTCATAAAATGCTGCAGTTTACTGTGTCTGGGTTACTGCAGTGCAATGTCTTTTCTTTACTTATTATGGTGATGTGTGCATGTGATATTGTCATGGTGGTGACTCATGCATGTGGTAGTTACGTGGCAGTTTGGTGTGTTTGTGATGTCATTTGTGGCAATATTTTCTATGTGTTATGCTGTGTTCGGCCGTGACCTGTGCATGTAATGATGTACATCTTGGCCACGTGCATTTTAAAGCATGCGTTTATTTGTATGTAATGGTGTATGTGGCTCGTAACTGTGACTTATGTATTTGGTGATGTATGTGGCAATAGTGTGTGCATATGATGACATACATGGAAGGAAGCAAGAGTCAGCATGGCATTTCTGGTCAGCACTTCTTATTCTAAGCGCAAGCATTTGAAGGCATACAGTACTGTATTTGCTAACAAGGGTTTTCCTTTTCAGGACTCAATAGTAGGTGTACATTTGTAGTTTCAGTTCCTTGAAATCTAGCCACTACTAACCACATACTTCCAATAACCAATAAGTGTGGACAGGCCTTATAAATTATGCAGCATAATGCAGCACATTTTATAATAGTATTACTTCATTATTTAGTCAGATCAAAAGCTAAAATTAAGGACGATATATGAAATTTGTTAACGATTAAACAGCACCTTTAAATACAGGTAAGGACATGGCCTTAATAATCTCTTATAAGGTCCCAAAGGCGAGACCTATTGGCTATGCCAATGCTTGTTTAGATTGGGATTCCCCACCAGATGCAGATTTTTGGGGCCCTTGTGAAGACTTCTGGTCTTTACCCTTGTCCCCACCCTTATCAGAGCTTTTAGAATCTTGCTTCTTAGAGTCACCACCTTGGTTCTGAACCTTCTGCCTCACCCTGGTTCTGACCCACTTGTCTGCCTTCTGACCCAATTCTTGGGGAGAGGTCAGATCAGAGTCCACCAGGTACTGATGCAACAGTTGATTTGACAGTTGTTAAGGATCTGCTCTCTCATGATCAAATTATACAATCCTTTGAAATCACACACCTTACTGCCAAGTAACCAGCCTTCCAGAGCCTTAGTAGCACAATCAACAAAGTCAACCCAGTCCTGAGTCTGTGCCTTTTGGGTATCTCTGAACTTTATCCTGTATTGTTCAGTGGTTAGGCCAAACCCTTCAATCAGAGCACTCTTCAGGACTTTGTAATTGTCAGCATCCTCTTCTCTTACAGTGAGGAGCCTGTCTCTACCTTTGTCTGCAAAGGAGAGCCACAAGATTGCTGCTCACTGCTCCTGAGGGACCCTCTGTACCTTACAGGCCCTCTCAAGTGCAGTTATCCATTTGTGGATGTCATCCCCACTCTGGTAGGGAGGGACAATCTTGTTCAGGTTCCTATGGTCATGAGTATGGTCTCTACCTCTAGGGACACTGTGGCTGCCACCATGAGACTCTAGTCCCATCTTCTGAGAAGCTCTCTGAAGCTCCAGGGATTCCCTGTCTAAGGCCAATTGCTCTCTCTTGATTCTGAGCTTAGCTCTCTCAAACTCAAGCAGTTGGCATTTCTTCTCATAAGAGGATGACCTTTTATGAGAAGCAGAGGACCCTATAGAAGTACTAGAATGATTAGATTCCTTAGAAGGAGATCTTGATCTTCTTGGTACACTATTAACCCTTCCTGGGGGAGTGAAGAGAGGGCCACTGAGGCCTTCCTCACCTGCAGGAAGAATTGGATTATCCAGGTTGGAATCATTTTGATCCTCCTGGCCAGCATCAGAGTCTGGGTCATAGTAGTGTTCACTACCTGGCCTTTACTCTTCTGCTGCCCCACCCAACTTGCCTGCCTCATCAGACCCTGGGGTCTTTCTGAGGTCATCTAACAGCAAAGCCTCTATGAGGCGTTGAGTGCTTGCATGTCTCCCTGTCTTCAGTTTCCTAGAGGTACACATATTTCTCAATTCCTGGAATGTGAGATTGTCATACCTAGTGAGCAAGGAGTCACTGACTTCAGGCCTTGAAGACATTCTAGTGTGGTGTGGTGTATGCACCTACCTACTCTAGTGGGAACTGAGGGCCAGATGTATCAAGCAAAATTGCGTACGCAAACGCCGAAATTCGGCGTTTGCGAACGCAATTTTGCTTAGTGGTATGTATTAAGGCAAAACTGCCTCGCAAAATAAGGAATCGCAAAATTTGCGATTCCCTATTTTGCGATTGCATTTAAGGAATCGCAGATTGCGATTCCTTAAATCCAATGTAAAAAGCACCAAAAAAGTGCAATTTGGCCTTAAGGAATCGCAAATTACCACCAACTTCAAGTTGGTGGTAATATGCGATTTCTTTGAAAAATGCACTTTTTAGCATTTTTCAAATGCCCTTAGGGCATGTATGTGCGCCACATGTGCACACATACATATTTCAGGGGTGCAACAGGGTGTCAAAAGGACACCCTGGCACCCTTGAAAGTGCATTCTCAATTTGCGATTCTCTAATTGCGATTCGCAAATTGAGAATGTCTTCCCATTCATTCCTATGGGCCTCTACGCCCATAGGAATGAATGGGAAGGTATTCCTTAATTGCGAATCGCAATTTGCAATTCGCAATTAAGGAATCGCAATTATTATTGCGATTCCTACATACATAGCATTTTGCGATTCCTTAATAGCAATTCGCTAAAATTCGCTATTAAGGAATCGCAAATGCAATCCTTGATACATCTGCCCCTGAGACTCTCTTGAGTTGTAGAAAGGGTGTGCTAAGCCCTTGACACACAACTCTAAGTTCAGTAGAACTTACTGTATTCTAAACTTGATTTATATGTACCTATGTACCGATAGTGGTTTTCAGTTAGTCACTCAAAGAGATTATCTGGTAAAGCAATAGCAAGCTTGAATCCAACCGCTGCACACCAATGTGAAAAGTTGGCCTGGCATATGCTGCCCACTAGTTATAGTGGGCACCTTGCACCAGTCCAAACGACCCTTATTGATAGTAGGTTTAAAGACAACCTTATAGAAAGCTATCCTAGTGGTAGCTGTGGAGAGCAGCCTTCAGGCTAAGTCTTGAAGGAGTGTAAAGCAGCTTGGTTTACCAGATTATAACCTCTTGAATGACCAAATGAAAGGAGAACCACACAAGATATATATAAAATATATGTATTTATTTCTAAACACTCACTACTAATCTCTTTATGAGATTAGAGTCCAAGATACACAATATCACAGTATTAAAACGACAGTAAATAGCACAATATACACTGGGCCCCAGGGGGGGACCAAACCATATATTAAGAAAGTGGAATAAGAACCACAACTTGACTAGACACAGTGCCTAGAGCACGTATAATCGCTGGGACCCCAAGGAACCACCCAAGGTAGTGACACAGGAGACCCACGGGGGACGTGTGCAGTGTGAGAACACAGCCGCGAGCGCCGTAGGATTCAATGCGGAAATTCGTGGTTGGAATTTTAAAGATAAAGGACACTTAGGAGAGGACTTTCAGCAAACCCCTTTAGACTTAAGGGGTTCTAGGGCCAACACCCACGTGAGCACCGGAGTACTCGAGTTACCTCACCCAGGGAAGCCGGTTGCATAGGTGTCAAAGGGTGTCAGGAATCGTCGTCGTTTTCAATGGCGATCTGCTGCAAAGTGCTGCTGCCGTGAAGAAGAAAAGTGTCCGGGTTGATCCAAGCCTGGATCGAAGTTGTGAAGAACCTGAAAGCAGAGTGGACAGAGTCTGGGTCACTAGCCAGTGACCAGGAGCGGAGTAATCGAATGCCCACCGATGTCGGGTGCTTCAGGTGCGAAGAGGTGAAGCTTGACTCTGCAGCCACGGGGTCCCAGAGATGTCGAAGACAACCAGCAGCCGGATTCGAGCTGTCCCACAAAGGATGTCGAGTGCTGGGGTGTCGGTGATTGGATTGACCACAACAAGCCTTGGCAACAGCAACCCACGCAGGAAGAGAAAAGATGCTTCTGTGTGGACCAGCAAGATCCTGGGGACTCCCCAAGCAATGGAGAGTCAGGGCACATCTGGAGCAATCAGGGAAGCCCAATAAAAATTAGAGTTGCCTTCTTGGGGACCCATAGGTCAATGGACCAGGGATCGCAAAGGGACTTTAAGAGGAATCACAAAATGGCGGCCCACAGAACACTCGTTGAGTGTAGGCCTGCAATCTTCAGTGGAATTACTGCTCGGGGTCAGGGCTACAAGTAACCCAAAGCTCATCCTCAGGGGTTGCCGGAAAGCTGATGCTTCTGTAAAATGGTTGCGGTGTCCAGGGGTTCGGGTTGCAAGGTCTCCACGAGGGATACGGGCCTCAGACTTGCTGTGGGCACAGATCAACCTCAGAGACTTCGGAAAACCCACCTCCTGTGTGGCAATATTCTTCGGAGTCCGCAGAAGCTTTGGAGATGCCAACCGGTCAGTTGCGTTAAAGGTGCCTGCCTTGCAGGGGAGTAACTCCTTTACTCCAAGGGAGATTTTTCAGTCATCCAGCATAGTGTGGATCGTCGAAGTACTTGGTTTCTGGTAACAGAGTTTAGTCCAGGTGTAATCTAAAGTCCTGTAGTCAGGGATTCCTATTTTATGCCCAAGGAAGGGGTGGGACAAACTCTGGGGACATACCTATGGGAGGGTCAGGAAAGAGGGGTGGCTACACCCGTTTCCTTTGTCAAGTTTCGCGCCAGAGCAGGGGCTGAGCGCCCCTGCCACCGGTTTGAACTGGACTATGCACAGGGACACCAAATGTGCTCCCAGTGCAAACTTCAAAGCACTCTTGGAGTGCACCCACCGAGCCCCAATACACTAAAGCCTGTCTGGGAGGTGGTCACACCTCCCTGTGACAGGAAACCTATTGTCCAGGCCTCCCCTGCCGGAGTTTCGTCCAGCAGCAGGAGGGCAGACTCGTGTCTGTGGCTGCAGCATCCATTTTGTGATGCCAGGGTTCTGTTAAGCTGGTACCGGGTTTACCGGCGGTGCCATGTTGCTCCCTCTAGAAGGGAGGAATCATACCTCCCACCCCAGTACTGGGGTGGAGGTATGATTCCAAGCTGTTTGACACCAAACACAACATGTTTCCATGCAGCCATTTCCAAGTTAGCATTTACCGCGAGGTTATAATGCACTTAAGATTATATGGTCTGGCTGCATCACAAACAACCCCGGAATGAAGATTCCGAAAGCTGAAGAGGGGCTCTGCTCATGCATGGGCACCCTCTCACATGAAACCCAGCACCCTGCCTTCAGGATTGTTAAGGCCTGCCATAGGGGTGACTGATAGGTTTACATGTGCAGTGATATGGAGAGATATAGGGAACCTATATCTCAGTAAGGGGTGCATACACCACCTTACACAGGCTGCTGTAGCAGACCTGTGGTGTCATTTTAAAAGGCTTCCCAGGGGTGGCACAATATATGCTGCAGCCCCTGGTAGGCCTCTGGGGTACCTATGCCCTGGGTATATAGTATACCATATACTAGGGACTTATAAGGGTACCCCAGAATCCAATCTGGAGTGTACCTAAAGTACATGCAATCAATTTAGAGTAGAAAGCAGATAGACTGGGGTCCTGATTAGAAGGATCCCAGTCAGACTAAGTCGAAAACAGTGAAACATCAGCAAAAAGTGGGGATAAGTATAAGAAGCAGATCCTACTCTCCTACAAGCAGGTAGTACTAATTCTTTCCTACCAATGGTCATGACATATTCCGACATTCTGACTTGCCCACCATCAACTTCACCTTCCACATTATTTACACTCACAGTTGGAAGAGACACTTGTAGAATAACTCTTTGTCCCTCTTCCTCCCCTTCATGCACCTCCTGTACCTTGTTTGTTTTTACACACACGGGCGTAATGCCCCCTCTTACCACAATTCTGACACACCGCGTTGCGTTCATAGCAATTGGGACTATTAGACAAATGGCTAAAACTACCACACTTGAAGCATTTAAATTTGGAGTCCCTACCTTGGACCAGCCCTTTGATCCCAGTGATTTTGTGAGCAGGTTTTTAATAGTCCTCATGTTTCTTATGGTCTTGTTAGTTTCCTTCCCTGATCCTGAACTGGTTACTCGCTCAACAGCAGTGGGAAGTGTGCTTCATATTTCCTTAACCCAGTCAGAGGTGTGTTCCATTCCCTCTACAATGTCTATTGCCTCCTTTAAAGTAGGATTTTTTGTTAAAAGTTTCTCTTGAACCACAGTATCATTGGTGCAACACACAAGGTGGTCTCTTATAAGTGAATCAACCAAGTCACCAAATTTGCATGTGCACACCAAACTCTTCAGGGAAGCCACATAATTGATCGCCTTCTCAGTTTTTGCTTGCACCCTGGAAAAGAACTTATGTCTTTCCTTGACAACGTTAATGCGTGAACCAAAATGCTGTTCCAACATCATGAGTGACATTTCAAAGACATCCCTAGGTTCTCCCTCAGCATGCCCAGTCACTATCTCATCAAGGCTTTCATATATATTTTGTCTCTCAATCCCTAAGTTGTGCAATAATACTCCTTGCTTCCTTGCTGCAGAACATTTTTCACCCCCTATGGTGATCAAATGCGAGTCGAAAAGCTTCTTCTACCTCTTCCAAGGCAAAAACGGTTCCCCTGACTCAGATAAAAATTGGGGAGGCTGTGACATACCAGGCATCAACATTATGGCCTGCAAAGCAAGTAAACACAACAACCTAAAACAATAAGATGGAATAATAAGCCAAAATAAAAACTCTGCAATAAATAAATTAAAATAACTTCATAAGCAAGAAGTTAAAATAACAATCTAACATAATAACATCTGTTTTCCATGTTTTTAACAGAAGAACAAACAACTGTACTCTAAATAATAATTGGAAAGTTGATGTGTATTGAAACTCCAGAGAATCGTCTTTCTGTCTCCTAAGCCACCACACTTCATTATTTGACAGTATAATTATTGAGAACTCATCCGAATTTATTAGAGAAGTCTAGTTGTTGCCGATTAACAACCAACTAGCATAGGCATAAACTAAATGCCATGGAGCTAATTATTGGCTGGTCCCACAGAACACGCCCCCACAGCGTTGACTGATTGTCCAATGCCACACAGGAGGAGCAAAACAGCCCAAACAACACTAATGCGGCAAACCGCCCCCGATCCCAGGACTGGACACTCTGGATGGCTGCACTTCCATTGCAACAATGAGGCACACACCACGGTGCCTGCAGCCTCCATGAACAAGCATTGGCATAGCCAATAGGTCTCGCCTTTGGGACCTTATAAGTGTTTAGCCAGAGATATTGACTTTGCCTATGTCTTTAAGCTGTGCTGTACAGAAGTCTGCAACATGCTGAAAAGTTATAATAAAGAAGTGTCAGAAGCATTTTTGTTACCTTATATATGACCAAGAAAGCATTATGTACAACTGAACGACCATATTAAAAAAGTATTAACAATAAATAATGTCTTGAGTTTTTTTTTGTCCTTTCAATGCTGGCAACGTCTATCTGCCTGTCCCAATGGTTGCTTGTTATGGGTTTTTTATGAGGGGGCATAAATAACAGGAGGGCGAAGGTTGGGAAATAGTACCTGTATAACAGTCAGTGAGAGAGTCAGTCAGTCAGTCAGTGAGAGAGAGAGTGAGAGAGTCAGTCAGTCAGTGAGAGAGAGAGTGAGAGAGTCAGTCAGTCAGTGAGAGAGAGAGAGAGAGTCAGTCAGTGAGAGAGAGTGAGAGAGTCAGTCAGTGAGAGAGAGAGAGAGAGAGAGTGAGAGAGTCAGTCAGTGAGAGAGTGATAGTCAGTCAGTGAGCCAGTCAGTGAGCCAGTCAGTGAGAGAGTCAGTCAGTTAGTCAGTGAGAGAGTGAGAGAGTCAGTCAGTGAGAGAGAGAGAGTCAGAGAGTCAGTGAGAGAGAGAGTCAGACAGTGAGAGAGTGAGTCAGTCAGTGAGAGAGAGAGAGTGAGAGAGTCAGTCAGTCAGTGAGAGAGTCAGTCAGTGAGAGAGAGAGAGAGAGAGAGAGAGAGAGTGAGAGAGAGAGTCAGTCAGTCAGCCAGTCAGTGAGAGAGTGATAGTCAGTCAGTGAGCCAGTCAGTGAGAGAGTCAGTCAGTCAGAGAGTCAGTCAGTGAGAGAGAGAGTGAGAGAGTCAGTCAGTGAAAGAGAGAGAGAGAGAGAGTGAGAGAGTCAGTCAGTCAGAGAGTCAGTCATTCAGTCAGTGAGAGAGTGAGAGAGTCAGTCAGTCAGTGAGAGAGATTGAGAGAGTCAGTCAGTGAGAGAGAGTCAGTCAGTCAGTGAGAGAGTGAGAGAGTCAGTGAGTCAGTGAGAGAGTCAGTCAGTCAGTGAGTCAGTCAGTCAGTCAGTGAGAGAGTCAGCCAGTCAGAGAGTTAGTCAGTCAGTGAGAGAGTCAGTCAATCAGTCAGAGATTCAGTGAGAGTCAGTCAGTCAGTGAGAGTCAGTGAGTCAGTCAGTGAGTGAGAGATTGAGAGAGTCAGTCAGTCAGTGAGAGAGAGAGTCAGTCAGTGAGAGAGAGAGTGCGAGAGTCAGTCAGTCAGTGAGAGAAAGAGTGAGAGAGTCAGTCAGTCATTTAGTCAGTCAGTCAGTGAGTGAGAGAGTCAGTCAGTCAGTCAGTGAGAGAGTCAGTCAGTCAGTGAGAGAGTCAGTCAGTCAGTGAGAGAGTCAGTCAGTCAGTCAGTGAGAGAGTCAGTCAGTCAGTGAGAGAGTCAGTCAGTCAGTCAGTCAGAGAGTCAGTGAGAGAGTCAGTCAGTGAGAGAGTGAGAGAGTCAGTCAGTCAGTGAGAGGAGAACCTGCGGATCATTGGGAGAGAGCCCGGTAGGTTCAGGCACCTGCTGCACGGTATGCAGAGAAACTGGGGAAGTGGAGAGAGAAGGGGGCCTGTGCATCCTCAGCAGACAGCCAGGTGGATAAATGCACCTGCTGCATGGTATGCAGCGATTGATGGTGGGAGGGGGGGGAGCGGGGATGGTAGCCCGTGAGTCCTCAGCAGTTAGCTAAGTGGGTTAACGCACCCGCAGCACGGCAAGCAGGGATACTGGGGTGGCGGGGAGGGAGGAAAGCCTGCGGATCAGCACATTAGCAGGGGGGTTCATGCACCTACTACGGAAGTGCGTGTTGTTCAGCTGCTGCCCAGACTCTCCGCTCTGCACTATGGCACGAGGGATATGCACTGGGGAAGAGGAGAGACTGGAGCAGGTAGCCCGGATGGTTAAAGGCTGTTTTCAGGTCACGTGTTTTCATTGTTGTGTTACACAGTGGTGTGGTGTGTGTTATGCTGTGCTGAGCTACGTCATTGTACATGGGCGGATTAACAAATGCTAAGGTAGCTCTAGGGTTGAGCGCCTGCTCCTGAGAACTGTGGGTAAAGTGCAGGTTACAACCGCTAACCAAGACGGACTGCATGGCTCTTCATCTTTCTGAGGCTGATTAAACGAGTACAGTTCGCTTGGGGGCAAGAATTCTAATTTATCAGTGGGCCGAGTTTACTTACTCAGCTAAATAATAGGCCATGTCATTTATTGGCACAGAAGGAGACCAAGCCCCCTTTCATTTGGCTGAGTGGGTGTCTGGATTTAAAGGGACTGCTCCTCCGCAGGGTCTTATGCAAACAAAAAATGCAAACAGAAGAGGAGGGAACACAGACGAGGAAGACTATGGTTATACAAGCATTTGCAATGCAATTGGTCTCGCATTTGAAAGAGTTAGAGCTATTGGCGTTGTAAACGACAATGTCTTTTACCCATGTGTATTGTTTTGGAGTGGAGTGGATGTGGGTTGCATTGGAATGATTAGGTGTGGAATTGTATGGCGTGGAGTCGATTTGTGTAGTGGAATTATGTGGCATGGCATGCAGTGGAATTATGTCGACCGTAATTATGTGGTATTGAGTGTATTGGAATTATGTGGAGTGGGACTGTGTGTTATGGAGCATAATTATGTGGTATGGTATTTTGTGCTGTGGAGTGGTTTGTATTGAAGTTTAATTATGTGGTGTGCTATTGTATTTTATGGCATGGTATGGAATTTGGTGGTGAGGATTGAATGTATGTGGTGTGCTGTATAATTGTGTGGGTTGAGATGAATTATGTGGTTTGGTGTTGAATTATGTGGTTTGGTGTTGAATTATGTGGTGTGGATTGAAAATGTGTGGAGTTGTATTGTGTGGCGTGGATCTGTGTGGGTAGCTTTGCTTGTGCAGTGCTCTCTTGCAGTACATGTGAGAGACACTTGACTGGAAACATCTTGCTGAATCTATGGGAACTAATAAATCATTGATTGTCTTGTTTCAACCTAGTAGTGCTATAAGATGCATTTGACTGAGAGCAGTAAATAAGCAAAACTATTGTTATGGAGGACTCATGGATGACCTACGAGAAATACAGCTAACAGCAATTGAAAAGTCAATAATTAAAACAAAAACGGAAGACTATATCAGATAAAAACAATGTCAAAGAGAGGAGGCCACCAAGAGCACGGTTTTCAAGGACACGTGGAACAAATACTTCATTCACAAATAAACCACCTGTGACAGCTCAAAAACACCGCCGTGGGCTAAGAAATTAACGGGGAAAACCTCTAATAAATAGAGTCTTGCAGTAAAACTCCCTAGAACAAGAGTCCCAGTGGACGACCAGTGTAAATTAAAAGTAGCCTTCAAGAACTTGACTTCACTAGTCGGGCACAGGAAGAATTGCAGAAACAGGCTGACAACTACTAATCCGTTGTCACAAAAACGTAGCATTATGCAGCAGAATAAGAACACGGACTCACGAGTTGGTACATTCACTGAGTTCCGGATGGTTCCAGGCGAATGATGAATGGAGATGAACAATGCCATAAAGAAAACTATATACACTCATAGTATACAGTGGTGTGCCTTGTTATGTTGGTGGCAGTGGGTTAGGCGTGTGTGAGAGGGTGTTAGCAAGTGATTGGCCGTGGGGTGCCGTTGTGAGCAAGATACACCCTGGATGTGGCCGAGAATCTAATCATGCCATGTAAGAGGACTCAGAGTCAGCAGCAACATGAGCAAAGCCTTTTACAGTATTGTCCAACAGCGGATTCTATAATTTATGACCAAACAGGAATAATTCACTCAAAACCAACTAGGCTCCCTCACTAAACACACACCCAGACCACATCCTCACCTTACAAGTCATGGTCATTAAGCATATGAAAAACATCAAAAGAAAAAACGCGTTCCTTTGACGTAGTCTTATTAGAAGCACACACTCTATTCCCCACCCCTCCCCTTCAGGACTACAGATTGTTGCAGCTGATAAAGCCTTTAACATCGCAACACCAATCACCTATCAAGGGCAAGGGAAAAACAGAAGCTAACAGGAGAAGAGAGGAGGGATTCCCTCAAAAACAATCACGAAATTTACAACCATGGAAAACAGGGCAGCTCACCAGCCCTTCCCCAAGCTCGCTGCATTGCTTCAGCGTTCTAGCTCGGCGGTTGTTGAGTTATGTCAGCTGTTGGGCCCCGCCAAAAACAATAGACTTCAGCTGCCCGGGGACAGAGGCACAAACAAAGGCTCAACAACGCCAATAGACTCGCTATAGTGCTCAAATGTAGATACACGCAGTGGTTCTAAAATACAAACAAAATAATATAAAAATGCACGGCGTATTTTACATACCAGCGAAAAAAGTTTTTCCATGCAAATTTATTAAGAGTACGGGTTGGCTTGCATCTCATGCAAACAAACAGAAAACATGCTACCAAAATTAACCTAAAAATCATGTAAGTGCATGTTGTTTGTAGCCCCTTCATCAAAGTTAATCATGTGCTTTGCGATGGCCGTAAGGAAAGATTAAGCACACGGCAAATGAAGGGAAGTAAAACAAGGGAGGGCGAGGGTGAGAGCGAGAGTAGAGGAGCGCGCGTGGCCACGCTAATTGAAAACAGATGGCCCCTGCGCGCCGTTGCTCGCTCCCGCAAGGTGGATGCCACCACAAGCACGAGTGTAACAAAAGGGCAGACCGATTTCTAAAGGTCACTCCTAGAGCAGCGCTGCGCGCGCTGCGCTAGGCTCGACCTAAAAAGTGTTTGTGAACTTGCTGGCACGAAACGCACTAGACTTCGCTCGACTCTGCTCGTGACAGCAGCCTGCTGGACTCTGACCCTCACTCACGCAGTAAGTCTCTCTGGCAACGCTTGTTTTAAATCTTGCCAAAGCACATGCTGAACTGCGGCATCCCACTGCTCCTAAATACGCACTGAGGCACACCGCTGTTAAAGAACGTTTCTTGCCTTTAAGCACTGCCAAATTCACACAGGGCACTGTGCATACGCCATAACAGCCACCGAGGCTTTACTTGTGATACCACGACCAACGAAGTGCCAGTAACAGATTCACTCGGTAGGAAGCGTTGAGGGTTGCTGGTGGATGTCCTGCCCCTCACAGGAACTCGTCGCCAGTGTTAAGAAGTACTCTGAACACGGTTGCCAGTTCAAGTCTTCTTTTAATCCACCAGCAAGTACAGCACAGCCCTGTTAGCTCCTCTCTCCCCAACAGCCAGTCTCCAGCTCCACACCATTCTATCTCCTGTAACCATGGCAGTTCAAGACATCACATGGAACATCTGAGTGCCATGGTTCCACAAAGCAGTAAGCAAGTTACAACATTTTGAATTCAATTCCAGAATGCTATGTGAACAACTTTACTCATACAAGTGGAAATCTGTCACCCGCTCAGTCATTTACAGAGACTGGGCACAAACGACACCCAGCCACTCCATAATTTGGAGACTATCGATGGGAATTTTCACTTGTTTGAGTACAGTTCTTTACATAGCATTCTAGAATTAAATTCAAAATAAAACCCCTGATGAAGGACACTCGAAATGCACTGATTGATCTGCTCAGCCCATGCAGACACCACTGGAGATTTGACTGTTATAGGTCTAATACGTCCTTGCTAGTAGCTCAGGGGCACTGGCTGCAGCACTGAGATGTCATGGAGGGGAAAAAAGAAAGAGTTCTTCATTGTTGTCCAGCTGTTCATGTTTAAGTAGACCTTTGAAGATGCAGCCACTGATCCTGTCATAAAGTGGACAGTATAGCAGACAGTGCGTCCGGCCTTCAAGTTGGCCACAAAAACTGATATCTGAAGATGAGTGGCTTCTTTTCATTAGAACTCTCAGTCATAGCGTGTCACTTGTAGCTAGTTAAAAAAGCCTTTTTTCACTGTACGAGATAAGACTGTATAGATTGTGAGGAATTGAACAGGCTTGCTTGACCTAGTGAGCAAAAGTTCTCTACAGTTTAAATTTATTTTCCATTTATAGTTTGTTGAACTGTTGCTGATTGTTAGAAATGGGTTTTCTGGCTGGCTAGGGTATGCACCTAAGCCAGGCAGAATCCACCACTCTAGTCAGGATGAGGGAATTACGCGTCTAAAATAACCCCTGCTCACCCCCTTGGTAGCTTGGCATGAGCAGTCAGGCTTATCTCAGAGGCAATGTTTAAAGCATTTGCATATAACTAACAGTGATACAGTAAAAACACTACAAAAGGACACCCCATCAATATTTGAAAAATAGCCAATATTTATCTGTGTAAAACAAGACCAAAATGATAAAAATCCAACATATAGTGATCAAAATATGAATAATGAGAGGTCACCGTGTAGGCAGCGGCGTCGTCGTTGCTGAAGCGATGTTGGCGGTAGACCCAAGGCTGCGGTGCGAGATGGGGCAATGCGGTCTGCGGGACCCACAGGTTGCAGTGCAGGCAGCGGCATCAGTTGACGCACTGGAGTCGATGGGTCTGGCATCGGTGGGCCAAGGCTGTGGAGTGGGACGGGGCAGGGCATCATGTAACTTATGAGTGGTGCCCCCAAACCATGGTGCAGGCAGCGGCGTTGATGTCAGCTTGGAGCGGCATCGTTGGTGAGACCAGCTGTGGTGGGAAGCGGGATGGTGCTCCGTGTTCTCCACGAACAGTGTCCACAGGTCACGGTGCAGGCAGTGGCATCGGTGATGGCGTTGCATCGTTGTTGGGGATATCAGGGTGGCAGTGTGAAGCGAGGCAGTGCGGAGTGCGGTGGCCACAGGTCAGCAGCTCAGTGGTGGCAGCATCAGGCGACATTGTTGGTGAGACCAGGGTTGCGGTGTTAAGTGCGGAGGTGCCCTCTGCGGTGACTTCGGGTCACAGAGCCGGTAGCGGCGTCGTTGATGCCGTCTGGTTACCTTCTCCTCTGTGGCAGCTGTAACCTCCAGTTCCAGAAGCTAGTACCCAGAAGATGTTGAAGTCTTTGATTTCCCTGAGACTTCCAACAGGAGGCAAGATCTACATCAAGCCTTTGGAGATACTTAGTATGCTGAAAGAGCAATCCAGTCCTTTCCCTACCCAAGACAGAAGCAGTAACTGCAGGCCAACCCAACAAATCAACAACAGTAAAGGGGCAGTACTCCTCCTGGCAGCTCTTCTTCCTGACAGGTTCCTTAGTCCAGCAGTAATCTAAAATTCTGGGGTCAGGGCCCCAATATTTATACCACATTTTCCTTTGAAGTTGGTTTAAACAAAGTTACTCTGGCACACATAAACCAGTTTAGCCTGGTGCAGGCCAGGTTCACTACAGGAGGTGGAGACAGTTTTGTGGAAGGCAGCCACAGTCCATTCAGGTACAAGCAACAACTCCTCCCACTACTCTAAATGCAGCCAGCTCTATTCAGGCTGGCTATGAGTCACCCAGGAAAGGCAGGACGCACCTCAACCAGCCCCCCCCCTTGTGTCTGTCTAGTGTGAATGCACATCCCCAGCTCCTGTCACTCCAAACCCAGATGGTTAATACCCAAATGGCTGAGGCACACAGGATGGTTAAGCAAGAAAATGCCCACATTCTAAAAGTAGCATTTTCAAACACACAATATAAAAATCATCTTCACTAAAAGATGTATTTTTAATTCTGAGTTCAGGAAGCCTAATCTCCATTTCTCTATCTTGTCCCAATGGAAAGTTATGCTTGTAAGATGTTACAAGGCAGCTCCCATGTTAACCTGTGGGACAGATAGCCTTTCAATAGTAAAAAACAAAATACACAGTATTTCACTATCAGGACATGTAAAACACACTAGTACATGTCCTACCTTTCACATACACTGCACCCTGCCCATGGGGGTACCTTGGGTCTACCTGAGGGATGCCTTACATGTAAGACAAGGGATGGTTAGGACCTGGCAAGTGGCTGTGCTTGCCAGGTCGACATGGCAGTAAAAACTGCACGCAAACACTGCAGTGGCAGGTCTGAGACACCTTTGAAAGGCCACTTGTTTGGGTGGCACAACCAGTGCTGCAAGCCCACTAGTAACATCTGATTTACAGGCCATGGGCACACACAGTGCACTGTACTAGGGACTTACTAGTAAATCAAATATTCCAATCATTGAAAACCAATCATAACACAATTTGCATGGAGAGCATGTGCACTTTAGCACTGATTAACAGTGGTAAAATGCCCAGAGTCCTAAAACCAACGAAAAATGGGTCAAAAAGCAAAATGTCTGAGGGTAAACCCGCAGAAAAAGCCAAGTCTAACGCTAATGATCATATTCATAATTTTTGTTGACAATATCCTTAGGCCAGGATTGTCTGGTGTTAGGACTAAAGCAAGCCTCTTGGCTTCTTTCTCCCAGAAGGTAGCAAATTTAGACTCATGTCTGAGTTTGAAGTGCTCTACCCAGGCTTTGTCTACTAGACTAGATTTTCATCTGCCAATTTCAGTCTTTTCATGCTATACTTTAATGGGGCAATTTGGCATCTACTCTAGGTTAGAGGAGTAGCAAACCTGTGATTCAGAGGCAGTGGTGGGGGAATCCTGATGGTTACATCTGAAGTCACCTCTGGATGCCCTATTTTGAGGCAATTTGGCTTCCTAATTTTGCCTGAAAGACTTGGTCAATTTGATGTGAGAAGCGGTGGCCTTGGGTATGGCCCATCCTACAGATGGCAATTAGAGAGATTTAAGATTTTTCTAGTGGGTTCCACTTGAGATTATTGACCTAGATATGTGAAGGTTTTGCCTCTTTCTAGTCTTGTGGTTTTGATCATGGAAGCTTTGCAGATTTTTCTCTTCTTTCTGAAAATCTTTGCTTTTGTTTTATGTGTACTTATTTATCTTTAGACCACTGTTTTGTCAGTATTTAGCCATTGCTGTTAATTGCACTTGTAGGCTCTTTGGGGTTCTTCCAATCAAGATGGAATCATCAGCATATAAGAGGATAAGAAGCTGAATCCTTCAATTACTGGTACATCTTGGGTTGCCTTCAAAATTAAACTGTGAAGATCATTTGTATAGAGTGCAAATAAAACTGGCGGTCGTTCGCATCCCTTTTCTACTCCAATTAAGGTGTCAACTTTTATGCTACTGAGGAGGCCTGTTTAGCCTGACTTGAGATGTTGTAAATGAGTAGAGCATTTTTATCAAGCACAATAATGGAGGTTCTAAGTAAAAATGACACAATTTTCTTCATAGTTTATGCCTCAGTATAAAATCAAAGTCGGCTGTAAAGTCCAGATACACTACATACAGCGGCGTCTTTTTTGCAGTGATCTATTTGCATATGATGTGGAGTAGGGTCAATATTTGGTCAATGGTAGAGAAATCTTCCCTAAATCTACCCTGAATTGAAATTTAGTATTTTTCCATTTAGAATCCGGTTTTCCATGGCCCTGATTAGCAGTTTGGGGATTTTGCAATCGATGTCTATTAGGCTAATTGAAATATAAGATTTAGGGTCTTTTTTGGTGCCTTTCTTGTACAAAGACACAATTATGCTGTTTTGCCAGCAATCTCAATAAAGTTTGTTTTAGAATACTTTGCCACCACCTGGGCTTTATTTGAAAACGTTTGAGGGTATCATGTTTGAGCCCTGGGCTTTTAGGTCCTCTATTGCTATTATCAAATTTTCCTCTTTAAATACACTTTCATAGAGGTTTCTCCTTGCAGATTTTTCTGTTTCAATATCTTTAATAGGTGGCCTGAGATGATTGAGTGTCTGTGGTAAGTGTTTGAATGGTTGGCTGAAATATTCAGAAGAAATGTCATACCCAGTTGCCTGCTGGTACATTGGTTTTAGAAAATGTATTTTTGTTCCAAGGCATTCGCCATTTTCCGCCAGAAGTTCTGCAGGTCTTTCTCAAATGCAGCTGTTTCAAGTTTTAGCCACTTGTGCCGGTGGGCATCTTATTTTTTCGTTTGATCAGTGGTTTTTAGGTAGTTCTTGCTTTCTTGATTTCATCTGACACTCCTTCTGCCCGGACTAAAGCTTTCAGACCTTTCTTTGCTATTTTCCATTTGCCCTCACACCATCATGAATGCGCAGTCTTTCTGTGGGCTCTTTTGCTTGTAGATAACCGTTCTGAGACCAGTGGGAATAGGGAGTTCATATGGTCCCTTTAGCCTAGAACCCAGTTTCTCAAGTGGTTATTTCATGCCTTAGTTTTAGACTGGAAATGAGTTTGTAGGCGACTACCCTTCTTTGGTAGCCTGGAGAAGGTAGTTTTAACATTAAGCTTAAGGTATAACCTAGTAATAAGAGTGTAATTCTCATAAATATATGCAGGCCAAGGAAAGTAATCAGTAGCGGCTCCTCGAGGGAGTGCTGCGGGGCGGTGCGGCGGGCCGGGGCGGGGCAGGGTGGGGGGTAGTGAACTACGGCATACGGCCGAACAGAATTGAGTAAACAAATAAATAAATAAAACGAATTACATTGCGCGCGCAGCATCGCCATTTGGCGATGCAGCGCGCGCAATGTAATTCGTTTTATTTATTTATTTACTCATCTCTGTTCGGCCGTATGCTGTAGTTTACTACCCCCACCCTGTCCCTCCCCCGCCCCGCGCACCGCCCGCAGCACTCCCTCGAGGAGCCGCTACTGAAAGTAATGTTTGTGTTGTTTGAGTGCATGGTAAATGGGTAGATAGTAGTAACATCTAAAGATTGAGCCACGAGCCCCCTACTCTCACCCACCTCCACTACTCTAGACTAGAAAGAGATATTAAGTAGTTCTAACATAGTTTTAGTGTGTGTGTGGGTCAAGCACAGTTTAGTCTGTAATACATCACATTGCTTGAAGCACAGAGCCATAATTGATATGGGCAGGTATGCATCACATAGAGGATTCTGGGTAATGTTATCATCTTTGCTAAAATGTTGTATTCCGCTTTAGGTGTCCGTATATAGGTTTTCCTGAAACATGTCCTTATATAGGCACAATTCGCATTGCCCTTAGATAGGCATAAGATCCCAGTCCTTATTTAGGCATTAGCCATGCTATCCAAATACAGGCATGGTCACTTACATCCGTCCACCCTAACGTCACAACGAGTTCTTAGAAACCAGACCCTTAAGCTCTTGGGAGTTCCCCTAGCACAGGATTATTGATTTCTCCAAGAACTCATTTATTATGCATGAACCGCTATAAGGGTTCCTCTGCCCGACTTTACGTCAATGCTAACATTCCAAGGCACCTACCAGGTATAAATATACCTTCCCTTGCCCAAGCAAGTAGGAGGAGACCTCGACTTTAGAGGAGCCCATGTCCCGGTCTGACGCACTGACAAGAGACGCTGTCATCCCTGCTCGCAGAGAATCCAGCTCCCAGTGTTCTGACTCCCTTCGCGGGGTGTTAGAGTTCGAGACTCCTAAGGAGTTTCCCACCTCTCTCATTCTCAAGGTATGGAGCTGACTAGAACCTAGAGGGACTCTTGGCATACTAGACTTGGCATACTAGGCTATAGCATACCATACTATAGAATACTTCACCTACTTCTTACCTTGCACTACACTTAGGTCAGGTACACTGGGGTAGAACTAGCTTAGAGAAGCATCTTATGAGTGCTCGCATTTTTAGCTTATGTTATTTATGTATATGAATATATGTGTCATAGCTAAAAGATAATGCTAGCGCAGTATTATTTCTTTCTACTGCTTACGCTGTATATTATATATCTTGCATACTGTCTTGTGATCATAACAGCTCATATCTCTTACACGAGAAACAAGACTGTTCAATAAATCCTTTTATTGAAACGCCCGTCTATTCTTTCTGTGTAACTCTGAAGAAACTAAGCATGCACGATTAGCTGAGTGAAACTGTTATCTATTGTTTCCACGATTCTGAGAGCGTTCCGATTCTAAAGGGAAACAAAGTTGTCATGTTTATGCGGTTGCCAGAAACTACTCCCTTCTTGTTTACAAGGAGTTTCTAGTGGCCTTTGAGTTAGCTGGCACAAAGTAATTAAGTTAAGATACTCGATAGGTACATACTGACCTCAGTCCTATGTCGAATCTATAGGGTATATTATTCCAATGCGCAGAGCCTATTAGGGAAATAGGAACTAGACTACAAAAAGACCTCCATTTTCTTCGATTTAATTATCAACCCATCCACACAGAAGCTAATTGATGCTAAACTGTCTTAATCATTATGAAAGCTGAATGGCATCTCAATTATATGGGCCGCATTTCATACTTAATGAACTGAGATCTAGACATGAAAAGATAGCTTTCCCAAAGTTGCTCTGTTTATTGTTTGATGCAAAAAGAACAATTGACGGACAGAATGTTGAACAATGTCAAACATTCACCCCAGTACAGAGATCTGGGCCTGAATCCATCATTTTTTGCTCCCCATGCAATTCCTGTTTAAACCCTGCCATATGCAAATCAATCTTGACCCTGTTCACCATGGGAACAGTCCAGTCCGAACTACCAGGCAAGGTCCACCCTGGACCGGAAACAATCATCCTGGGACTGGTTTCGGGGTTTCACCCCTCATCAGCCAGGCTAGCTGGACTCCATTGGCATGGACAGCACGGGACCCACCACTGTGCATACCTTTACCACTCGGGGTGACAAATGCAAAAATAACAATTGATGGACAGAATGTTGAACAATGTCGAACATCTATGTGTCTTTTGCTGTTTATTGTTTGAATCATAGCATTTGATTGGGAAAGTTATAAATATGGGAAACAAGAATTATACATTGTTATTATTCCCGAATTCCTGTATGCTTGTTCCCATTAATTTATGGACCTAGCACAGCACAAGGTTTAATGTGCCCCGTTTCTTTCATGTAGGTTCCACCAAAGGAAGTCTGTGGCTTATCTCAGTACCCAATACAGAACAGTCATTCACTAGGCTAATACTGACCCCTGCAGATTAGACTGTAGCAAACAATTTACCATGTTTCCTCACAGGAATCTCTCCCACTAAGCCCAGTTTAGGATTTGGTTAGGAGCAAATAGTGATTTCACACAGGTATTTGACTATTGTTTACCAAATTGGCACCAAAGAAAGGCTGTACGGAACCATGTGCAAGAGCTGTGCTTCAGTGACCCCCTCCTTGATCAATTCATTGTAGATTAAGGGTTCATTCTGCAGAGTGTTCAGGGATCACGTAGGTTTGCTGCAAACACTTGAGACATATCATCTAGAACCAGAAATTCACTGAGATCCTTTGCAGGCTTACAAAGCTGTATTGATGGAAATAAAACAGAACCAATTCAGGTCTATTCAATTTTAATGAATTGGGGCACAATTTGAGAAAAGTGCCTTTGTCCCTGAGATTGCCCCCAAATCCCAAGAATGCTGGTCTGGTCACAGGTTCTGCAGTTATGTTTTCTTGTGTATCCACTGATCATCTCTTTCAAACTGAAGACGATGGTGTGGGAACGCGTAGCATTGATCCTTTAGCAGGAACTCAGTTCCCCCTCTAGGTCTGGCTGGTCTTGCAGTCTTGGGCCCATGGACATCGAAACAACAAGGAGTTAGGTGTACCAGGAATGACATGAGGCATCCTTGAGCTCCAGAGACAACACCGGTTCACTCCTTGTCCTGCCTTTGGCTACTTGAGGGTCCTCTGGGTGCTGCTTGGGAAACAGCCTTTACAACACGGACATTACACCGCAATAGTTTCACAACGCGGTCGTTACAACGACCGCGTTGTTACAACGCAGTGCCATTACAACGCAAGTCGTTACAACGACTTGCTCTAGATGGCGCTCTAGACTAAGGAATAGTATGATTTACTATTCCAACACCTTCCCTACTGTTGCACACACTGGAGTTGGAATAGTAAATCATACTATTCCTAAGTCCAGCGTGCCATCTAGAGCAAGTCGTTGTAACGACTTGCGTTGTAATGGTACTGCATTGTAAAGGCATGCGATGTAATGACTCGCGTAGTAAAGAGTCATATTCTGCTGCTTAGGGGCTAAGGGAAAGATTATGGAGTAGAACTACAGAAAGTAATAAACCCCTAGAGCCAGTTTTTTACTTTTGTTCCCATGCAGACTTCTATACCCCTTATGCCAGGAGCACAAAAGGCAGGGTAGGGATAGCAGCACCAGAGCTTAATTTGTAAAAGAACACGTGTTGGAGCCTAGAGCTTTGCTCACAAGCGTGCGACCAGCGCTATCGAATGCCAGAGTGCTGAATACTAAGGCTCTGTAGTGTTGATTCCACCTCATTCATCTCTACTCCACTGCCAGCCACTCCCTGCCTCTTTATCTCACTCTTCCAGGTCCACCGGCCCAAATTAAGCCCTGTGTGAATGACCGCTTCTTCAGGCAGATTCAGCATCTGGCCTTGTGTAAGCCTACAAATCTTAAGTGCTTGAGCTTCTTATCAAACGCTACAGTGGAGAGGCCACGATACGTGTGCAGTACTCCACACAAATATTTCATAAAATTACACAAAATGTGAAGATACCGCATGCACCCGGAAGAAGCATTTTTTCTTTCATTTGAGAATCAAGGACCAAAAATAGCAGCCTGGAACACTACTCAGAATGGATTAGAGACTTTATAGTGCAACCTCCCATATTGTTCATACATTTAATTTGGCACCGTGGGTACATATGGTATAAGCAGAGGCGAGGGCACATTGACTCTGTGCACTGCCATCTTTGAATGCTCGAGTGTAGTGGTGCCCATGTTGGTGCCTCGCTTGCCCATGCGTGAAATCCTCTGCACAGCATCAAACAAGCCCCCTCCTGCTCCCCAGTATGGTCTGCAGAGTTCATTTCAGTTTGAAGTACTTGCTTCCTGGACCGGAAGAGCAATATTCATTTTAAAACGCTGACCTTCACTGCAGCGGCTGCTCCTTAGCTCTCGGTCTCTGGAGCAAAAGTGACCTTTGACCTTGGGAGAGCAGAATTTCGAGGCCCCTGGGTGTATCTTGCCAGGCAGATTAGACCCCCTTACAGTGAGCAGGATGTCACCCTCTGCTGTTCTCCGTTTATATTTTGACTTCTTTTATCTCGTCTGAAATCATGGAATAAACTAAAAAGAACATGGGCCTCTGGGGGGATATGGAAGGCAGGGATGCTGCTCTGTGGGAGCAGCATCCAGCTGAGCGCGTTGTCCGGCCCTTTCATGTGCAGGATTACAGTCTGACCCACGACCCTGCTCAGGACAGACAGACTGCTGCTCGTCTGACTTTGGGAGCCTTCAGAAGCTTGAGAGGGGCGTGGGGCATGAGCCCCTGCTCAAAATTTTGGCTTGTTTTGCCCCAACAGGAAAATGTGGAGTCTGGGCCTTTTAAAGTTTGTTTAGTTTCTGCTCAGGCTGCCAGCCTTCATGCTCCACTTCCACTTCCTTCCCCTTCATGGGGTGTATTTACTCAGCAGTAGGCAGTATTCCCACCTTTAAATAATAAATCAGTAAAAATGGTACATGGCTACTTCTTATGTGTTCAATTCCCATGCTTGCCATTTTGGTATCCTTTTACTCATTTGACAGCATCTCCCCCTGGTGATGTGATACCGTACAGATTACTGGGCCTTCTCAGATTACCCACTTTTTGGTGTATGGGCATACAGCATCCCACTGCCCCCGAGGCTAAACTGGTTAGTGCTGATTATAATTATAATTTGCGTCTACCTCTCACATATCCTCAACACATCACACCCCCAAGCACTGCATCCCATAACACAATAACCACATCTCGGTGGTCATCATGCATGACATGAAAACTCTTCCTATATAGGATCAGAATAAAAACAACACAGTTCCAACCACACCCTCTACAGCGTGTAGCTTGCTACCCATGTGGGTAAGAGCTTCAGTGCCCCTCATAGGGGAAATTAGCACCATACAAATGCCACAATACAATACGTTGTTTTTTATATTCATTTATCAATTGCAATCTTCAATAAAGAAAGGAGGTGTCTTATTTTGGAATGCAAATGCATCCATATTCCTAGCACTGGAAATATGCAGTATTTTGGGATTTAATGGTACTATTTAAAAGTATACATGTTGTTGGACCTGGCCCTTTCTACAGGGTTATTGTGAAACCTTTTGTTTTCTTTCTCCTATTTGTCTGACCTTTTTTGTTGCTGTTAGGACTCTGGGCACTTTACCATTGCTAACCAGTGCTGAAGTGCATGTGCTCTCCCCCTAAACATGGTATGATTGGTTTATACCTGTTTGGCATATTTGATTTACTTGTAAATCCCTTGTATAATGTACCCAGGGCCTGAACTTCGAATGCTGATAGTGGGCACTGCTTGTGCCAACCACAGAAGGAGCCTTTCAAACCTGTCTCAGGCCTGCCACTGCAGGGCCTGTGTGCACAGTACTGCCACCTTGACTTGGCATTTAAAACTACTTGCCAAGCCCTAAGCCCCCCTTTTATTACAGATAGGTCACTAAGGTAGGCCCTAGGTAGCCCCATAGGCAGGGTGATGTGTAAGTAAAAGGTAGGACATGTACCTTTATGTTTTGCATGTCCTGGTAGTGACAAACAGCCTATTTCGTTTTTCACTGCTGTGTGACCTACTCCTCTCATAATCTTGTATTGGCAATTCCCTTATATACTTTTAGGTGGTAATTCGTGACCAGAAAGGAGTGGAATTGCCATGTTTGGTATGTTTAGAATAAATATTGATAAATCCTACCTACTGGTGAAGTTGGATTTCACATTACTATTTTAGAAATGCCACTTTTAGAAGTGAATAGTCCTAACAACGGTTCAAGAAGCAATTTGCTCAAAGATACAATATTTATAAACAATTCCAAATTACAGACAAACCAAATAATAAGTGACATAAAAAAGGAAGAGAAGATAAGATAATACCCATATGCAAAATAATTCTAGAAAATATGACAAATTTATTACATTTTATGAATACTAGAACAATTAAAACAATGGCGCTCAATACAATATGCTGGTACAAAAACAGTATATATTACAAACCAGACAAGTGGCAAACGAAAAAATACACGTCACAAAAAAGAAACAACATATAACAAAATAATGTGTCCTTCATTAGTTTTATGGCCACATATACGTCGACGGCGTTTCGACCACTGTAGAATTACACGGTCATCTTCAGGACTGGAAATTCAATTGAGCGTCCAAAATTCTATTTCAGAGAACAGTCCAACCCTATATTACTTGCATGGATTGGAGCGATATTCCAAAATTTACATTAAAATAGACGATGGGCGGGCATGATGTAAAGCCGTCCAAGGGTATATAAACTTTCAAACTGGCTGTATCTATACATACAATTTAGCAGATCATGCCAGGAAACAGGTGAACAAATCACCAATGCGCTTCAACGCCACAATGGGCAAAAACGTCCCTGCTGCGGCAGCAAAATCAGGAAGCCATTCGATGCTTCCTGCAATGCAAGTAATATAGGGTTGGACTGTTCTCTGAAATAGAATTTTGGACGCTCAATTGAATTTCCAGTCCTGAAGATGACCGTGTAATTCTACAGTGGTCGAAACGCCGTCGACGTATATGTGGCCATAAAACTAATGAAGGACACATTATATTGTTATATGTTGTTTCTTTTTTGTGACGTGTATTTTTTCTTTTGCCACTTGTCTGGTTTGTAATATATACTGTTTTTGTACCAGCGTATTGTATTGAGCGCCATTGTTTTAATTGTTCTAGTATTCATAAAATGTAATAAATTTGTCATATTTTTCTAGAATTATTTTGCATATGGGTATTATCTTATCTTCTCTTCCTTTTTTATGTCACTTATTATTTGGTTTGTCTGTAATTTGGAATTGTTTATAAATATTGTATCTTTGAGCAAATTGCTTCTTGAACCATTGTTAGGACTATTCACTGACTGCCCCTGGTTCAGGTGTGTTGGGCTGCCCCTATGGCTGGTAATGACTTTTAGAAGTGGGCATTTATCTGTGCTTAGAACTCTTTGCAGCCTGTCTCCAATACACATCTGGGCTGGGTGACAGCTACACTTTGTGCATACTCTCTAGACAGCCACAACATAGGAAGCGCTGGGTGTGACAGCGGATACATCTGCATACTGATAGCCTTCCTGGGCTGGGAGAGGGAGAGGTGGTTAAAACTTACATTTGTATAGGTTGTGTCCTGTCCTCACACAAAGGGCTGATTTACCCCCTACTGATTGTCTGGAGCCAGGGCTAGTCTGAAAGGGATATGTGCGCAGTTCTGAGGGCTCCTTTGAAGTCATCCCCTACATCAAAGACATTTTATAGAGTATAAGCACTGGGGCTCTGTGTGGGACGTCTAACCAGATGCTGCTGGCTCTACATCTGCACAGCACCAAGAGGACTGCTGTGCTGTCAGGAGGAACCGGCATTCTTGCTACTTGCTTTGCTGTGTTGGCCTGCTTCTTACTGACTGCTGGGCTACAGGAGTGACTGCGACTTTGCAAACTGCCTTGATGAGCTGGCCTGCTGCCTACTTTCTGCTTTTGTGCCCTACCAGTGCTCTCCAAAGGCTTGTTGGCTTGCCCCCTGTTTTCCAATTTCAGGGCCATAAAAGATTGCACTTAACTCTTGCTCTAGGACTCTGCCAACCCCAGGTCTCACCCTGCTTGATTTATTTCAATGAGGGCTAACCTCAGTACAGAGCAACTGCAGCCGTGTGTTTGTTTTCACTCACTCACCCCAGCGCTGGGTGATGTCCAGGAATTCCTGTGCCAGCCAGCTTGAGGGTCAACCCTTGCGTTTTCTGGCTCACTGAGGCCGCAACACTGAAGGCTGCCTACACAGTCCAGGGCAAACCACCTTCCTACGTGGGGCGGATTCCTCGCCCCAGCACTGGACAACCTGCCAAAGAATCGCTGTGCCTCCCGGTCAGTCACAGATCAAGGGAGGGCACCATGCCAGAGCCCCTGTACCTCCAGCCGCCACGCCTGCTTTCCGTGCGGCTCGGCCCTTCTACGTTTTGCATCACAAGAGGCTCGTGCTCTGTAGGGCGGACCCAAGCCAAGAGGCCTACAAACCTGCAGCGCTAGCGCCATAAGGTACTGTGCTGATACAGCTGCACTGTGCGCTCGCAGGCAGTTGGTTTCTAAGAGAGGAAAGTGAGGGACTGATTGAGGTCTCTCGCGCGCCCGGCAAACTTGCGTCCCCCTCAATTTATGACTGGCCTTAGGGGGCATGGTTCTGGCCCCATACTGAGGAAGTCTGTTGCTTTGGGGCATTTCTTGGCAGTACCCTGTGTGGTACAATAGAAGGGACACATGCTGTGGTGGAAGAAACTACCGTATCACGTATAGTAGGCGCACAGTTGCTTCTGTGCCCTCCATATTATGCCTTTTATCATGGAAGCCCATAGAAATTACCGTATCCAGGTTAGTAGGAGCGCAGGTACTTTTGTGCCCTATGGTTGCATACTGTGATTCATGTACTTTTCTTGCCATCTAGGTGACTGTCTCTAAAGATACAGCGTAACTTGGGAAAAGTATCTAGGTGCTACATGCATGTAAAGTAATATTTATGCAAAGTTTACTCCCTGCATCTAATGTGACATTTTAATCCTGCATTGATTGCACTACTTATGTGGGTCATGTCGATTTGGTCTTGTGTTATATACACTATAGTAGCTATTGTTTTATACAACCCTGTGTGGAGTCTCTTTTTGTGGTTTATTCAATGTGTTGCTCTGTGTGTGTGTGTGTGTGTGTGTTGCACACATTGCCTCTGATGATCAGCCTGCCTGCTCTGCACCAAGCTACTAGAGGGTGAGCACAGGTTATCGTGGTGTGTATCCGACTTGCTCTGACTAGAGTGGTGGGTTCTGCCTGGCTTAGGGGCATGCCCTAGCCAATCAGAAACCCCGTTTCTATCACGTCCTTTAATAAAACATTACGGTTTTTATAACTGAGTATGGTCATTTCAGTATTTCACAAACCTGCTGTGAGATAAATCAGTGACAACCTTTAATGTTTAAAATGACTAGTTCACAACGTCAATTCTATTTCAATAACGTAAAATGTTTAAAAAGGAGATTCCCTATTATTACTGTCATTTCAACCTTGAACATTTCAATAATAGGGAATTGATGTCTCCCTGTTTTGATGTGCTTTAAGTTGTATTGCTGGGATAACTTTCTGTGACCATTGCTGACATTTTCATATTTTTAAAATATACATTTTAAATAGATTGTTACTTTTGCAAGCAGCACTTTTTCCGGATCGGTCGGTGTAAGAAGCGGTTCCACTCCCTACTTTTCTTTCCAGTGACGGTTGCAATTTTGGAAGGATGTAAAGTTTGCGGTCTATTTCTCTCTTTCGAGCGGTGATGTACAGACCATCTATTTAGAGGGCTAGCTGCACGTCCACACCCAGAAAGCACCGCATGTGTGCACTGAGTAATTGGCTGCATGAATGAATTGAAATATTTGTAGAGTGCACAGATACTCTAGGAGTGTCCTGACACTACAAAACGGAAAATGCAGACCGTGGTCCATTATGCTGATGCAACACCAGGTCTAACTGTTTTCACGTCAATATAAATTAAGCTAAAGTGCATGTGTATGTGCAAATATCAGGTTTGCCAGCCAAAGAAGAAAATTAATTGCGTAGATGTAAACTTAAACACTGTTGAGTTCTTGGCATTCTGAGCTTTAACAATTTGCCTATTTTAATGTGTTTTAAGTTGTATTACTGGGACTCCTTTCTGTGGCCATTGCTCACATTTTTATGTTTTTAAAAGATATGTTTTAGATAAATTGTTAATTTTGCACTCTGCACTTTTTCCTGATTGTAGGGTGTAACAAGAGGATTAGTTCCTCTCTCCACTTTTCTTTGTAGTGTTGGTTGCCATTATGGGAGGACTGAAAATCTGAGGTCTAGTTTTTCTCTTTCCAGCAGTGATGTGCTGACTAGCCACCACCTATTTATGGGGGTAAGCTGCACGTCCATGCATATGGGGTGCACCAAAAGCAGGCCAAAGACAAACCTATCTGCGCCCATCCAAGACCTACTCCAAGAAGTCCTGGCCTTCTTGGCACACAAACTGCCCAACGGATAAGCTTTGCGTAGTCCAACTTCACTGGATTGGCCTTCAGGGTAAGTGCTGCTCTAGGGGAGTGTCTCTGATGGAGGGAAGGAGGTTGCTGGTGTAGGTTCTGTAATCTCATATAGTTTATAACTAGGGCTCCCGGTTTTATGGTATTTATTTTTTTAACATTTCCGTCTGTATTTATCCATATTTATTTTTGGGCCATTTTATCTATATTTATCCATATTTATTTTGTGTTTTGCATATAAACGTAGTTGTAAAACTGTACATTTCCATATTTATTTAAATGATAGACGCGCACTCATACTTTGATGTCTGTCATATTTTAGCTATTTAAGTTGCCAAATATTACATAACAGTACATATACTGGCAAATATTAGCATTATACCAGAAATGTATGTTGAAAAATGCAGTTATTAAAAGAAATTTCATCCTGTTATTTAATTTCCCATGCTGTCCATCTGCTCAGCTGTTGGGCTATAATTCATGAAAGATAGCACGAAGAGTCACTTAAAAGAAGCACATTTTCTGTATTTATCCATTTTTAAAAATAAATGCAGACAGAAAGCACACTGTTTTCCATCTGTATTTATCTGTTAAAATCCGTAAAAACGGAAAACAGGGAGCCTTATTTATAACGTATGAACGTGAGGTAGGCTTAGACAAAAAAGATAACCAATCTGCTACCCGTAATATTTGCTCTGATACCCTTTTTAGGTCTCACCTAGGCAGCGCGCATGCGCTGCTCTAGGAGATGACCTTTAGAAATTGGTCAGCTCTTTTTAAGCACTCGTGCTTGTGCTGGCATCCACCTTGCGGGAGCGAGCAGCGGCGCGCATGCTAATTGGAAACAGATGGGCCGCGTGTTGCTGCTCCCGCTCCCGCTAGGGGCAAGCTAGCACAATCAATCAATCACAGAATTTGTAGAGCGCACTACTTACCCGCGAGGGTCTCAAGGCGCTGGGGAGAGGGAAGGGGGGGGTGCTGCTACTGGTTGAACAGCCAGGTCTTGAGTAGCCTCCTGAAGGTCAGCAGGTCTTGGGTCTGTCGTAGGCTTAGTGGAAGGGTGTTCCAGGTCTTGGCGGCGAGGTGTGAGAAGGATCTGCCGCCGGTGGTTATTCTTCGAATGCGAGGGACGGTGGCGAGGGAGAGGTCGGTGGAGCGGAGCTGGCGGTTGGGGACGTAGAAGAAGAGTCGTCTGTTGAGGTAGGCTGGGCCAGTTTTGTGGAGAGCCTTGTGTGCGTGGATGAGGAGTTTGAAGGTGATCCTCCTGTCGACGGGGAGCCAGTGCAGGTTCCTCAAGTGGGGGGTGATGTGGCGTGGTACGTCGAGGATCAGGCGTGCGGGGGCGTTTTGTATGCGTTGCAGTCGCTTGATGAGCTTGGCCGGGGCTCCCGCGTAGAGGGCGTTCCCATAGTCAAGTCTGCTACTGACGAGGGCCTGGGTGACTGTTCTTCTTGTGTCTGTCGGGATCCACCTGTAGATCTTGCGAAGCATGCGGAGGGTGTTGAAGCAGGAGGAGGAGACTGCGTTGACTTGCTTGGCCATGGAGAGCGTTGAGTCGAGGATGACTCCCAGGTTGCGTGCGTGGTCGGTGGGTGTCGGGGCTGCTCCCAGCGTCGATGGCCACCAGGAGTCGTCCCAGGCTGAGGGGTTGGAGCCGAGGATGAGGACCTCCGTCTTGTCCGTGTTCAGCTTTAGTCGGGCTGATCTTCATCCAATCGGCGAGGGCCTTCATTCCTTCATGGAGATTGGCTTTGGCGGCGAGGGGGTCCTTGGTGAGGGAGAGGATCAGTTGAGTGTCGTCGGCATAGGAGATAATGTTGAGGTCGTGCTGTCTGGCGATGCGTGCGTGCGTGCGAGCGGGGCCATGTAGATGTTGAACAGTGTTGGGCTGAGTGCTTAAAAACAGCTGTTTTCATTTTCCTTTTATAGGTCTTGCCTACGCAGCGCGCAAGCGCTGCTGTTGGAGTGACCTCTTGGAATCGCTCCAGGCTTTATTGGGAACTCGTGCATGTTTTGCACTGCTCCCAATGATCCCTCGTGCATGTGTGGCGTTTACCTTGCGGGAGCGAGCAGCGGCGCCATCTGTTAGCAATTATCGCGCTCGCTCCAGTAAGGTAAACGCTTGTCTTTCAGCGCTGCTTGTTAAACAAGGAAAGCCCCTGCCCGTATAAAGCGCGCCTCACTTGCACCGATTTTCTGTCACTTTCAAACACTGTCCTGACTTGCACGAAGTAGCCCTCTCGTCTCATCTGCCCCCTTACATCCCCTGTACTCAAACCGCTCCTTGCCCTGTGTTTTTTTTATCACTCCCTACTGTTCCTGTGTGCTCATTTGCCACTAATTGCTGCCCTTGCATCCCTCAGTTCTCAGCCCTCTCCTTAACCTGTTTTAATCACCCCTTCCTGCCCCCGGGTTCCACTCATATGTGCACACATCTGCCACCCCAGCATCCTTCTGTTCTCATCCCCTCCTTGCCCTGTATTTTAATCACAACTTCCTGTGTTCCACTCTGTGTGCTCATCTGCCCCCCTGTAGTCATCCCTCTTTTTGCCCTGTGTTTTCTTCACCCCTTCCTGCCCCCTGTGTTGCACTCTGTGTGCCCATCTGCAACTCCTCGACTCCCCTGCTACCCTCTGTTCTCCTTTCCTTGCCTGGTGTTTTCATCGCCCTTTGTTGCCCCCTGTGTTCCACTTCTCTGGGCACACATCTGCCACCCTCTGTTCTCGCCCTCTCCTTTTCCGGTGTTTTCATCACCCCTTCCTGTCCCATGTTTTCCATTCTTTATGATCTTCTGCCACTGCTCCTGCACTCCCCCCCCCGCCCCTGTTCTCATCCCTGTCCTTGCCCGGTGTTTTCATCACCCCTATCCTTGTTCTGTGTTTTACTTTTCATCACCCCTTACTGTCCCGTTTCCACTGTGTGCTTATCTGCTACTAACCGCCGCCCCCTGTACCCCTCTGGTCTCATCCCTCTCATTGCCGGTGTTTTCATCACCCTTCTCCTTGTCCTGCGTTTTCATCACTCCTTCCTGTCCCGTTTTCCACTCTGTGCGCTCATCTGCTACTCCTGGCTGCTCCTGCACCCCTCTGTTTTCACCCCTCTCCTTGTCCTGTATTTTCATAACCCCTTCTTGTCCCGTGTGCTCATCTGCCACTCTAGTCATCCCTCTTCTTGTCCAGTGTTTTCATCACCCCTTCCTGTCCCGTTTTCTACTCTGTGTGCTCGTCTACCACTCCTCGCTGCCCCCTGCACCCCTCTGTTCTCATTCCTCTCCTTACCATGTATTTTCATCACCCCTTCCTGTCCCGTGTGCTCATCTGCCGCCCTAGTCATCCCTCTCTTGCCCAGTGTTTTCATCACCCCCTGCTCTTTCCCACCTACACTAAGCCCTATAGCTGAAACCTATGACGTCACCATACCTGCTGCACGCGCTTCTAGTTCCTCCCCAAAACTAGCTTGGTTTCATAGACACATTCTTTATTAATAATAAAAAAGCGCCTCGTTCCTCACATTGCAATAAACTGTTTGCTGATGAAGTGCTGTGAACGTATTGACGTGTCCATGGTTTCATGTATGTGCCTGGAATGGCCGCGGTATGTTCCTTTGTGGTCAGTGTCCTAATTCCGTAAGTGTTTCCAGCATATATGGTTTATTGTTTTTGGCGATAATGTGCATTTTGTGACGAGCAGTACCGTCCATGGTACTTTAACCCCTTCGCTGCTAGGCCTTTTCCCCCCCTGTGCTAAACCTTTTTTTGGCTATTTGGGGTAGTGCGCGCTTAGGCCCCTGTAACTTTTTGACCACATAAGGTATCCATGCCAAATTTGCGTCCTTTTTTTCTAACATCATGGGGACTGTAAAGGTACCCAGGGTTTGTGGATTCCCCTGGAGGGGACCCAGAAATTAGCAAAAATACAGCTAAATTTTGTTTTTTTGGGGAAAAATGCGAAAAAGGGCTACAGATGAAAGCGTCTTGTTTTTTTCCCTGAAAATGGCATCAAAAAAGGGGTTGTGGTGCTGAAATCACCATCTTCCCAGATTTCAGGGACAAGCAGACTTTTGTCAGAAAACCAACTTTTTTACACAGTTTTGGCATTTTTCTGGGACATAGCCTATTTTTGCTATTTTTTGTGCTTTCAACCTCCTTCCAGTTAATGGTAGAAATGGGTATGAAACCAATAATGGATCCTGGAAAGCCATACATTTCTGAAAAGTAGACAAAATTCTGAATTCAGCAAGGGGTCATTTGTGTAGATCCTTAAAGTTTTCCTTATAGAAACTAACAGTTAAATAAAGGAAAAATTGAAAATTAGTTGAAAAAAACAGCCATTTGTGTCAACGTTTTCACCTGTAACTTCTTCTAATTATGACAGCTATTTGAAGGCAATATACCTTTATATCCGCTGGACCTTTCTGGTTGTGGGGATATATAGGACTTGTAGGTTCACCAAGAACCCGACGAACCCAGAGCCAATAACTGAGCAGCATCTTGCAATGGTTTTTTATTATGTACCGGGTATATAGCAATTATTTTGGGAAAATGTATACATGGAAAAATTGTTATGAAAGACACCTATGTATTTCTGAAATGGGAACAAAATGTAGATTTTAGAAACAGTAGATATTTGGACATTTCCGAAATTGGGAGTACCCATACTAGCATGAGAATTAAAGGTCATTTATCAAAATGACTTATTTTTTACAGATTGTCTTTCATTTGGAAGGCAGAAATGCATCGAAAGTCAATAGGTAATAACAGTTGCTCTACAATTCTGTGTTACCCTAAGTCTCCCGATAAAAATGGTACCTCACTTGTGTGGGTAGGCCTTGTGCCCACAACAGGAAATGGCTCAAAATGCAACGTGGACGTACCACATTTTCACAATGAAAAATTACCCTTTTTTGCAAAGTGCCTAGCTGTAGTTTTTGAACCCTAGCTCTGCGGGCACTTAGGGAAACCTAGCAAACCTATACATTTTTGAAAACTAGACACCCAGGGGAATTCAGGATGGGGTGACTTGACTGGCTCCCACCAGGTTTTGTTACCCAGAATCCCTTGCAAACTTAAAAAATTGGCAAAAAAACACATTTTCCTCACTTTTCTGTGGTGGAAAGTTCTGGAATCTGCGTGGATCCACAAAATTCCACCCACCCCACATTCCCCAAGGTCTTCCGAAAAAATGGTACCTCACTTGTTTGGGTAGGCCTAGTGCCCGCGACAGGAAGCAGCGCAAAACGCAATGTGGACGCACCACATTTTCACAGTGAAAAATGACCCTTTTTTTGCAAAGTGCCTAGCTGTAGTTTTTGAACCCTAGCTCTGCCGGCACTTAGGAAACCTAGCAAACCTATACATTTTTGAAAAGTAGATACCCAAGGGAATCCAGGATGGGGTGACTTGACTGGCTCTCACCAGGTTCTGTTACCCAGAATCCCTTGCAAACCTAAAAATTGGCAAAAACCACATTTTCCTCACTTTTCTGTGGTGGAAAGTTCTGGAATCTGCGTGGATCCACAAAATTCCACCCACCTCACGTTCCCCAACGTCTTCCGAAAAAAATGGTACCTCACTTGTGTGGGTCGGCCTAGTGCCCGCGACAGGAAGCAGCGCAAAGCACAACGTGGACGCACCACATTTTCACAGTGAAAAATGACCCTTTTTTTGCAAAGGACCTAGCTGTAGTTTTTGAACCCTAGCTCTGCCGGCACTGAGGGAAACCTAGCAAACCTATACATTTTTGAAAAGTAGACACCCAGGGAATCCAGGATGGGGTGACTTGACTGGCTCTCACCAGGTTCTGTTACCCAGAATCCCTTGCAAACCTAAAAATTTGCAAAAAAACACATTTTCCTCACTTTTCTGTGGTGGAAAGTTCTGGAATCTGCGTGGATCCACAAAATTCCACCCACCCCACGTTCCCCAACGCCTTCCGAAAAAATGGTACCTCACTTGTGTGGGTCGGCCTAGTGCCCGCGACAGGAAGCAGCGCAAAGCGCAACGTGGACGCACCACATTTTCACAGTGAAAAATGACCCTTTTTTTGCAAAGGGCCTAGCTGTAGTTTTTGAACCCTAGCTCTGCCGGCACTGAGGGAAACCTAGCAAACCTATACATTTTTGAAAAGTAGACACCCAGGGGAATCCAGGATGGGGTAACTTGACTGGCTCTCACCAGGTTCTGTTACCCAGAATCCCTTGCAAACCTAAAAAATTGGCAAAAAAAACACATTTTCCTCACTTTTCTGTGGTGGAAAGTTCTGGAATCTGCTTGGATCCACAAAATTCCACCCACCCCGCGTTCCCCAAGGTCTTCCGAAAAAAATGGTACCTCACTTGTGTGGGTAGGCCTAGTGCCCGCGACAGGAAGCAGCGCAAAACGCAACGAGGACGCACCACATTTTCACAGTGAAAAATGACCCTTTTTTTGCAAAGTGCCTAGCTGTAGTTTTTGAACCCTAGCTCTGCCGGCACTCAGGGAAACCTAGCAAACCTATACATTTTTGAAAAGTAGACACCCAGGGGAATCCAGGATGGGGTGACTTGACTGGCTCTCACCAGGTTCTGTTACCCAGAATCCCTTGCAAACCTAAAAATTGGCAAAAAACACATTTTCCTCACTTTTCTGTGGTGGAAAGTTCTGGAATCTGCGTGGATCCACAAAATTCCACCCACCCCGCTGCTCCCCAAGGTCTTCCGAAAAAATGGTACCTCACTTGTGTGGGTAGCCCTAGTGCCCGCGACAGGAAGCAGCACTAAACGCAACATGGACGCACCACATTTTCACAGTGAAAAATGACCCTTTTTTTGCAAAGTGCCTAGCTGTAGTTTTTGAACCCTAGCTCTGCCGGCACTTAGGGAAACCTAGCAAACCTATACATTTTTGAAAAGTAGACACCCAGGGAAATCCAGGATGGGGTGACTTGACTGGCTCTCACCAGGTTCTGTTACCCAGAATCCCTTGCAAACCTAAAAATTGGCAAAAAAAACACATTTTCCTCACTTTTCTGTGGTGGAAAGTTCTGGAATCTGCGTGGATCCACAAAATTCCACCCACCCCACGTTCCCCAACGTCTTCCGAAAAAAATGGTACCTCACTTGTGTGGGTCGGCCTAGTGCCCGCGACAGGAAGCAGCGCAAAGCGCAACGTGGACGCACCACATTTTCACAGTGAAAAATGACCCTTTTTGCAAAGGGCCTAGCTGTAGTTTTTGAACCCTAGCTCTGCCGGCACTGAGGGAAACCTAGCAAACCTATACATTTTTGAAAAGTAGACACCCAGGGGAATCCAGGATGGGGTGACTTGACTGGCTCTCACCAGGTTCTGTTACCCAGAATCCCTTGCAAACCTAAACAATTGGCAAAAAAACACATTTTCCTCACTTTTCTGTGGTGGAAAGTTCTGGAATCGGCTTGGATCCACAAAATTCCACCCACCCGCGTTCCCCAAGGTCTTCCGAAAAAATGGTACCTCACTTGTGTGGGTAGGCCTAGTGCCCGCGACAGGAAGCAGCGCAAAACGCAACGAGGACGCACCACATTTTCACAGTGAAAAATGACCCTTTTTTGCAAAGTGCCTAGCTGTAGTTTTTGAACCCTAGCTCTGCCGGCACTTAGGAAAACCTTGCAAACCTATACATTTTTGAAAAGTAGACACCCAGGGGAATCCAGGATGGGGTGACTTGACTGGCTCTCACCAGGTTCTGTTACCCAGAATCCTTTGCAAACCTAAAAAATTGGCAAAAAAAACACATTTTCCTCACTTTTCTGTGGTGGAAAGTTCTGGAATCTGCGTGGATCCACAAAATTCTACCCACCCCGCATTCCCCAAGGTCTTCCGAAAAAAATGGTACCTCACTTGTGTGGGTAGACCTAGTGCCCGCGACAGGAAGCAGTTCAAAACGCAACGTGGACGCACCACATTTTCACAGTGAAAAATGACCCTTTTTTTGCAAAGTGCCTAGCTGTAGTTTTTGAACCCTAGCTCTGCCGGCACTTAGGAAAACCTTGCAAACCTATACATTTTTGAAAAGTAGACACCCAGGGGAATCCAGGATGGGGTGACTTGACTGGCTCTCACCAGGTTCTGTTACCCAGAATCCTTTGCAAACCTAAAAATTGGCAAAAAAACACATTTTCCTCACTTTTCTGTGGTGGAAAGTTCTGGAATCTGCGTGGATCCACAAAATTCTACCCACCCCGCATTCCCCAAGGTCTTCCGAAAAAATGGTACCTCACTTGTGTGGGTAGACCTAGTGCCCGCGACAGGAAGCAGTTCAAAACGCAACGTGGACGCACCACATTTTCACAGTGAAAAATGACCCTTTTTTTGCAAAGTGCCTAGCTGTAGTTTTTGAACCCTAGCTCTGCCGGCACTTAAGGAAACCTAGCAAACCTATACATTTTTGAAAAGTAGACACGCAGGGGAATCCAGGATGGGGTGACTTGACTGGCTCTCACCAGGTTCTGTTACCCAGAATCCCTTGCAAACCTAAAAAATTGGCAAAAAAACACATTTTCCTCACTTTTCTGTGGTGGAAAGTTCTGGAATCTGCTTGGATCCACAAAATTCCACCCACCCCGCGTTCCCCAAGGTCTTCTGAAAAAAATGGTACCTCACTTGTGTGGGTAGGCCTAGTGCCCGCGACAGGAAGCAGCGCAAAACGCAACGAGGACGCACCACATTTTCACAGTGAAAATTAACCCTTTTTTTGCAAAGTGCCTAGCTGTAGTTTTTGAACCCTAGCTCTGCCGGCACTTAGGGAAACCTAGCAAACCTATACATTTTTGAAAAGTAGACACCCAGGGGAATCCAAGATGGGGTGACTTGACTGGCTCTCACCAGGTTCTGTTACCCAGAATCCCTTGCAAACCTAAACAATTGGCAAAAAAAACACATTTTCCTCACTTTTCTGTGGTGGAAAGTTCTGGAATCTGCGTGGATCCACAAAATTCCACCCACCTCACGTTCCCCAACGTCTTCCGAAAAAAATGGTACCTCACTTGTGTGGGTCGGCCTAGTGCCCGCGACAGGAAGCAGCACAAAGCGCAACGTGGACGCACCACATTTTCACAGTGAAAAATGACCCTTTTTTTGCAAAGGGCCTAGCTGTAGTTTTTGAACCCTAGCTCTGCCGGCACTGAGGGAAACCTAGCAAACCTATACATTTTTGAAAAGTAGACACCCAGGGGAATCCAGGATGGGGTGACTTGACTGGCTCTCACCAGGTTCTGTTACCCAGAATCCCTTGCAAACGTAAAAAATTGGCAAACAAAACACATTTTCCTCACTTTTCTGTGGTGGAAAGTTCTGGAATCTGCTTGGATCCACAAAATTCCACCCACCCCGCGTTCCCCAAGGTCTTCCGAAAAGAATGGTACCTCACTTGTGTGGGTAGGCCTAGTGCCCGCGACAGGAAGCAGCGCAAAACGCAACGAGGACGCACCACATTTTCACAGTGAAAAATGACCCTTTTTTTGCAAAGTGCCTAGCTGTAGTTTTTGAACCCTAGCTCTGCCGGCACTTAGGAAAACCTTGCAAACCTGTACATTTTTGAAAAGTAGACACCCAGGGGAATCCAGGATGGGGGACTTGACTGGCTCTCACCAGGTTCTGTTACCCAGAATCCCTTGCAAACCTACAAAATTGGCAAAAAAAACACATTTTCCTCACTTTTCTGTGGTGGAAAGTTCTGGAATCTGCGTGGATCCACAAAATTCCACCCACCCCGCATTCCCCAAGGTCTTCCGAAAAAAATGGTACCTCACTTGTGTGGGTAGACCTAGTGCCCGCGACAGGAAGCAGTTCAAAACGCAACGTGGACGCACCACATTTTCACAGTGAAAAATGACCCTTTTTTTGCAAAGTGCATAGCTGTAGTTTTTTAACCCTAGCTCTGCCGGCACTTAAGGAAACCTAGCAAACCTATACATTTTTGAAAAGTAGACACCCAGGGGAATCCAGGATGGGGTGACTTGACTGGCTCTCACCAGGTTCTGTTACCCAGAATCCCTTGCAAACCTAAAAAATTGGCAAAACAAATACATTTTCCTCACTTTTCTGTGGTGGAAAGTTCTGGAATCTGCGTGGATCCACAAAATTCCACCCACCACGCGTCTCCCAAGGTCTTCCAAAAAAATGGTACCTCACTTGTGTGGGTAGACCTAGTGCCCGCGACAGGAAGCAGTTCAAAACGCAACGTGGACGCACCACATTTTCACAGTGAAAAATGACCCTTTTTTGCAAAGTGCCTAGCTGTAGTTTTTGAACCCTAGCTCTGCCGGCACTTAGGGAAACCTAGCAAACCTATACATTTTTGAAAAGTAGACACCCAGGGGAATCCAGGATGGGGTGACTTGACTGGCTCTCACCAGGTTCTGTTATTCAGAATCCCTTGCAAACCTAAAAATTGGCAAAAAAACACATTTTCCTCACTTTTCTGTGGTGGAAAGTTCTGGAATCTGCGTGGATCCACAAAATTCCACCCACCCCGCGTTCCCCAAGGTCTTCCGAAAAAATGGTACCTCACTTGTGTGGGTAGCCCTAGTGCCCGCGACAGGAAGCAGCACTAAACGCAACGTGGACGCACCACATTTTCACAGTGAAAAATGACCCTTTTTTGCAAAGTGCCTAGCTGTAGTTTTTGAACCCTAGCTCTGCCGGCACTGAGGGAAACCTAGCAAACCTATACATTTTTGAAAGGTAGACACCCAGGGGAATCCAGGATGGGGTGACTTGACTGGCTCTCACCAGGTTCTGTTACCCAGAATCCCTTGCAAACCTAAAAATTGGCAAAAAAACACATTTTCCTCACTTTTCTGTGGTGGAAAGTTCTGGAATCTGCTTGGATCCACAAAATTCCACCCACCCCGCGTTCCCCAAGGTCTTCCGAAAAAATGGTACCTCACTTGTGTGGGTAGGCCTAGTGCCCGCGACAGGAAGCAGCGCAAAACGCAACGAGGACGCACCACATTTTCACAGTGAAAAATGACCCTTTTTTTGCAAAGTGCCTAGCTGTAGTTTTTGAACCCTAGCTCTGCCGGCACTTAGGGAAACCTAGCAAACCTATACATTTTTGAAAAGTAGACACCCAAGGGAATCCAGGATGGGGTGACTTGACTGGCTCTCACCAGGTTCTGTTACCCAGAATCCCTTGCAAACCTAAACAATTGGCAAAAAAACACATTTTCCTCACTTTTCTGTGGTGGAAAGTTCTGGAATCTGCGTGGATCCACAAAATTCCACCCACCCCGCGTTCCCTAAGGTCTTCCGAAAAAAATGGTACCTCACTTGTGTGGGTAGACCTAGTGCCCGCGACAGGAAGCAGTTCAAAACGCAACGTGGACGCACCACATTTTCACAGTGAAAAATGACCCTTTTTTGCAAAGTGCCTAGCTGTAGTTTTTGAACCCTAGCTCTGCCGGCACTTAGGGAAACCTAGCAAACCTATACATTTTTGAAAAGTAGACACCCAGGGGAATCCAGGATGGGGTGACTTGACTGGCTCTCACCAGGTTCTGTTACCCAGAATCCCTTGCAAACCTAAAAATTGGCAAAAACCACATTTTCCTCACTTTTCTGTGGTGGAAAGTTCTGGAATCTGCGTGGATCCACAAAATTCCACCCACCCCGCGTTCCCCAAGGTCTTCCAAAAAAATGGTACCTCACTTGTGTGGGTAGACCTAGTGCCCGCGACAGGAAGCAGTTCAAAACGCAACGTGGACGCACCACATTTTGACAGTGAAAAATGACCCTTTTTGCAAAGTGCCTAGCTGTAGTTTTTGAACCCTAGCTCTGCCGGCACTTAGGGAAACCTAGCAAACCTATACATTTTTGAAAAAGTAGACACCCAGGGAATCCAGGATGGGGTGACTTGACTGGCTCTCACCAGGTTCTGTTACCCAGAATCCCTTGCAAACCTAAAAAGTGGCAAAAAACACATTTTCCTCACTTTTCTGTGGTGGAAAGTTCTGGAATCTGCGTGGATCCACAAAATTCCACCCACCCCGCGTTCCCCAAGGTCTTCCGAAAAAATGGTGCCTCGCTCGGGTGGGAGGCCCAGTACCCGCGACAGGCAAGGGCCCACAACGTATTGAGGCGACCTCAAAATGGCCAATCACAAAACGACCTGGTTTTGCAAGGGGTCCCATGACGTTTTGGCCCGGGGCTCGGCGGCCACGTAGGAAACCTACCAAACCCACACATTTCTGAAAAGTAGACACCGGGGATTCCAGGAAGTATGGCTTTCATGGAGCCCCCAACGTTCTCGTACCCAGAATCCCCTGCAAACCTGACATTTTGCTAAAAATCCCTTTTTTCACACATTTTTGTGTGGTAAAGTTGTGGCATCACGGGCTGACACAAATTTCCTACACCCAGCGTCCCCCAGGTCTCCCGATAAAATGGTGCCTCACTCGGGTGGGAGGCCTAGTACCCGCGACAGGCAAGGGCCCACAACGTATTGAGGCGACCTCAAAATGGCCTATCACAAAACTACCTGGCTTTGCAAGGGGTCCCATGACGTTTTGGCCCGGGGCTCGGCGGCCACCTAGGAAACCTACCAAACCTACACATTTCTGAAAGTAGACACCCGGGGATTCCAGGAGGTATGGCTTGCGTGGATCCACCAACGTTTTCTTACCCAGAATCCCCTGCAAACCTGATATTTTGCTCAAAAATCACTTTTTCGCACATTTTTGTGTGGTAAGTTGTGGAATCATGGGGCTGACACAAATTTCCTACCACCCAGCGTTCCCCAGGTCTCCCGATAAAAATGGTGCCATACTCGGGTGGGAGGCCCAGTACTCGCGACAGGCAGGGCCCACAACGTATTGAGGCGACCTCAAAATGGCCTATCACAAAACGACCTGGTTTTGCAAGGGGTCCCATGACGCTTTGGCCCGGGCTCGGCGGCCACCTAGGAAACCTACCAAACCCACACGTTTCTGAAAAGTAGACACTCGGGAACTCCAGGGAGGTATGGCTTGCGTGGATCTCCAACGTTTTCTTACCCAGAATCCCCTGCAAACCTGACATTTTGCTGAAAAAATCCCTTTTTCACACATTTTTGTGTGGTAGGTTGTGGCATCACGGGGCTGACACAAATTTCCTACCACCCAGCGTTCCTCCAGGTCTCCCGATAAAAATGGTGCCTCACTCGGGTGGGAGGCCCAAGTACCCGCGACAGGCAAGGGCCCACAACGTATTGAGGCTACATCAAAATTGCCTATCACAAAATGTTTTGGGCCCTTGCCTGTCGCGGGTACTTGGGCCTCCCACCCGAGTGAGGCACCATTTTTATCGGGAGACCTGGGGGAATGCTGGGTGGTAGGGAATTTGTGTCAGCCCCGTGATGCCACAACTTTACCACACAAAAATGTGTGAAAAAGTGATTTTTTCAGCCAAATTTCAGGTTTGCAGGGATTCTGGGTAAGAAAACGTTGGGGATCCACACAAGCCATACCTCCTGAATCCCCGGGTGTCTACTTTTCAGAAATGTGTGGGTTTGGTAGGTTTCCTAGGTGGCCGCTGAGCCCCGGGCCAAAACGTCATGGGACCCCTTGCAAAACCAGGTCATTTTGTGATAGGCCATTTTGAGGTCGCCTCAATACGTTGTGGGCCCTGCCTGTCGCGGGTACTTGGGCCTCCCACCCGAGTGAGGCACCATTTTTATCGGGAGACCTGGGGAACGCTGGGTGGTAGGAAATTTGTGTCAGCCCCAAGATTCCACAACTTTACCACACAAAAATGTGCGAAAAAGTGATTTTTTGAGCAAAATATCAGGTTTGCAGGGGATTCTGGGTAAGAAAACGTTGTTGGATCCACGCAAGCCATACCTCCCTGGAATCCCCCGGTGTCTACTTTTCAGAAATGTGTAGGTTTGGTAGGTTTCCCTAGGTGGCCGCCGAGCCCCGGGCCAAAACGTCATGGGACCCCTTGCAAAACCAGGTAGTTTTGAGATAGGCCATTTTGAGGTCGCCTCAATACGTTATGGGCCCTGCCTGTCGCTGGTACTTGGGCCTCCCACCCGAGTGAGGCACCATTTTATCGGGAGACCTGGGGAACGCTGGGTGGTAGGAAATTTGTGTCAATCCCATGATTCCACAACTTTACCACACAAAAATGTGCTGAAAAAGTGATTTTTTCAGCAAAATATCAGGTTTGCAGGGGATTCTGGGTAAGAAAACGTTGGTGGATCCACGCAAGTCATACCTCCCTGGAATCCCCCGGGTGTCTACTTTTCAGAAATGTGTAGGTTTGGTAGGTTTCCCTAGGTGGCCGCCGAGCCCCGGGCCAAAACGTCATGGGACCCCCTTGCAAAACCAGGTCGCTTTGTGATAGGCCATTTTGAGGTTGCCTCAATACGTTGTGGGCCCTTGCCTGTCGCTGGGTACTTGGGCCTCCCACCCGAGTGAGGCACCATTTTTATCGGGAGACCTGGGGGAACGCTGGGTGGTAGGAAATTTGTGTCAGCCCCATGATTCCACAACTTTACCACACAAAAATGTGCGAAAAAGTGATTTTTTTCAGCAAAATTTCAGGTTTGCAGGGATTCTGGGTAGGGAAACGTTGGGGGATCCACGCAAGCCATACCTCATTGGACTCCCCAGGGTGTCTAGTTTTCAGAAACGTGTGGGATTGGTAGGTTTCCTAGATGGCGGCGAGCCCGGGGCCAAAAACCAGGTGCCCCCCCAAAACCAGGTAGTTTTGTTATAGGTAGTTTTGAAGTCTCCACAATACGATTTGGGCCATTTCCTGTTTCAGCCACTATGCCTACCCACACAAGTGAGGTACCATTTTTATCGGGATCCCTGGGGAACGCAGGGTGGTAGGAAATTTGTGGATCCACGCAGATTCCAGAACTTTTCCACACAGAAATTTGAGTAAAAAGTGATTTTTTTCTGCTAAATTTGAGGTTTGCAGGGCATTCTGGGTAGGAAAACGTTTGGGGACCCATGCAAGCCATACCTCGCTGGACTCCCCAAGTGTCTAGTTTTCAGAAATGTGTGGGTTTGGTAGGTTCCCAAGATGGCCGCTGAGGCCGGGGCCAAAACCCAGGTGACCCCCTTGCAAAACCAGGTTGTTTTGTGATAGGTAATTTTGATGTCTCCTCAATACGTTCTGGGCCCTTGCCTGTCGCGGGTACTTGACCCACCCACGCGAGTGAGGTATCATTTTTATCGGGAGACCTGGGGGAAAGCTGGGTGGTAGGAAATTTGTGGATCCACGTAGATTCCAGAACTTTCCCACACAGAAATTGGAGAAAAACGTGATTTTTTCAGCTAAATTTGAGGTTTGCAGGGTATTCTGGGTAAGAAAATTTTGGCGGACCCACGCTGATGATTTCAGTTTCAGTTTCTACGTGCTCAGGGGGCTATCTCAGCCCCCTGAGCACGTAGAAACTCAGAGAGGTATCGTTGGAAAGGGAGAATCTCCCCTTTCCAATGGTACCCCTCCCTAGTGGATCCCTGCTTGGGGATCGCCCAGTAGGGCGATCCCCAAGCAGGGATCCACCCACTAGGCACCAGGAGGGGGAGCGGCCCCTTGGGCAAGGGCCTTTGCTCCCCCATAAAATATTTGCCATGATTAGTCTTTCTGCTCCCCTGGGGGTACGTTCTAGACTAAAACACTGCACCACATAGGACACCGCGTACCACCACCAGGCCTGAAACCCATTTCCTTACCACCAGTCCAGCACGGCAATACACTAACAAACACTGCCCCGGACTGGAGCCACTCCGAGGCCTGCAGCCCCTTTCCTTACCACCCCCCCAGAGTGTCACTCCGCCACCACCGCTTACTGGAGGGAGTGCACAGACCCTCTTTTACACTGGGCGGCAATCTAGCATAGTAAGGACCAGCCAGCAGCCTGTCCCACAGAGATATAAAAACAAGCATTGGCATAGCCAATAGGTCTCGCCTTTGGGACCTTATAAGTGTTTAGCCATGCAACAGTTGATGTTGTTGCACCAAGGATATTGTGCTGCATAACTAAATACTTATAAGGTCCCAAAAGTGAGACCAATTGGCTATGCCAATGCTTGTTCTAACATGAACCTGCTTTGGATGAACACTCACCACTCATTCACTCCCTCAACATAGTTTGGAGGTATGGTAGTCTCTTACGAATGACTAACCGGATGTGGTCTTTTTAACTGATACATGGTTACAGCCAGGGTCTACCCATGATATCGCTAATGCAATTCCCTTCAGCTACTTCATGATTCGCAATCATCCACTTAAGAAAATGGGGTCCTGGGTGGCTATAATACATAAAGCAGACAACATGTGTAAAGTAGTTGACATCTCTACTGAGTGCATCCTGTTTAATATATCACTCAATCCCCACTTTTCTTTGGGGATATTCTAATTTATAGACACTCCTGGAACGGGAATGTCTTTCAGTACATCATTTTTTTTATATATTTCTTTTTATTGAACATAAAAATCGACAATACAAAGTACAGCGTGGTGAAAATAATTCAATGGTGCATTGTAGTTACAGTGTGATCGGTTCCTGAGTCATTACTTGTGTGTTGTTACATCATTCACGGCGACGGAGGGTCATCATGTGTGGGAACGTTCGGGGGGTACAAATATTACCTCGATATACATTCCAAATGGAGGAACATTTTTGGGGGCATCCCCGTGCCACGTACACTGTCTTTTCCCTAAACATGCACCAATCCATGTCTGCCTTCCAGGCCTCTATTTTGGGCGAATGTGCGGCTCCCCAGAGCTGTGCGATGTTCCTCTTAGCTATCATCAAGCCCAGTGTTACCCAGAGAGTGCGCTTACTATTTAGGTCCGTGGGCTCCCACACGTTTAGGAGACACCTCTTTGCTTCTGGGTGAATAGTAAGTGTGAGCACCTCACTGAGGACCTCGTGTACTTTACGCCAGTACAGCTGGATGTGTTCACATTCCCACATTATATGCATGAAGGTTCCCTCCAGTCCACATTGTCTCCTGCAGTCTCCTTTCTCTGTTCTCCCCATTCGTACCAGACAAGGCCCTGTTGTGTATACTCTATGCAGAATTTTAAGTTGAACGAGCAGTAGCCTAGCTGAGATGGCCACCTCCTGTGGGGAGGCCACTGCCTCTCTCCAGTCCTCATCATCCAGAACTATACCGTCTCTTTCCCATTTTTCTCTTGTGCTTTGGAGAGGGTCACTAGAGTTATTGATCAGTTTTTTATATGTCAACGATATAGCCTTCGTTAGCAGGTAGCCATCTAACAGCCTATCTTCAAGGGGTAAGGATTCCGGAGGGGTGACACCCTTCTGCAGCTGCGCTTGTAGTGCATGGTGGGCCTGCACGTAGCGGAAGGAGGTAAACGTTTTAACTTCCCCTTTCACCCAGAGGTCCCCTATTTTAGATATACCTATGAGGTCCCATTTATCGAATCCCTTCGACGTCCACAGGTTACCTAGCAGTTCTGTATCCCATAGGGGGGTTGCCAGTGTTAGTTTATGTTCCCATCCCAAGCTTCTATTCGCGGCGTGCCAGACTTGAACTGAGTGCTTAGTCGGTCCAGTCAGGGGGAGTCGCCGGGGTTTCGAGTATAGCGCTCTGTTGTAATTTCCTCCCGGCAGCAGCCACCTGTCCATGGCATAGCCCGGATCATCCGCGCGACGGTAGGTACCGTGGTTGATGGCGGCCAAGTGCGCTGCCCAGTAATATTTTTTGAGGTCTGGAAGGCCAATCCCTCCGTCATACCAGCTCAGGTTGAGTTTGGCTAGCGCTATACGGGGTTTCCCATTCCACAACAAGTCTCTGCAGACTTTCGATCTCTCTAAAATAGCTCACAGGAACCAAGTCAGGGGAATTTTGCAGCACATATAGAAAGCGGGGCAGGGACATCATTTTAAAAAGCGACGCCCTGCCCAGCAGCGAGAGCGGAGTGCCTTCCAGCACCCAGTGTCCCGCTTCAGTCTTTGCAGGGGTGGGAGCAGGTTCTGATCAAACCGGCGTTTAGGGTCTACAGTGACGAAATTGCCTAGGTATTTAAAGCCTACTGTGGTGACTTGTACTGGGCAGCCCTTTGGGAGGGCAGGCGGGGGTCCGCTAAGGACGTACAGTTTAGACTTACTCCAGTTAATCGAATAGCCGGAGTACCTGCCAAAGGTTGCGAATATGTCCAGCACCCTTCCAAGCGATGCTTTTGCGGAGGCCAAGAACAGGAGAATGTCATCATCATACATAGAGATGCGATCTTCCAAGGTTTCTGACCATCGCAGTCCCGTATCACTGGATCCTTACGAATCCACGATGCCAATGGCTCCAACGCTAGGGCAAACAGGAGGGGGAGAGTGGGCAGCCCTGGCGGGTCCCTCGACTCAACTTGAATACTTCTGACTTGTTGTTGACGACGACGACTTTTTCAGTACATAATTAACAGAACTTATGACACCTTATGTATTAAAGGTAGCATTTTAATTTTTTTAGGGGATCTTAAAGTTCATTTGGATTTAGAGTGCATTGAAGCCCTGATCCAAGATCTAGCAATGTTGGGTCTAAATCAAATAGTGACTGGCCCGATTAACACTGCAGGACACCGTTTCGATTCAGTCTTTACCAAGTTGGAGAATTTGGAGTACTTAAACGGAGTAATCCACTACTCCACCGGTATGGTCGGATCATTTTGTGATGCCGTTCTCTCTCTCAGCAGTGAGGAGTAACACAACTCCTGGCAATTAGTCACTGCCTTGTAGACTTGTTGATGGTCCAAAGTATCTACTGACAATTTCAATAATTTTCACAGTATGTTTGGGAGAGCAGCATTTGAGGTGGTGAATGCTGCTGCACCAGCTTTTAATGATTGGCTCAACAGGACACTGAATATTATTGCACCTTTTAAACCATGTGAGAGTAAATGCCACCAAAACTCCATATATCATGGCCTTGAACAAGCCTCTCCTAAAGTCTTAAAGGTTTTTTACCCCACTCGATAACAGAAGTAGAGCCTCTGCTTCCTCTAACCAAACCTATCTCACAGCTGGATCTTTACACCCCGCCAACCCTGCTGTTTGACACTCTCTCCCATTCTGTACTCCTAGAGTGCTTGTTTAGCATGATACCTGCAATCAAGGCCTTAAATGGCTGGTGTACTTTCTGACAGACCGATCTCAGGCACTGCCCCTGGCTCTGTTTACATCTCAGGCCACAAACATGGCATATGGGATTGTTCGGGGCTCTGCTCTGAGCCTCACACTTCTTAATATATACTTGCTGCCTCTTTTCTGTCTCATCGGCTCCTTTGGTTTTAACACTATTTCTTATGCCGATGATACGCAAATCGTAATTACTATTGATGATGAAGTGTGTATTCCTCAAGCTATGGCCAACTTTCAGAATTGCATGAGAAAGGTCGCTGCTTGGATGCTCTCCAACGACCTCCAACATAACTGGGATTAAACTGAGGTGCTCTTTTTTGGGCAGCAGGTTAATTTCTCGCCCAGTAATGGTTGGCTGCTGGGTTTTCTGGTGGCCCCCTCTCATGTTTTTATACTAGAGAACTTGGGTGTTATGGTAGATGAGGAACTTTCAATGTCCCAGGAAGATTGCAGGCTAACATCTACCTGCTTTGTGCTCTTGGACATGCTAAAGAAGATCTTCAGAGAGCTCCCGCATGAGATAGTTTTGAGATTAGCCTATGAAAATGCACTCTATCTGGACATTTTTGAGGGCTTACTGACTGATCTTCAAATTAGGTAAAATGTAGCGGAGAGACTTATGCTCAACTTACTTTGCAGAGTGCATGTGTATAAGCACTTGTATGACCTTCATTGGCTTCAATGTGCTCTGCTTTATCCACAAAGCAAAACCAAAGGGGATGATGGACGGAGTGTTGAACATTGCAAGCACTCACCCCCAGTCAACTGATCTGGGTTTAATCCATCATCATTCTTTAGCTCACTCCGCCACCCCAGTTCAGACATGGCCATATGCAAATCAGTCTGACCCTGTGCCTCATGGGAACAGTCCAGCCCGAACTGCCAAGCCATGTCTTCCCTGGACAGGAAACAAGCATCCTGGGACCGGTTTCTGGCTTACAGCCGTCATCAGCCAGGCTATCTTGAATCCAGTGGCAAAGTGAGCAAGGGACCCACGTCTGGGCATACCCTGCCAACTTAGGGCGAACATAGCAAAACCTTTGGTACTGCTTTATCCACAAGGCTTTACTCCACAATGTTATCTGAGAAGATAGACTGGTCTTACATTAAATACAGAATGATATGGACATTACCATCAAGCCTGCTGATAAGGAGGAGGCTTTGTACTACAGATGAGTGACTAAAAGATATAATGTAGACGACTTTTAAATGATAGGAAGAGCTACAAAGTGATCACGGAGGACCCAACCGAAAAGTTAATGACAGATTAACAATATGGTGGAAGAAGCAGAAATAGGGAGAAGTACTTTGAAAAAAGAGGCAGAGTTTCTATGTAACATGGATCCAGTCATCCATCACTTCTATACGCTTCTGAAAATACACAAAAATAAAAACCCTCCAACTAAACGCCCGATAGCATTTGATTTAGGTTCCATTTTGGAACCCCTGTCATGCTTCAGTGACTCCTTCCTGTGGACAATTGTACAAAGAACACCGATGTATCCGAGGGATACAACAAGCCTACTTCCCCTATTAAAAGATATAACCTTTGACCCAGCAAACAATCTATTGGTTGGTCTAGACATTGAGAGTCTTTACACCAGCTTACCTCAGAAAGAGACATTGAATAAAATGTGGCATCAGAATTAACTAAGACCTACTCAGTACAGGGAAGAGGAGTTTTGAAAAACCCAGGTTTGCCCAAAAAAGGGGCACCAATTTGAAGGACTGCCTGGCACATACATGACCGTGTACACAGAGGAAGGAACAGGGCCGGCTTTAGCGCTGGTGGCGCCCTGTGCGACAATGTCTGTTGGCGCCCCCCCCCCAATGACCACCTCTGCTACGGATTTCCTCACTAGCACCCTTTAACAGTGCCCCTCAAGTCTCCATAACCACTGTCTCTCAGATTCATTTCGTTTTATAGCACCACTCATACCAGTGTAAGGTGTCAGAGCACTTTTCACCACACACACAAGTATGTGTGTAAATCAGTGTATAGGAAATGTTATATCAGACAGGACTACAAGGTGTAGTGTAGGAGTGACATGTCATCGATACTGGTAGGCAATATAGTTTAAGAGTCATTCTGGAAAAGCACAAATTCAAAATTTAAAACGTAACATCATTGTTAGGGGTTCTCTTTCATAATTAGAATTGTTTTCTACCCAAATGAACCCTTTTCACCAGATTAGGATGATGAAAGACTGGGCAAAAAAACATATAGCTCTAACATATACCTTGCAGTTTACATGCAGCTCTAGGATGACAGTTAAAAGCTCAATGTTCTATATTAGGATTTTGACTTCTAAACGACAAGTAACAAAATAAGCTCTCTTACAGAAGCAATAACCCACTGACCTATTTACATTATATGCATTTCGTTATCCACATGGTACACGTTCTTAGCAGCAGGCATTTTAACACTCTGCACTACCTTAGGATGTGTCAAAACTTAACCCCTTCGCTGCTAGGCCTTTCCCCCCCTGTGCTAAGCCTTTTTTTTGCTATTTGGGGTAGTTCGCGCTTAGGCTCCTGTAACCTTTTGACCACATAAGGTATCCACACCAAATTTGCGTCCTTTTCTTCCAACACCATGGGAATTTTAAAGGTACCCATGGCTTGTTGATTCCCCTGGAGGGGACCCAGAAATTAGACAAAATACAGCTAAATTTTGTTTTGTTTTTTTGAAAAATGGGAAAAAAGGGCTGCAGATGAAAGCCTCTGGTTTTTTCCCTGCAAATGGTATCAACAAAGGGTTTGTGGTGCTGAAATCACCATCTTCCCAGCTTTCAGGGACTGACAGACTTTTGTCAGAAAACCAAATTGTTTTACACAGTTTTGGCATTTTACTGGGACATAGCCTATTTTTGCAATTGTTTGTGCTTTCAACCTCCTTCCAGTTAATGGTACAAATGGGTATGAAAGCAATGAAGGATCCTGGAAAGCTATACATTTCTGAAACGTAGACAAAATTTAGAATTCAGCAAGGGGTCATTTGTGTAGATCCTTCAAGGTTTTCTTATAGAAACTAACAGTTGAAAATGGAAAAAATTGAAAATGAGTTGAAAAAACCTGCCATTTGTGCCAACGTTTTCACCTGTAACTTCTTCTAAGTATGACAGATTTTTTAAAGCAATATACCGTTACATCTGCAGGACCCGTCTGGTTGTGGGGATTTATAGGACTTGTAGGTTCACCAAGAACCCGAGGAACCCAGAGCTAATAACTGAGCAGCGTCTTGCAATGGTTTTTTATTGTGTACCGGGTTATATAGCAATTCATTTGGGAAAATATAAATAGTGAAAAATCGGTATGAAAGACACCTATGTATTTCTGAAATGGGAACAAAGTATAGAGTTTAGAAACAGTAGCGATTTGCACATCCCTGAAATTGTGACTCCGACCTGGTTTTGCAGGGGGGGTTACATGAGTTTTTGGTCCCGGGCTTAGCGGCCATCTAGGGAAACCTACCAAACCCACACATTTCTGAAAACTAAAGACCCGGGGGAGTCCAGGGAGGTATGGCTTGCGTGGATCCCCCTAAGTTTCCCTACCCAGAATCCCCTGCAAACCTCAAATTCTGGTGAAAAAATCAAATTTTTCTCAAATTTCTGTGTGGGAAAGTTGTGGGATCACCAGGCTGACACAAATTTCCTACCACCCAGCGTTCCCCCAGGTTTCCCAATAAAAATGGTACCTCACTCGTGTGGGTGGGTCAAGTACTCGTGACAGGCAAGGGCACAAAACGTATTGGGGAGACATCAAAATTACCTATCACAAAACGATCTGGTTTTGCAGGGTGGGGCACCTGGGTTTTTGGCCCCGGGCTTGCGGCCATCTAGGGAAACCTACCAAACCCACACATTTCTGAAAACTACCCAGAATCCCCTGCAAACCTCAAATTTAGCTGAGAAAATCACTTTTTCCACACATTTATGTGTGGGATCACTGTGCCAGCACAAATGTCCTACCAAGTAGCGTTCCCCTTGGTCTACTGAGTAAAATGATACCTCACTTGTGTGGCTGTCTAATGCAGAATCCGCTAAAAACTTTTTTTTTTTTTAAATGTAGCGCTTAGAATTTGCGGTGCTATACCTTTAATTCCTATGTTTTTGGCTCTTCCCAGTCACAGGCCTTTGGCCCACCCACACAAGTGAGGTATCATTTTACTCGGAAGAACAAGGGGAATGCTGGGTGGTAGGACATTTGTGCCGGCACGGTGATCCCATTCAAAAATGTATGGCAAAAATGATTTTTTTCAGCTAAATTTGAGGTTTGCAGGGGATTCTGTGTGGGGAAACGTTGGGGGATCCACGTAAGCCATACCTCCCTGGACTCCCAGGGTCTCTAGTTTTCAGAAATGTGTGGGTTTGGTAGGTTTCCCAAGATGGCTGCGAGCCCCGAGCCAAAAAACAAGGTGTCCCCCCGCAAAACCAGGTAGTTTTATGATAGGTAATTTTGAAGACTCCACAGTACGATTTGGGCCATTTCCTGTTGCATCCACTATGCCTACCCACACAAGTGAGGTACCATTTTTATCAGGAGACCTGGGGGAACGCTAGGTGGTAGGAAATTTGTGTCAGCCCGGTGATCCCACAACGTCCCCACACAGAAAAGTGAGGAAAATGTGATTTTTTTCAGCTAAATTTGAGGTTTGCAGCGGATTCTGGGTAGGGAATCGTTGGGGGATCCATGCAAGTCATACCTCACTGGACTCCCCAGGGTGTGTGTCTAGTTTTCAGAAATGTGTGGGTTTGGTAGGTTTCCCTAGATGGCTGCTGAGCCTGGGGCCAAAGACCCAGGTGCCCCCCCTTGCAAAACCAGGTTGTTTTGTGATAGGTAATTTTGAAGTCTCCACAATACGTTTAGGGCCCTTGCCTGTCGCGGGCATTAGGCCTACCCACTCAAGTGAGATACCATTTTTCTCGGAAGACTTTGGGGAATGCGGGGTCGGTGTAATTTTGTGGATCCACACAGATTCCAGAACTTTCAATCACAGAAATGTGAGGAAAATGTATTTTTTTGGGACAAAGTTTGAGGTTTGCAAGGGATTCTGGGTAACAGAACCTGGTGAGAGTCAGACAAGTCACCCCATCCTAGATTCCCTTGGGTGTCTAGTTTTGAAAAATGTATAGGTTTACTAGGTTTCCCAAGGTGCCGGCAGAGCTAGGGTTCAAAATCCACAGCTAGGCACTTTGCAAACAAGCATTTACAATGCAATCGGTCTCGCTTTCGGGACCTTATAAGTGTTTAGCAAGACCTATTGGCTCTGCTAATGCACAATTGGGGTTACAGAAGAGTTAGGTTTCAAGGCACATCTGGGGCCCCCTTCGCACATACCCATATAACCAATATAGTGTGCACTGAACCTGTGTTGAAGACATGGGCCATGTTATAAGGTGACACACGAACGCAGAGCTTTTTAACTGTGCCAACAGCTGCCTAAATCCCCCTTCACATCTGGCACTCTTGAGGCAACAGTGAAAATCAAAACACTACAGAGGCTCACTATGCCACCTGGGGGATCGTTGCAGACTTGCATCTCCTTGACCCCCTCTTGCCTGACAGGTGCACACAGCTCTTGCTGGAGAGGGACTGCACACTGAGAAGGAAAAGAGGGAGACACATGGATGAGAAGCCAAGACACAGGGCGATCTGAGATGTCGGGGAGTTAGGCAGAGAGTGGAGGGAGGCGATTTAAGGTAGAGAAAAGGTGAGGCAGCAGTGCACTGATGGAGAGAGCAAGGAGATATATACAAAGTCCAAATGGGATCAGGAAGCCCTTCTGCAACCTCTTCCCAACACCTGCGTAAAACAACAAGCAATGACAGGCATGCACTTCATACGTATGTATACATGAACCCACAGCCCTGGCACTGATGCACGCGTTTTCAGGCAGTAGTGGGCACGTCATCACAGTGCAAGACAGCCACTGAATGAAGCAGGCTGACTCATTACTCCATGCTGTAACGGCAGATGGAAAAAGTGAACAGACCAATGTTTCAAAAACAAAAAAAAGGCATGCACTACGAGACTAGTACTGCATTTCATTTTTTTGTTAGATTCAGTTACTTTCTTACCTGACTTCACCAGGTCCTCACTGCTCCAGAGAGAGAGACGCGACCACAGCGAAATCCTCGTGGGAGAAGTATTCCTGACCGGCTTGCAATGGGGATAGTCATTGTTGTAAGCAAGTCAGTAATGCCATAGAAAAGGGCCTAAATGTTCCCCCTCTTCCAAGTAACGACACGGATGGTGCATCACTCCATGAACATGGAACTGGTGGGTTGACGGAAACGCAGAATTCATGCTAGGAGGGGGGAGGGCTCAACGCCAATCGGGAGGGTGAGATCGTTGATGCTCCGAGGCGGGCTCCTGTGGTGGCCTAATTAAAGAAGCATTTGAAGGCACGAGCGGGGAGGAGGTGGGGGCGACGCGAGTGGTGCGCGCGCGCGCGCCACAGCTAGACATCTGTTTTGCATTATCGGGCACGATAATGCAAAACAGATGCCGGCCCTGCGGGTAAACGCACAGAAAAGGCCCTGACGCACGAGCGTCTGGTCAGCTTTCTGAAGCCCCTTACTAAAAGTCTCGCAAGCAGCGCATGCGCTGCTCTAGGCTCGACCTAAAAAGGGGTCAGTTTTCACTGTAAAAATGTGGTGTGTCCACGTTGCATTTTGGGCTGTTTACTGTCACTGGCACTAGGTCTACCCACACAAGTGAGGTACCATTTTTCTCAGAAGACTTTGGGGAATGCGGGGTGGGTGGAAGTTTGTGGATCCACGCAGATTCCAGAACTTTCCATCACAGAAATGTGAGGAAAATGTGTTCTTTTTCACAAAGTTTGAGGTTTGCAAGAGATTCTGGGTAACAGAACCTGGTGAGAGCCAGACAAGTCACCGCATCCTGGATTCCCCTGGGTGTCTAGTTTTCAAATATATATAGGTTTGCTAGGTTTCCCTAGGTGCCGGCAGAGCTAAGGTTCAAAGTCCACAGCTAGGCACTTTGCAAAAAAGGGGTCAGTTTTCACTGTAAAAATGTGGTGTGTCCACGTTGCGTTTTGGGCCGTTTCCTGTCGTTGGCACTAGGCCTACCCACACAAGTGAGGTACCATTTTTCTCGGAAGACTTTGGGGAATGTGGGGTCAGTGGAATTTTGTGGATCCACGCAGATTCCAGAACTTTCCATCACAGAAAGGTGAGGAAAATGTGGGGTTTTTTTGTGCAAAGTTTGAGGTTAGCAAGGGATTCTAGGTAATAGAACCTGGTGATACCTACACAAGTCACCCCATCCTTGATTCCCCTGGGTATCTAGTTTAGCCAAAGTTGTTAGGTTAGCTAGGTTTCCCTAGGTGCCGGCAGAGCTAGGGTTCAAATTCTACAGCTAGGCACTTTGCAAAAAAAGGGTCAGTTTTCACTGTAAAAATGTGGTGTCCACGTTGCGTTTTGGGCCGTTTCCTGTTGCGGGCACTAGGCCTACCCACACAAGTGAGGTACCATTTTATCGGAAGACTTTAGGAAATGCGGGGTGGGTGGAATTTTGTGGATCCATGCAGATTCTAGAACTTTCCATCACAGAAATGTGAGGAAAAGGGTTTTTATTTTACATGCTTTGAGGTGTGCAAGGGATCCTGGGTAACAGAACCTGGTGAGAACCAGATAAGTCACTCCATCCTGGATTCCCCTGGGTGTCTAGTTTTCAAAAATGTATAGGTTTGCTAGGTTTCCCTAGGTGCCGGCAGAGCTAGGGTTCAAAATCTACAGCTAGGCACTTTGCAAAAAAAGGGTCAGTTTTCCCTGTAAAAATGTGGTGTGTCCAAGTTGCGTTTTGGGCCGTTTCCTGCCGCGGGCACTAGGCCTACCCACGCAAGTGAGGTACCATTTTTATCGGAAGACTTTGGGGAATGCGTGGTGGGTGGAATTTTGTGGATCCACGCAGCTCCCAGAACTTTCCATCACTGAAATCTGAGACAAATTTGTTTTTTTTAACTAAGTTTGAGGTTTGCAAGGGATTCGGGGTAACAGAACCTGGGGAGAGGCACTCAAGTCACCCCATCCTGGATTCCCCTGTGTGTCTAGTTTTCAAAAATATAGAGGTTTGCTCGGTTTCCCTAGGTGCTGGCTGCGCTAGGGCCCAAAATCCACAGGTAGGCACATTGCGACATAAAAGTCAGTGCCTAGTGGGTTTCTGCCACCTTGGAGGGTGTAATCAGGGAAGGGGGGTTGCCCCGATATGCCCCCAAAGGGGCTAGAAAGACTGTGGCTATTTTTTTGGGGGGGGCATTAGTATGCCCATTCTGGGCACCCCCTACCCCCACGTATACAAGAGCCAGCGTAATCGCTGGCGCCTAGTGCAGATCAGGGGCTACTGCCCCCATCTGCCTCCCAGCGCGGGCAGAAAACCTGTGGGGTGGGGGCATTGGCATGCCCATTCTGGGCAGCCCCACCCCTGAATTGTGAAAAAAATATTCCCTGATGCCTTATGGGCTTTCTGCCCCCCCGGGGAGGGCAGATAAGGGGCTATTGCCCCCATCTGCCTCCGGGGGGGGGGCAGAAAGACTGTGGCAGTTTTTTTCAGGGTGGGGGCATTGGCATGCCCATTCTGGGCAACCCCCACCCCTACTTATAAGAAAATAATAATAATCCCTGGTGCCTAGTGGGCTTTCTGCCCCCCCGGGGGGCAGATCAGGGGCTGCTGCCCCCATCTGCCCCTGGGGGGGGAGAAAGACTGTTGTATTTTTTTGGGGGTGGAGACATTGGCCTGCCCATCTTGGGCAGCCCCCACCCCTAAATCAAATTTAAAAAAACCTCCCTGACATCTAGTGGGCTTTCTGCCCCCCCCGGGGGCAGATTGAGGGATCCAGCCCCATCTGCCCCTCGGGGGGGGCATAATGACTGAAATTCAATGGAAATAAAACCCTGGCGTCTAGTGTGCTTTCTGCCCCCCAATGGGGGGCAGAAAGACTGTAATTTTAAGGGGTGGGGGCATTGGCATGCCCATATTGGGCAGCCCCCACCCCTAATTATAATGAGGAAAAAAATCCCTGGTATCTAGTGGGCTTTCAACCCCCCCCGGGATGCAGATTTGGGGCTACTGCCCCCCCAGGGGGGGCAGAAAGACTGAGTTTACCCAATTCTATATGGGGGAGCAAAGGCCCTTGCCCAAGGGGCCGCTCCCCCCTCCCTGTTGTCTAGTGGGTGGATCCCTGCTTGGGGATCGCCCTCCTGGGGCGATTCCCAAGCAGGGATCCACTAGGGAGGGGTACCACTGGAAAGGGGGAGATTCTCCCCTTTCCAATGATACCTCTCCTGACTTTCTACATGCTCAGGGAGCTGAGATAGCCCCCTGAGCACGTAGAAAGTGAAACTGAAATGAGCCTATTGGCTCATTTTAGTTTCGGTTTCTGTGCAATGAGGTCAGCGCGACGTGTGCGCTGATCTTCATTGCACAGAAACAACAGAGAAAGACTCGGGAGCTGGGGAAGCCCTTCCCCAGCTCCCGAGGCTGTCGGGGGAAAAGGAAATCCCTCTGGTGCCCACACCAGAGGGATTTCCCCTGCCATGTGCGAGGACAGCCGGGAGCCGTCCTGTGCACACGAGCACCGCGGCGCAGGACGGCTCCCGGCCATCCTGCGCATGGAAGGGGTTAAACTGGACAAACCTCCAGTCTCTTTCCAGGAAGACGATTAATCACCGGAGTTATCTTGACATTTTAATTGATGTCTGAAAATTGCTGGAGACCAGGAACGCTGCAGCGGGTGCTTTTAAAATGCTAATGTACATTTTCAAAAATGACGCCCCCACCCCAAGTCAGCGCCCGGTGCGGTCGCACCGATCGCACCGCCCTAGAGCTGGGAAGGAAGTAACCCAATATCACAAGTTTGGGGTTTACCCCCGTGTTAGAAATGGGATTTTTGGTAGGCTAGGGCATGTGCCAAAGCCAGGCAGAAACCACCACTCTAGTCAGGATAAAGGAGTTACACTCCTAAAATAACCCCTGCTCACCCCCTTGGTAGCTTGGCACGAGCAGTCAGGCTTATCTTAGAGGCAGTGTGTAAAGCATTTGCACATAACCAACAGTAATACAGTGTAAGCACTACAAAAAGACACCACACCAGTTTAGAAAAATATCCAATATTTTTATATACTTAAGACAAGACCAAAAATGATAAAAATCCACAATACAGTACTTAAAAGTCTTCAGTTATCAAAATATGCTTGAAAAACAGTTCCTTGATGTCGATAGCTCCGTCCGGGGCTATCACGGCGTCGTGAACAAACAAATCCAAACAGTTCTGGCTGACCGCGGCGTCGCGGGCCAGCTACGGTGTCAGGAAGACCCGCAAACAGTACCTTTTAGAAATGTAGGGCGTCGGCGACCTCTCGTTGAGCTTCTGAAAGCACGGCGTCCGCAGGCGTCACTTCCGGAGGTCGGTGCAGGAGTCGTCAGGGCCCTCGAAGTCACATGCGTTGCAGATCGAACTCCTCTCTGTTGAAGTCAGGAGCGCTTGCGTCGGCAGGCGTCGGGTGCTGCGGTGCGACGTGCAGCGGTACGGCTTGCAGGGCCCTCAGGTCGCGGTGCGAGCAGCAGCTCGGTGGCGGCGTCGGATGGCGTCGTTGGTGAGACCCAGGTTGCGGTGCGAAGTGAATGCGGTGCTCGTCGCGGTGATGGCAGGTCGTGGTGCAAGCAGCAGCGTCGTCGTTGCTGAAGCGCTGTCGTCGGCTGACGAACTGGAGTCGATGGCGTCGGTAGGCCAAGGCTGTGGTGCGGGATGAGGGCGGTGCGTCGTGTAACTTTACGAGCGGTGCCCTCGAACCACGGTGCAAGCAGCGGCGTAGATTTCGGCATGGAGCGGCGTCGTCGGGGATACCAAGGCGTCGTCGCGAGGCGGTACGGAGTGCGGTGGCTACAGGTCGCGGTGCGAGCAGCGGCTCGGTGGCGGCATCAGTAGGCGTCGTCGGTGAGACCAGGGTTGCGGTGCGGCATTGCGGCGGTGCCCTCTGCGGTGCCTTCAGGACACGGAGTCGGCAGCGGCGTCGTTGACGTCGTCGGGTTGTTTCTTCTTCTGTTGCAGCACAAAACACACAGTCCCCAGTGCTGAGGGCAGAAGAGCTTGAAGTCTTTGCTGTTCCTGAGACTTCTTGAACAGGGGGCAAGCTCTACCTCAAGTCCTTGGAGAAACTCACAAAAGTAGATTGCAGAAAGTTCAGTCCAGTCCTTTCACTGCCCAAGACAGAAGCAGCCACTGCAGGCCAACACAGCAAAGCACACAGCAAAGTGGTAGTTCCTCCTCACAGCTTCTCCAGCTCTTCTTCTTGGCAGTCTTCTTGATCCAAAAGAGTTCTAAAGTTCAGGGGTCTGGGCCCCATTATTTATATCCCAAAATCCTTTGATCTCTTAGGCAGAGAGTGTCTGTGCCCAGCCAGAACCAGTTCTGCCTCCTCTGGTGTGACTTCCTGGCAGGAGGTGGAGACGGCATTGTCAGAGGCAGACCAGGCCCTTTGAGGTGCAAGGAAATCTCCTCCCCTTCCCCAATTGCAGCCCAGGTCTATTCAGCCCTTTCCTGACCCACCTAGACTATCTGGAGCCACTCCTGCTCCCCAGCCTTCTGCCATCCAAAACCCAGACAGGCAATCCACATTCCAGCAGAGGCACACGGGATGACTGAGTCAGGAAATACCTACTTTCTAAAAGTGGTATTTTCAAACATAGAATGTAAAAATCACCTTCACTAAAAGATGCATCTTTAGATTCTGAGTTCAGGCATACTAAACTTTATTTTCCTACCTAGTTCCCAGGGCCAGTTATGTTTATAAGATGTTATAAACAAACTTCCCATTCTGTCCTTTGGGTAACAGGTAGCCTTGCAATAGTGAAAAACGAAATTGGCAGTAATTCACTATCAGGACATGCCACACACACCAGGGCATGTCCTACCTTTCACATACACTGCACCCTGCCCACAGGGGTACCTTGGGCCTACCTTAGGGGTGGCTGACATGTAAAAAAAGGGAAGGTTAGGGACTGGCAAGTGTGTGCACTGGCCAAGTCGACATGGCAGTTACAAACTGCGCGCAGACTCTGCAATGGCAGGTCTGAGTTACCTTTTCAGGGCTACTCACGTGGGTGGCACAACCAGTGCTGCAGGCCCACTAGTAGCATTTGATTTACAGGCCCTGGCACACTCAGTGCACTTTACTAGGGACTAACAAGTAAATCAAATATCCAATTATGGAAACACCAATCCATAACACAATTTACACAGAGAGCATATGCACTTTAGCACTGATTAGCAGTGGTAAAGTGCCCAGAGTCCTAAAACCAACACAAACAGGTCAGGGAAAAATAGGAGGAAGAATCAAAAAGTTTGGGGATAACCCTGCAAAAAGGGCCATTTCCAACACATCCCCTTTCCAGCCTAAAGCCAGGGTAGACCAATCCATATCTCGATGGGCTTCCCTCCTTGGGGCAATAGAACATGGAACCTGGCCCGCAACAGCAGGGTTTTTGTCCCATTCTACGCCTTCCTGAACCTAGTTGGATCCCTCTATCCATACTCTCAGGGCCCAAAAAGATGACCCATGGGGAACCCTTCTCCTCACCTGTGGACCCCATCTGTGCAGCACCTAAACTTACTTTGCTCACAGATGTGTCCCAACAGGCAGACAGTACCCACATGGCCAACACAATGGTGTGGCCCAGTCCACCCCCGGGGTGTGACTCCTGTCCCCCTCCCAGGGGCAACTCTGTCCACCAGGACAGCCAGCCACAGTGGCCACGGACAAATGTCAGTGATGAGAGCCAGGCCTTATGCCTTTCAGGCCACTCCAATTGCTGTGGCGTCGGAGAGTGGGGGCGGTAGCCCCAGGTGCCTGGCACCCTTTCTCCACTCTCCCCCCTGCCAATTCAGGTATGGCATCCTGACACTGGCCCACTAGCCCAGGGCCTGTACCCTGCGGCTGAACAGGAGACTGGGGTGGGCTCTCCCCCACCCTCTCCTTCTCCCTGGGGCTCTGTACCCTCCCACCTGGACCGGTACCCCCCTCCAGGATTGTCAGGGCACCTGTGGCAGGTGTCCTGCACAATTCTCCCACCAGTTCAGGGGTGCTATCCTGCAACTGGTACACCAGCCCAGGGTCTGTACCCTGAGGCTGAACAAGGGACTGGGGTGGGCTCTCCCACACCCGGTCCTCCTCCCTGGGGCTCTGTACCCTCCCAGCTGGAGCGGCACCTCCAGAAGACAAACTGGTAGGGGCACTGTTAGCAGTCGCCCCTTCTCCAGGTCAGGGGGGACACCCTGAACCTGGTCCCCCAACCCAGGGTCTGCACCCTCAGGCTGACCAGAGGTCTCGGGCGAGGCTCTCCTCCCCTTACCTCTCCTTCCGGGGTTCCGCACTCTCCTCCCAGGAGGAGCACCCTCAGAACCAAAAACTGTCAGGACGCGGGAATCAGTCCTCCCAAACAATTCTCCCACCAGTTCATGACCTCTCTCCAGCAACTGGTCTCCCAGCCCAGGGTCTAAACCCTCAGGTTGCACTGGGGTCAGAGGCGAGGACTCCCTCCCTCTGCACCCCCTTCCAGAGTTCTGCACCCTCCCACCCGGAGTGGTACCCTTGGAAGACAAACCGGTCAGGACACTGCTTACAGGCGTCCTTCCCTCCAGGTCAGGCAACACCTGAACCTGGCTTCCCAACCCAGGGACTAAACCCTGCAGCTGAGCACCTGCCTGGCACACCAGGACTTCCTGGGGAGCACGCATGCCCCCCGAGGGTAAAACATGACTCATGTGTTGTGTGACAGTCCGCCTGGCGCAGATCTCCCGACCCCTGTCCATCTGACAGTGCGCGAAGATCCCCCAGGACAGAAGTGGTGTCACCATGGTCACTCCTAGGAGGCTCAGCCCTTCTGGCTGGCCCCTGACTCACTGGTTTTCCCACTGGGGAACGCATCCCCCTCTCACCCCTCAATCTGGACTTCTGCACCCTCCACTCAGGAGCGGCACCGCCAGACACCAGAACCGCTGGAGCTCTGTTTACAGACACTCCACGTTCTCCTGACACTAGGAGATCCCCCTCAACGGACGGCCTACCAGTACAGCCTAGGCTCCTCACCTGGTGTTCCCTCCTGGAACCACCCAAGCTCTGGGACCGGGTTTCGGGCACCTTGGGCCGCAGCCCATTCCCACTCCTTCTCCGCGGAGACAGGATGTGAGTCCCTACACCCTTCCCATGACACCGGGACCTATCTGGGCTACCACAAACCTTTCCCACCACCCTTGGTTGGGAAGTACCTAAGCCACTTCCTTCCGGGTCAACCCCAGATGCCTCTCCAGACCCTCTGGAATCCACCAAAAGGTCGGCCTCCAGTGCAAGCTCCCTGGGGTCAGAGAACTCACACTCCACTTGGTGTTGGCATAGCTCTAGAAAACAGGGACTTAAAATATGCTCTCCAACAATTGAATCACACAGTCCCACACAGGTGTTAACCAAACTACCCTTCACCCAACCATCCAGTGCCTCAGAAAAGTACCCCACATCATTCTCACAAGACTGGTGAGACAGTGTCTGACTGTTGCTGTCCCTCAACCCATACTCTTCTGGCTGGTCTCCATACTCACTTACCAGGGCTTCTATCATGGGGGAACCCCTCTCCCTGCACCTCTCATCTAGAGTCAGTAGAGTGTCCCTCCCACTACCAGGAAAATGATCCCCTGTGCCAGTTCCCCAATCCACCTCAGGGACACTGCGCACCACTGGAGTAACCTCACAATCCTGAACCCCCCGGTGTATGTCAGCCCCCTCCTTGAAGCAGGGCCCCAAATCTGTGTGTGCGTGTACCTCATCCTCAGTACTGGACCTAACACTTTTGCTGCCACCATCTGGGCTGGGCCTTGCCCTACTGGCTTCCCAGTCCAGCTCACTCATTTTAAACTCATGGTCTAACATCATCCTTTTCTCCTCCATGGCTATTCTTTTGTCTTCCCTCTCACTTTCCATCCTGAGTTTCTCCAACTCAAACTTCCTCGCTTCCCGCCTGTCCTCCAGCTCCTCTGGGGACAGGCCACTGATGCCTGGCCTGGAGGGTTCTCCCCCTCCCAAAAGCACATCCACTCTTCGAATAGGCTCCTCCGCTTTTCCACTGAGATTACCAGACTGCTCGCTGGCATGTCTGGCTGCTACCCAGGCCCTCAGCGCCTTTTGTAGCTCCTCCTTCCTAGTGAGGCCTCTGACTTGGACTTTTAGGTTTTTGCAAATCGCTTTCAATTCCCTAACATTGTAGGATTCCAACCTATCCTCCTCAAAGGCAATTTCCAGGGATGCAACAGATGATGCTCTTGATTCAGGCATGATGAAGTAGCAAGTTCCAAACTGGGAAGATCAAAAATAGGCCAAAAAGAAAAAGAACCAGTATGTGGCACGTAATGATCTGCGATATGGTAGTAGTGCACACCAATCACTGTAAGTCAAGTGCAAACGCAAGTCCTATCCTCACCGCTGACAACCAATGTTAGAAATGGGATTTTTGGTAGGCTAGGGCATGTGCCAAAGCCAGGCAGAAACCACCACTCTAGTCAGGATAAGGGAGTTACACTCCTAAAATTACCCCTGCTCACCCCCTTGGTAGCTTGGCACGAGCAGTCAGGCTTATCTTAGAGGCAGTGTGTAAAGCATTTGCACATAACCAACAATAATACAGTGTAAGCACTACAAAAAGACACCACACCAGTTTAGAAAAATATCCAATATTTTTATATACTTAAGACAAGACCAAAAACGATAAAAATCCACAATACAGTACTTAAAAGTCTTCAGTTATCAAAATATGCTTGAAAAACAGTTCCTTGATGTCAATAGCTCCTTCCGGGGCTATCACGGCGTCGTGAACAAACAAATCCAAACAGTTCTGTCTGACCGCGGCGTCACGGGCCAGCTACGGTGTCGGGAAGACCCGGAAACAGTACCTTTTAGAATTGCAGGGCATCGGCGACCCCTTGTTGAGCTTCCGAAAGCACAGCGTCCGCAGGCGTCGGTTCCGGAGGTCGGTGCAGGAGTCGTCGGGGCCCTCGAAGTCACACGCGTTGCATATCGAACTCCTCTCTGTTGAAGTCAGGACCGCTGGCGTCGGGTGCTGTGGTGCGACGTGCAGCGGTGCGGTGTGCGGTGCCCTCAGGTCACGGTGCGAGCAGCGGCTCGGTGGTAGCATTGGTGAGACCAGGGTCGCGGTGCGAAGTGAATGCGGTGCTCGTCGCGGTGCTGGCATGTCGCGGTGCAAGAAGCGGCGTTGTCGTTGCTGAAGCGCTGTCGTCGGCTGACGAACTGGAGTCGATGGGGCCGGCGTCGGTAGGCCAAGGCCGCGGTGCGGGATGAGGGCGGTGCATCGTTGAACTTTACGAGCGGTGCCCTCGAACCACGGTGCAAGCAGCGGCGTAGATTTTGGCGTGGAGCGGCGGCGTTGGGGATACCAAGGCGTCGTCGTGAAGCAAGGCGGTGCGGAGTGCGGTGCCCACAGGTCGCGGTGCGAGCTGCGGCTCGGTGGCGGCATCAGCAGGCGTTGGTGAGACCAGGGTCGCGGTGCAGCGTTGCGGTGGAGCCCTCTGCGGTGCCTTCAGGACACAGAGTCGGCAGCGTCGTCGTCGACGTCGTCGGGTTGTTTCTTCTTCTGTTGCAGCACAAAACACACAGTCCCCAGTGCTGAGGGCAGAAGAGCTTGAAGTCTTTTCTGTTCCTGAGACTTCTTGAACAGGGGGCAAGCTCTACCTCAAGCCCTTGGAGAAACTCACAAAAGTAGATTGCAGAAAGTTCAGTCCAGTCCTTTCACTGCCCAAGACAGAAGCAGCCACTGCAGGCCAATACAGCAAAGCACACAGCAAAGTGGTAATTCCTCCTCACAGCTTCTCCAGCTCTTCTTCTTGGCAGTCTTCTTGATCCAAAAGAGTTCTAAAGTTCAGGGGTCTGGGCCCCAATATTTAAATCCCAAAATCCTTTGATCTCTTAGGCAGAGAGTGTCTGTGCCCAGCCAAAACCAGTTCTGCCTCCTCTGGTGTGACTTCCTGGCAGGAGGTGGAGACGGCATTGTCAAAGGCAGACCAGGCCCTTTGAGGTGCAAGGAAATCTCCTACCCCTTCCCCAATTGCAGCCCAGGTCTATTCAGCCCTTTCCTGACCCACCTAGACTATCTGGAGCCACTCCTGCTCCTCAGCCTTCTGTCATCCAAAACCCAGACAGGCAATCCACATTCCAGCAGAGGCACACGGGATGACTGAGCCAGAAAATACCTACTTTCTAAAAGTGGTATTTTCAAACACAGAATGTAAAAATCACCTTCACTAAAAGATGCATCTTTAGATTCTCAGTTCAGGCATACTAAACTTTATTTTCCTACCTAGTTCCCAGGGCCAGTTATGTTTATAAGATGTTATAAACAAACTTCCCATTCTGTCCTATGGGTAACAGGTAGCCTTGCAATAGTGAAAAACGAAATTGGCAGTAATTCACTATCAGGACATGCCACACACACCAGGGCATGCCCTACCTTTCACATACACTGCACCCTGCCCACAGGGGTACCTTGGGCCTACCTTAGGGGTGGCTGACATGTAAAAAAAGGGAAGGTTAGGGACTGGCAAGTGTGTGCACTGGCCAAGTCGACATGGCAGTTACAAACTGCGCGCAGACTCTGCAATGGCAGGTCTGAGTTACCTTTTCAGGGCTACTCACGTGGGTGGCACAACCAGTGCTGCAGGCCCACTAGTAGCATTTGATTTACAGGCCCTGGCACACTCAGTGCACTTTACTAGGGACTAACAAGTAAATCAAATATCCAATCATGGAAACACCAATCCATAACACAATTTACACAGAGAGCATATGCACTTTAGCACTGATTAGCAGTGGTAAAATGCCCAAAAACCTAAAACCAACACAAACAGGTCAGGGAAAAATAGGAGGAAGAAGCAAAAAGTTTGGGGATAACCCTGCAAAAAGGGCCATTTCCAACACCCAGGTAATAGGGAATTACCTTTTTGGATCACATAACGCGTGCCGTCTCACAACCAAGACAAAAACCAGCGACCTTGGACTGAACAAAGTCATGGATTCTGAGAAAACGCATAAATTGTAATTCTGACAAATGTAATCTATATGATTACATGTGTGTGCTGCTTTTGATGTAATGGCATGATGTGCAGAAAGGTCAAGATACGGATTTGTGAACACAGTAGCAATATACAATGAAGAAAGAACACAAAAAATGATTAACCATTACATCTCCATGGCATACACTTTGGGTCATCTTGGAACAAGTGGATGAAATAAATAAAAAGGTGGAACAGATCCTCTTTTAAAAAGAAGAACGGTGGCTTTGCCATCTGGCAATGCATATCAATGGATTAAATGATGATATCCTTCAACAGCATTCAACAGATAATTGGAGACACTCCTATGATGAGAATACACTTGACTTTTCGGCAATGAAGGAATGTTCGGGGGATGTAGATACCAGGGTTTGTTCCTTAATATAAGATCCATCCCTACCACCTAGGGTGCTAGCTATAGCGCCTTAGGAAGACTTGAGTCTTGATTCTTGTGGAATTATATCTATTGTTCGATACCGAGATCAGTATCCCTAAATATGTTAACATCCATCCTTGCCTTGCCGTAGCTCCCTCAGAAGAGGTTTTCCTTTGTCCTCATATGCCCACAGACACAATAGCCACACCAACAGGTGTCCTTTGACCGTCTGCTACTTCCACTGCTGAACCGACGAGGCAAAAGGGAAACGGAGTAGAAAAACCCTCTTACCCCACCTTGCATCAGCATGTTCGGCTTAATCACAGGACCACAAAAAGTCGGGATTGCTTTCTCTCCATGCAGTGTAGGCTGTCCAAAGCTCTCCCATCTTCCCACTTCTCTTACAGTACAGTTCCAGTTTACTAACTCTGTCCTCTGACTTCAACCAACTACTAAGAACGGGGAGGGTGGGCCTGAGCCAGTTTATGCAGATCTCCCTCCTTGCCCACAAGATCAAGTAGAAAAGCAAGCGCTTCTGTCTAAGCGATACACACCAGTCAGGCTGAACATTCATTCCAGATAGGATCAGAATGGGGCACACTATGATTGACCTCCCATAATACCAGAGATCCGCACTCCCTCCCAAAAACCACTCAATCCAGGGCAAGACACGAACATATGAATATCGTTCGCCTTTTCCTTACCACACTGATCGCAAGAGTGGGGAAGACCTACAACAAATTTTGCACATCTCTTGGGGGTAGAGTATATTCTGTGCCAAGTAAAAAGGTGATTCTTCCTAAGCGGAGCTGATTTAACTGTGGAGTAAAGGAGGCATAAAGAAGACTGCCAAATATTCGGATGATCTTCTACCGCCTGATATTCACCCCAGGGATGGAAATCTTTCATCATCGGCCTTCACCAGCCCCCAATACCAAATAGAGAGTTCCTTCTTTATTGACTAAGGGGCACATGCATCATTGTAAATACCGGTCGCAAAGGGGCAGATTAGCAGAATCTGCCCCTTTGCGACCGGTATTTTTGCATTTGGGATGCATCAACCCAAATGCAATTTTGCTATTTAGGTAATCGCAAATTTTGCGATTACCTAAATTGCGAATGCATGTAAGGAATCGCAAATTGTGGTTCCCTAAATGCAATGCATGATGCACTTCAAAATTGCGATTTCGCAATTTGGGACCGCAAATTAGCATCAATTTGGAGTTGATGGTGATTTGCGAAAACTTTGAAAAATGCACAAAAGTACATTTTTCAAAGTGCCATGTTACACACACACATGCCCTTGGGGCATGTGTGCGCGAAACATGTGATCACATGCCAATTTCAGGGGTGCATCAGGGTGGCCTTTTGGCCCCCTTGCACTCTTGAAATTGCATGCGCAATTTGCGAGTACCTATTTGGTACTCGCAAATTGCGCATGCAATCCCCATTCATTCCTATGGGCCTCTAGGCCCATCGAAATTAATGGGAAGCTATTCCTTAATTGCGAATCGCAATTTGCAATTCGCAATTAAGGAATATGTAGGAATCGCTAATATTTTAGCGATACCTACATGCATAGGCAATTGCGATTCCATAATTGCGATTCCTTAATAATCGCAATAATGGAATCGCATTTGCCTACATTGATGCATGTGCCCCTTAGAGCCTTGTAACCTGTCCCTCAAAACCCATCTCCCCCTACTGACCTATCCATGCCCAGACCCCCAGGAAACCAGTTGCATGCACTTGTACCATGACAGAGTGCCCTTGGTTTCTGCACTTAACACCTCTCAAAAAATTACCCCAGAACTTTCCCGTAGCTGCCCCCAGCAATGAATGTTTGCTTTAATGGGAGGGATGCTCAGCTTGTCCAACAAGAAATGAGGAGTACCTGGGGAATTCTAAACTGGGGCAAACTCACTCTCAGAAGAGCTTGCTTTGAAAATTTGGATTACTACACAATGTATTTCTTGATGGCCACTGTAATTTATCATTAAGATTACCGTAGCCCCTTTAAAAAGGTTTGTTGTAAAAAAAAGTTTTGGGATCACCAAGTAAGGAGAGGAAACTGAATAGATCCCTACCTTAACCTGATCAGCGAAGATCTCCATGACAATTTATGTTCTGTTGACAACACTCTAGTTTTGTCAACACACAATAATACCGCGGTGCACTCTGGTTTCCAACAATGTACTCTATTTTTCTTCACTCGGTTACTCAATGTGTGTCCCTGACGTTAGCGCTGTGTCTGAAAGCGCTAAGGGAATAAACGTTGCAAGAATGCCAGGTTTGAATGAACCGCTGCCCGGCTGACGGGCGCACTTAACTTCAAAACTGTCGAGTTTTTCCTCCAAATTTTTAGGTCTTTTTTAATAAACTTTCCAATGAAACGTGAGTCATGGATAATTCATCATTTCTTTTATTGATTATGATAATTCTTATGATTCAGAATTCTTCATTGTATATGTTACAGAAACCAAACCCTCATTGTCAAATGTGACCGAGATTTTAAGCTACAAATTATGAAGTGACTAGCATGCAAAAGTCATACGCCAATGCTCTTACCCAGTAAACTGATGTAATACGTGTTCCCGCTTCGGAACTTCAATCACTCTCGTTCAAACCTACTCGTTAGTTATCAGAAGATACGTGACGTTGCCGACGTCCTGACGTGCATGAGAGGTGCGTGCTTAAAGTGATAGCTAACCGTATGCTGATATCAAAGTGAATGCTGAATTATCAAATCATCATAACACCATCACATCAACAGCATGGACTCCTACGTGTTAATTAAGACTTAAAGAAAATGAGTATGAGTTTCAAATCACCTTTCCAAATGATAAAGATATCGTCAATATATCTTTTGTAGACAACCAGATGTTCTTGCCATGTTTTGTTTTGCAGTATATGATCATGCTCAAATTTTGACATGAATATATTCGCATAGGATGGTGCTCTGGCAAAACCCATAGACGTTCCATTACATTGAGCATAGAAGGTCTCTTTACCATTTTGGAAGCCTTAAAACACAGACCTGACGCTGATCACCAGAAACTATTAGCAAGATCCGATTTTTTTGGGATCAAAAAACTGAACACCATGCAGCCGCTTGGGATGAACGAGAGACTGGAATTTATTTGTTTCCTTTAAGTTTTCTTTAAGTCTTAATTAGCACGTAGGTGTCCATACTGTTGATGTGATGGTGTTATGATGATTTGATAATTCACTCATTGTTTCGCAATTGGTATTCCACACACATAAGCGTTTTGATTTACACTTGTACTATGTTGCTATTCAAAAATGTACTAACTCCATGGAGCTAATCACAGCATTCACTTTGAGATCAGCATGCGGTTAGCTATCAATTTAAGCACGCACCTTTCATGCACGTCAGGACGTCGGCAACGTCATGTATCTTCTGATAACTAACGAGTAGGTTTGAACGAGAGTGATTGAAATTCAGAAGTGACAACGTGTATTACATCAGTTTACTGGGTAAGCACATTGACGTATGACTTTTGCATGCTAGTCACTTCGAAATTTGTAGCTTAAAATCTTGGTCACATTTGACAATGAGGGTTTGGTTTCTGTATGTACACTGCAGGTTGTATTTAATCGCATGATCACCTGGTGTCCGTCTCCGGGTTTGAGTGTACACACTGAGCAGCATTCTTGCGGTTAAATGCATGAGCTATTAACAGCGGTATAATTGAGCACAATCCTACATGAAAAGTCGTTCACCAACTTACTGAACATTCTAGTGCATGCCACAAGCTTAATCAAATAGAAAGTTGCGTTGGTGATAATTACGTTATCACATTAAGCACTCCTTGAAGCCTACGCATCGTTCACGTTTCACATCGGTTTTCGTTATCTGCCTTTGCTTATTCGTTGTCATGATCTGGTTTTCCTAGATGGATCGAGTTACGGTCAAAGCACATGGGTGATCAGTTTATAATTGTGAATATCTTCGGTTTTGACATCTGAGGCCTGGATTGAGCTATCTTTTGTTTCATTTCGTTTCTTGGATGACCCGAAATGCATTGGGTTTTGAAATAATTACAGTCCATACTGTAACATATACAATGAAGAATTCTGAATTATAAGAATTATCATAATCAATGAATTAAAAGAAATGATGAATTATCCATGACTCACGATTCATTGGAAAGTTTAATAAAAAAGTCCTAAACATTTGGAGGAAAAACTCGACAGTCTTGAAATTAAGTGCGGCCATCAGCCGGGCAGAGGTTCATCCAAACTTGGCATTCTTGCAACACTCTAGTTTTGCCCAAATCACGACATAATGGCATGGAGAGATTACATAAAATGCATGCCCTTACAGTTATGGCAAAAGACACACAATTGATGGATGGAATGCAGAACAAATCAAAACATTCAGCCCCAGTCAAGAGATCTGGGTTAAATCCATCATTCTTTTGCTCACCATGCCACCCCAGTTTAGACCTGGCCATATGCAAATCAGTCTTGACCCTGTGCCTCATGGGAACAGTCCAGCCAGAACTGCCAAGCCAGGTCCTCCCTGGACAGAAAACATGCATCCTAGGACCAGTTTCGGGGTTCCACCCCTCATCAGCCAGGATAGCTTGAATCCAGTGGCACAGTGAACCCGGGACCCACGTCTGGGCATACCTGGCGAACTTAGGGCGAGAAGGCAAAAGACACACAATTGATGGACGGAATGCAGAACAAATCTAAACATTCACCCCCAGTCAAGAGATCTGGGTTAAATCCATAATTCTTTTGCTCACCATGCCACACCAGTTTAGACCTGGCCATATCCAAATCAGTCTTGACCCTGTGCCTCATGGGAACAGTCCAGCCCGAACTGCCAAGCCAGGTCCTCCCTGGACCGGAAACAAGCATCCTAGGACCAGTTTTGGGGTTTCACCCCTCATCAGCCAGGATAGCTTGAATCCAGTGGCACAGTGAACCCGGGACCCACATCTGGGCACAGGGTCAAGACTGATTTGCATATGGCTGTGTCCAAACTGGGGTGGCATAGTGGGCAAAAGAACGATGGATTTAACCCAGATCTCTTGACTGGGGTAGAATGTTTGAATCATTCAGCATTCCGTCCATCATTTGTTGCAGTTACACTTTTCGCCCTAAGTGGGACAGGTATGCCCAGTCGTGGGTCTCTTGCTCACTGTGCCACTGGATTCAAGCTAGCCTGGTTGAAGAAGGGTTACATACCCCGAAACCGGTCCCAGGATGCTTGTTCCCGGTCCAGGGAGGATCTGGCTTGGCAGTTCGGTCTGGACTGTTTCCATGAGGCACAGGGTCAAGACTGATTTGCATATGGCTGTGTCCAAACTGGGGTGGCGTAGTGGGCAAAAGAACAAAAGATTTAACCCAGATCTCTTGACTGGGGGAGAATGTTTGAATCATTCAGCATTCCGTCCATCATTTGTTGCAGTTACGCTTTCCGCCCTAAGTGGGACGGGTATGTCCAGACGTGGGTCCCTTGCTCACTGTGCCACTGGATTTAAGCTAGCCTGGCTGATGAAGGGTGACATACCCCGAAACCGGTCCCAGGATGCTTGTTTACGGTCCAGGGAGGACCTGGCTTGGCAGTTCGGTCTGGACTGTTCCCATGAGGCACAGGGTCAAGACTAATTTGCATATGGCTGGGTCCAAACTGGGGTGGCGTAGTGGGCAAAAGAACGATCGATTTAACCCAGATCTCTTGACTGGGGGAGAATGTCTGAATCATTCAGCATTCCGTCCATCATTTGTTGCAGTAACACTTTTTGCCCTAAGTGGGACGGGTATGCCCAGACGTGGGTCCCTTGCTCACTGTGCCACTGGATTCATGCTAGCCTGACTGTTGAAGGGTGACATACCCTGAAATTGGTCCCAGGATGCTTGTTTCCGGTCCAGGGAGGACCTGGCTTGGCAGTTCAGTCTGGACTGTTCCCATGAGGCTCAGGGTCAAGACTGATTTGCATATGGCTGGGTCCAAACTGGGGTGGCGTAGTGGGCAAAAGAACAATGGATTCAACCCAGATCTCTTGACTGGAGGAGAATGTTTGAATCATTCAGCATTCCGTCCATCATTTGTTGCAGTTACACTTACAGTTATGGCAGCATGCAAGGGGGTGGAGTCACTCATACACGCTGCAGGACCACTGGACTCATAACAGCATTTCTGCACAGGCTGCACTAACATGCAGAGATTAAGAGGACCAACTAGGTCTGCGGATGGGCGTTGACCCTTGGCGAAGAAGGTGAGGTGTGAGGGGTTTCACTATCTGTTTTACAACATCTGCAGAGGGAAGCAGGGATCTTATCTTGATATTTTCGACTATTTTCCAATTTAGTGTGTGACTACGGGGCCTCCCACCTCTAAACATCATATGGGACACAGGACATATGTTTGCTAAATATGATAATAATTTCCAGGTTGGTTTGTGAGAACTATTTCACACATGAACACGGTTTGCTTAATATTAGGATGGCCGTTGTGGCTGATGCCTGTTTTCCACTTACGGACGCTTGAATGTGAGAAAGGTTCATGTTGGCTATACATGGCGAGACAACACAAACTTTCTAATAATAGCGTTTTCAGTGGTGACATGGCAGGAGTTAGTGATTATGAGCAAGACTAATGTAGTCTTTTTTCTAATCTCTTCCCAAACCACAGAGAATGAATTGACCAATGTTCCCCAATGGTTTGTAAGTTTGGCATGCATGAAAATATGTGGCAGTGAAGGGTTATTAAACCCAAACTTGTAGAATAGGATAAGGGGAACCACCCCACAAGTTGAAAGGGATCTGACTTTCGGTTAGAAAGAAAGCCACAAGACCCATGGGGCTGAGGTAGGAGGCTGAAACATGTAGACTCGACTTTAGATATAGAGGAACACTTATTTTCCTCACAAGCATTACCTATGTTTTTAACCTTGCCCAGGCACCCTGCAATGGATTAAAATTGAGGTAAGGGAGCATGAGGCAATTTTAAAGATTCTCAGATCCCACCATCAAAGTTCAAAAGAGCTCGAAAGGCTGAGCCCGCCCAGACGCAGTAGGCATCTGGGTGAGGACTCGATGACGCAGCTTCCCAATAAGAATTTCTAGTGGGTTTGTGAGAGTTCTTTTAAAAAAGAGGAAGGATTCCCCTCTGAAAGGGTTGGGATGAGTTGAATGGTTGGAGATGAGTAACTCCACCAACCAGTGGGTTCTCTCGCTATTGATTTAAGTAAATGGAACTGGCCTGAAATTTTTCAGAGCAAGGTACTTCACATCACCCTGCTCATAATCTTCGTTCATTCAATATGGCCTTGCTATTTAGTCCAAGAATACAGTGCAACCATTGTGGTGGATGGGCATTCTCTTAGTTAGGCCCACACCTTGCCCCTTACTGTATGATGCGAGGCAAACTTCTTGCTGTTCAAAAAGCACCTAATAACCAGGATGCTTTAGAGCCTTGTTGGGCTTTTTGGCTGCTCCATCAGCACTGTCTGGGCCTGTGCCAGATGCTTTTTAGGGCCAGGACATCTGTGTTGGATATTAGAGCGCTTTACAAATTGAATAATATTACTATTTCTATTACTATTTCAAAATCAGAACAACATGCTCCACAGTAATTTAAAATGCATGTCCCTTTCTTTTTCAATGCATGCATTCTTTTTATTGGGCCTCATATTAAACCGTAAACCTTTCTCTTCTGCCAAGACCATCCTGCCTAACTCCAGACTCCTCTCCCAACAAAAAAACTCTCTAAAGAGACTGAGGGCCATATGTACAAGGACTGGCGTTGAGGCAGTTTTCCTACCGCCGCGTACCGCTGAAAACTATCGCCCTGTTAGCGACGTATTTACAAGTCGCTACATGGCGATAGTTTCAGGGAGCTGTGGTGAAAACTGCCGCTAACACTAGCATGAAGGCGATAGGAAATCTGGCGTTAGCGGGCGAAAACTAATGAAAGGCCCATTAGCGGCAAAAAAATGCATGTGTTAGGTTTGAAAATCCCATTCCTGCTATGCACTCGTATCATGCTACATTAGGTTAGCGGTGTGTGGCTAAATAGATGCCATTTGTATTCACGTTATGCAACCCACTGAGTTATCCCTACAACGTGCAAGCTTTTTTTTTAGCAAGTGTGACTCCATTTTGTATTTCGTAATCCCTATTAGGCTGTGTCTGAACTAGGCCTCATTATTCGTATTGCCTGCCTCAGCAGAACACAGTATTTAGTTATTATTTTTCTTTCCTGTTCGACTTTACTAATGAATAGGCCATTCTGCCCTCGCATGCCTATTAGAGTGTGTAGTTCTGCTCCCATGTTAGGAGACGCTGAGACTCAGTGCGATAACCTTGAGTTGCTGATAGCATGTACCCATCTGGCAGGTGGTAGCCCATCCTTCTGTGCCTTCTTTGTTCATGTTCGGCCCAGGCCAGTAACTTTCCACTGTGGGCGTGGTTGGGGGGTTCTTGGAGGAATGATCATGCATTGCAGGCCGTTGGTTAGCCAGTCCCTCTGCAGACATCTTAGGGTGCAGGTCAGATTGGACTCCTCTGCAGAGTATTACTAATAAATGCTTGTTTGTATTCTCTACTGTCTGACCGACTCTTCATTTCTTAGGAAGGCATAGCAGGTGGTTGTAAGTAACCCGGGTGGCCCCTAAGGGCCACTTCCTTCAGTTGGCGCCCGAACAGGGACCGCCCAAGGTGATCCAGCTCGCCCGTAATCGGGTTGCAGGGTCGGGGTTCCGTTTGGTCGGTCGGGCGGATCGGGGTACCCCACACGATCGAGCTTGGTTCTCGCAGCTGCCCCGCCCATCTGATCGGGCGACTCCTCATCTAGTGGTTACCGGCTGGGGTCCTGAGAAGACGAAACCTTGGAGTTGACCGTTTGGTCCGAAGAGTCGGCAGTGGAGAATAACTTGACTCGACCTGTGTGCACCAGGTGAGTGATTTGATTCTTGAAAAATGGCACCATTATTGAACGGCACGAGCCTACGGGCTGTGTCTTGGAATGGTCTCCGGACTGTCTTGCTTGAACGACATTAGCCGACGGGCTGTGTCTTGGTACGGTCTCCGGACTGTCTTGCTTGAACGACATTAGCCGACAGGCTGTGTCTTGGTACAGTCTCCGGACTGTCTTGGTGCAGTTTTCGGACTGCCTTGCTTGAACGGCACGAGCCTACGGGCTGTGTCTTAGTACAGTCTTCGGGCAGTCTTGGTTTGAACTTGGTGGGTTTGCGAACCCTTTTAAAAGACACAGTGTTTGTGAACAGTCTGCCAGGCCAACTGGAAATTTGGCCTGTTCTCGAAAAGGTCTGGGGCTGTTTGCGAACAATCTGCCAGGCCAACTGGAAATTTGGTCTACTCTTGAAAAGGTCTGTGGCTAGAGCCTGTCTTCTTGAACTTGGTACAGTCTACGGACTATAGGAAGCGGTCCTCGGACCGTTTTGGTTTGGTTTTTGAACAATATTTGTATTCTTTATTTTTTTTAACTTTTATTATTTTGTTCGTTGGTGTTATATTTGTCCGTTGGGGACAGCGCATGTGTCTTATATTAAGATGCCTTGTCTAAGTAAACTGGGTTTGGATGTCGGTGTTGTTCTACTGAGGCTCGATTGGAAGAGAGCCAGCCTGCGCCTCCGGAGGGTACCCCAAATTTGATGTAAACGTCAAGCACGGTATTGGCCCTATTATGTTTAGCACATTGTGGAATAAATATACGAGGGACAATACTGAGTTACAAGGGCCACTTACTGGCTCATTTGATGAGCAAAAATTGAATTTCTTGCAGGACAAATTGTTCGCCAAAAAGAGCAGGCAGTTGATGTTTGATTTTCTAAGAGTATGGCAGAAGGAAGCAAAGCAGCGGTGTATGAGAGCAGAGAAAGTGGCCCGGAAGAGGCAGACACAAACTATAACGCAGAAAGCAGTGGCCTATGAAAGGGCAAAGATGGAAAAAGGCATAGAATGTGCAGATAGAAAGTTTTGATTGCAGACAGATAAATGTTATGTCACTAGAGAGGAAGGTGATGTTTTCGATGAAGAGCTATTGGATTCTCGCCCTCCTCCACCTTATGCTCCTGAGCGGATATACCCAAGGGTTCCCACATCTCAGTCCCCGGCCTCTGGTGCCGCTCTTCCTAGTATTTCTGCCCCTAGTCAAACTGCCCCGCCTGCTCCTTCCCTGCTCACGCTAGGAACGGGGTGGGAGCCGTTAGCTCTCCTGTTCCTTCTACTGACTCTGTATCTACTGCTACACCCCCTTTCACTCCTACAACACTGTCTCCTTTCATGATGATACCTGTCTCCTCATCTGCTCTTTCTCCCTCAAATATGACACCCCTAGCACTGCCGAATGGCGAGACCCCTGTACGTGGGATACATGATGGGAACTGGGCGGCAGCACGAGACCGTATGGACAAAGTGTTGGTGCGTTCTGCTGTGGGTTATAAGGAGAAGCAAATGGTGGCGAATCAGGCGGCTAAGTGGGCTCAGAACCCAATCTATAGTGTGGAAGATGTGTGGAGTGTGATGAAAGATTATGAGCCTTTCATACAGCAGCATGCCCTTAAGCACATGTCGGCCATGCTAATAGGACTGTGGGAGCAGTGTTTTCAGGGTGTTGCACCACAGATCGTCTATGTCATACGGAACAGGGTATATGCTGCAGATATGGCTCCTAATGAGGTTTTTAGCAGTGTAACGACATTGGTAGGTTATCGGGGCAGATTGCACCAAAAGGTTCCGACGATGGTGACCCAGTACCCCATGAGAGAGGTCCATCCCATTTATCATCCTGAAATACCAGAACTGCGTGACTCCAAAAATGCTGTAATTAGGCCGCTAGTCAATGCTCGGTTCCAGGAACAGTGGATCTATACTCCTTGGAAGAGGAGTGAGGTAATATCCCTTAAAAGTCAGTTGCCAGACCCTCGGAAAAACCCGACTGCGTATTACAAAGAGTTGACAGAGGCGGCCTCCTCCACGGTGATGACGTTAGCAGATATTGAGTTGTTCTTTGGCTTGTTGGTACCGGTGGATATATGGAGGCAAGTGCATACACAGGATCATGTGGTGGAATTGGGAGGAACATGGGATCAGATCAGGGCGTGGGATAAGGACCGCAAGCTGAGGGCGGAGATATTGGCTTTACCGGGCCGCATTATCACCTATATGCATTCCCTTATCCCGCCGAGACGGGTGGATTGGGACAAATTGACTGCATGTCGTCAGAAGAAGGACGAGAGTGTGTCTGATTTCTTTACCTGATGTTGGGCAGACCTTACTTCGTCTCTCCGTCGTACTCTCCCTCCTACCCCTTTACTCCACCCACTTTCTCCTTTATGCTCCATTTATCCCTCCTCTTTGCTCTCTAATTGTTTTCTCATTGAGACCTAGCCGCTTGACTGATGCCCGGTGGAGCTACCTGATAGCTATAGAGGAGATGGGCTGTGGAGTTCTCCCCTCGGCCGTCACCTACCCAGCCGGACTTTGGGCAGACTCTCCTTCGTCTCTCCATCCATCCTATCTCTATCCTTTCTCCCTCCTACACCTTTACCCCACCCCCTTTCCCTTCTAAGCTCCATTTATTTAATCTTCCGACGCTCTTGAAATGTTTTCTTGTAACTGATGTAACTTGTAACTGATGTAATTTTGTGGAACCTTATGTAAAGCGCTCTGATACCTCCGGGTCTAGCCAGCGCTATATAAAACTCGAGTGCACCAATTGGGATCAACCAATGTGCTTATTGCAAGCAGGAGGGACATTGGCGGACTGAGTGTCCGGAGTTAGTCCAGAAAGACGAGGCCCCGAGAGGTCGGGGTTTTAGAGGACGTGGAAGAGGAGGAGGAGGCCGGGGGGAGACGCGATCGGAGAATACATCGTTTAATAGACAGAGCGGGAACTATTTTGACGACCCCCGAGGGGGGCAGTACTATCATGAGGACTATGACATGGACGAAGTGACGGGGATGTCTCACAGCTAGGATAGCCAGGGACAGGGCAAGGGACCAGTTCCGGTGCCTGTAGATCAGCGCGGACCCTATGTCACTGCAGATTTACACGGTATGACCAAGAAATTCTTAGTTGATACAGGGGCTATGAATAGCTCTGTTTCCTGTTCACTGGTCCCGGGGGCGGCTATGTCCGGCCAAAACAACGTTTTGGTGGATTTCTCAGGCGTGCCGGTTGCCAGCCCCATTTCCAAACCTCTTGCTTTGACTATTGGCCCCTTCACGGTTGATTCACCATTTCTCTTAAAATCAAATTGTGGGGAGAATTTGTTAGGATTGGATTTGTTAAAAAGGTTGCATGCGACAATCTTTTGTTCTCCAGACGCTGTTTACATGACTATTGGACCGCAGGTGGCCCGTGCCACACAATGTCTCGCAAAGGATGCCCCCCTCCCCGCTGAGTTTAAAGATGTGCCACGCACAATGTGGGCTACAGGAGACACGGATGTGGGGTTACTCCAGATACTACCGGTCTCTATACAGATTAAGGACAATGCTGTATTGCCACCTATTCCCCAGTACAAGATATCCCAGGCAGGAGAAAAGGCCTTATTGCAAATAATACAGGATTTGATTAAGTCTGGTGTGGTTGAGGAGACAGCGGTGAATGTGTGTAACAGCCCTATTCTTCCTATTCTTAAAAAGTCACCCTTGGATTCTTCTGATGCTCACCCTGACATTTACCGCTTTGTAATTGACCTTAGAGAGGTGAATAAAATAGTGATTCCCCAATATCCCGTAGTTCCAGACATTACCACGATCTTGACAATGATTCCCCCGTCTGCAAAATTCTTCTCTGTGATAGATTTGAAGAATGCTTTCTTCAGCATTCCAATTCATACAGATAGCAGATATCTGTTTGGATTTGCAATAGCCGGAAGGAGCTTTAGGTTCTGTCATGCTCCACAAGGCTATACGGAGAGTCCTAGTATCTATAGCCAAGCTTTGAAAGCTCAATTGGATTCCTCAGAACTTCCCCCTGGTAATGTGCTGTTGCAGTACGTTGACGACCTCCTTGTGGCTTCAGACACTGAAGATGGTTGTAAAGCGGCCACAGTTAAATTGCTGTTACATTTGACACACCATGGCCACAAGGTGTCACTTTCGAAATGTCAATATTGTCGACAGGAGGTCACCTATTTAGGTCCCCTACTGTCGAAGGAGGGTCGTAGACTAACACCTGAACACATAGCTGCTATTGCTAATATGCCTGTTCCTAAGACCCAATGCGAGGTACGCGCTTTCATTGGTATAACTTCGTATTGTCGTCACTGGATCCCTAACTATTCCTTACTAACGAAACCCCTCCTTTACCTGACCACCAAAGAAGTGCATGAACCCCTGCCTTGGACATCTGCATGCCAGCAAGCTTTTGAGCAATTAAAGGTTGCGCTTTGCTCTGCTCCTGTGCTTGGTACTCCTGATTACCAGAAGCCTTTTGTGCTCTATGTACATGAGGCGGACGGTTGCGCGCTTTCTGTTCTAACACAGGGTTTCGGTGGTAAGCAGAGACCCTGCGCATATTTCTCTGCTATTCTTGATAACATCGCCAGAGCTCTCCCGAGCTGCCTGAGGGCAGCCGTGGCGGTGGCAGTTTCTATCAGGCAAGCGGCAGGGCTCGTCCTTGATACGGATCTCACAGTCATGGTACCTCATGCTGTGGACACACTGTTGAATAAGACAAACACACAGCACCTTACTAGTGCGCGACTGACTGGATATGAGTTAACTTTGTTTGCTCCGCACATTACCATCAAACGCTGTGCTACTCTGAACCCAGCCACGTTACTACCCCTCCCTTCAGAAGAGAAGGACAATGATGTCCATGATTGTTTATTTCGGACTGAGGAAGAAACTAAGGGACGGGTAGACCTGACTGATGTTCCCTTATCTGACCCCCAAGGGGAAATATATGTCGATGGCTCTTGTTTCAAACTACCAGATGGCACTACCACTGCAGCTTATGCAATCACAACGTTACACACTGTAGTTGAGACATCCCGTATCCCATACCAATCGGCTCAGGCTGCAGAGTTGGTTGCCCTCCTTAGGGCTTGCGAGTTGAGTGAGGGACTGACTGTCAATGTCTACACAGACAGCCAGAACGCCTTTGGGGTGGCCCATAATTTCGGGAGCCTCTCGGTGGAGAGAGGGTTCTTGACCTCGCATGGGTTGCGAATACAGCATGGTCCATTGATACATAGATTGTTGTCAGCACTGACACTTCCTGGTAAGTTGGCAATCATAAAATGTAGCGCTCACAAAGCAGTAACAGATAATGTGGAAAGGGGAAATGCTTTTGCAGATCAGACAGCTAAGGAGACAGCTAGATCGAAGATGAAAAAGATGTTCGTGGTGGGTTCCAGACAATGGAATGTTCGAGGACACATTAGAAAATGTCAGGGAAATACAGAGCGAGGCGACAGTAGATGAACTGGCAGTATGGGAGGAGAGGACAGGGCGTTTGGACGACGATGGGTGTTGGACTGACTTGTCTGGGAAACAGAGATGGTTGCTGCCTAATGCCTATGTGCTCCCTGTTGTTACTATTGCCCACGGCCCAGCACACATTAGTGCCAAAGGTATATGTAAGCTACTGGACCCAGTATGGCGAAACGATAATATCCCTAAGGTAGCCACACACCTAGTGAAACATTGCATTATTTGTCTGAAACATAATCCTGGGAAAAGTACTCCTACACCCGCAGGTAATTTTGCACCGCCTTCCTTCCCTTTCGAGGTTCTCCAGATGGATTTCATCGAAATGGAACGAGTTAACAATCGGAAGTATGTGCTGGTAGTGATTTGCACATTCAGTAAATGGATTGAGGCTTACCCCACTAAGGAGAATACGGCTATGGCAACGGCAAAGGCTCACTTAAAAGAGTTCTTCCCGCGCTATGGATTACCACGTGTGATCTGGAGTGACAACGGAAGTCACTTCAATTCAAAGGTCATTGAATTGGTGTGTAAAGGCTTGCATATTAGACAGAAGTTTCATGCAGCGAACCACCCCCAGTCAGCAGGCCTGGTTGAGAAGTACAATGGTACTCTGAAATTGAAGTTAGCGAAGATTCAAGAAAGCACAGGATTGCGATGGCCCGATGCTCTACCTTTGGCTTTGTTGTCTACCAGAGCGACAGCGCATTCTAGAACAGGGTTGTCCCCGTACAAGGTGTTCGGGCGCCCCGCCAACGTCTGGGGCGTCCCAAGACCCATGCGCTTTTCTGAGATAGAGTACCCCCTACTTGTGGACTATCTGTATGAGTTAACTAAAGATCTTCGTTCTGTCCACCAACAGATTCACGCCACGCTGCAACCAGTACCAGAGGGGCCCGGGCATCAGCTACAGCCCAGGGACTTCGTGCTCATGAAACATTTTCAGCGAAAGAGCTGCCTGGAGCCTCGGTGGAAAGGGCCACTCTTGGTCCTGCTCGCCACCCGCACCGCAGTAAAGCTTGAAGGCCAGAAACACTGGGTACATGGATCGCATGTCAAAAGAATACCTCTCCCACTTCCGTATGACCAGTGGGTCCTCGACGGCATTGCTGACCAGGAAGGGGAGCGAGTGCCCCGTTTCATTCCCTTCTCTGACGCCCAACTGAGGTGGGCGCAGACAGACGAGGAGAGCGACGAGGTCTTACTTGAAGCGGTCCCCCCAGAGATAAGGGCCGCCCGAGATGCTCCCGCTTCTGGTGCACAGACACCTGAGTCTCAATGCCCTGCTGAGCCTGAATTTCTTCCCCTTTTTGTTGATGAAGAAGTGCCTGGAGTTGCCAGGTGCAACTTGCGACCCCGACGGAAGGACAGTGTGCCAGTAGGGCAGTCCAGGAGTTAGGGAAGGACTCGAGCTTAGGGCGTAGGTGCTATGCCTAAGGTGCCTGCTTTAGATTAGAGTGAGTTACACTGGTACACTGCCCTGGACACTGGACAGGATTAGCTGAGGGTGTCTTCCCAGGAGGGAGGGTGTCGTATCCTGAAAGAAGAGGATTTGTTTTCCAGCAAGGGCTGCGATCGCGCAGCTCCCCCGTGGGAGTGCTTCATAGCACCGTCGTTGATGAACAATAGGAGTCTACCAGTGAGGATCTGAAGGACACTGGGTGATTTGTACCCCTCTGGTTGGTTGTATTTTTGTGGCTCCAGTTCCTAAAAGTTTCTTTCTATGTACCCATTTGGTCGCGCAATTATGAAGGAGGAACAGCCTCTGGTGGCCCCACCATTACAGCAGAATGGTCCTGTGTGGTCTAGTTGGTCTATTGGAAGTAGGGTGGTAGTGGTAGTGGTCCTTCTCATAGTGACAATAACATTATTCGGGGTGGTGTGGTATTTAGAAGAACAGCATCCTGTACACACATTGATAGGGACTACCCCGGTTCCACCTGAGCATTCATTTGTTACACTGGCCCGCACAAAGAAAGACATAGACAGACCTATGTCGAGAATGCGTTTCTGCAGATGCTTCATCAGGTACACAGTACAACTAATGCCACGAATTGTTGGGTGTGTGGGTTACTTCCCTCAGTTATGCACAGGAATGATATCATTGCCCCTGTCATACTTGGGTAGCTGTGAGGCATGGTTCCAATTGCTTTCTATGGTGTACATGCACTATCATGCTGACGCGATGAATATGGTACAGTCTGAATACGAAGCAGTGTTGGAGTATATAGTGGTACACCAAGGATATACACCTGGGGCAGATGGAAAGGAGGGTACCCTACATCCAGAAGCTTGTATGAATATTTTTGAGGATAATAAGAATGTCACTTGGTTGCAAAACGAAATGCTGGATTTTCAAGGATTTAATGTTACTGAATATTTTAAATGTTTCCGGGAACGAAATATAACTGAAGACAAAGCCATGCCCGTCCCTGTGATCAATACAACAGCTAGTTTCTGTGTTGAGGGTACAGGGAACATTCCCGTAGGTCAGAGCAGTTGTAACTATACATACCGATTGAACACTACTAGTGGCCCACCTTTGCTCACACCTCCCAATGTATACTTTGTTTGTGGGGGACAAGCTTATACATGGCTTCCCAGGGGATGGTCTGGCCAGTGTTATGTCTCTTTTCTTTTGCCCCCTGTTTATTTTACCACATCTAATTATTACAAGGATCATAGACTACAGTGTAGGGATCTACATTTGCATTGAGCCAACAGAGTTGTCAATCCAGAAGATATAGATCAAACAGATACTTCCCTACAGCAATTTACTGACATCATGAAGGGCATTTTGCCGTTCCTGGGCCCCATGTTCAATAGCCGTAATATCCGTCGCCTGGCTAGAGGAGTTGAGGGAGTCATTAACACTACTGCAGGCATACTGACTAATATTACCGTTGAGCTTCAGGCTACAAGACTTGTTGCTCTTCAAAACCGGATGGTTTTAAACGTCATCCTTGCTGATAGGGGCGGAGCCTGTCGCGTCATCTGCAGCAGTTGCTGTGTTTACATTCCTGATAACGCCCCTAATGTATACTCCGCCATACAGAAATTACACAGGCTTGCTTCAGATATCCATCAGGATAATGGATCATGGTCCCTCACAGGGTGGTTCTGGGGTCTGCTGACATCATGGGGTTGGAAGATGCTACTTGCCCTCATAGTTATCGCAGGTGTCACCTTCACATGTTGCCTATGTATTAATTGCCTTCCAGCATGTTGCACCTATTGTGTGAGCAAGCTCACCCCTACCCCTAAGTTGCCAGGACGAGATACTAAGGTTTCTACTATGATGATGCAGGATGTTCAGGATATGATGCTTATCGATGAAGGTATTTTTGAATACTAAGTAGAATTTTGACACTAGTGTGCTGCTTTATTCTCCTTTGTAATTTGACTGCCTATGCATTTTCTTCCTTCCCACTTAGAATTGTAAAGACCCTACCGGATGGCCTCAATAAAGCATTTAGCCACTCATGCTAAAAGGAGGGTCTGTTAGGTTTGAAAATCCCATTCCTGCTAAGCACTCGTATCATGCTACATTAGGTTACCAGTGTGTGGCTAAATAGATGCCATTGTTTCTCGACTTTACTAATGAATAGGCCATTCTGCCCTCGCATGCCTATCCGAGTGTGTAGTTCTGCTCCCACGTTAGGAGACGCTGAGACACAGCGCTGTAACCTTGAGTTGCTGATAGCATGTACCCATCTGGCAGGTGGTAGCCCATCCTTCTGTGCCTTCTTTGTTCATGTTCGGCCCAGGCCGGTAACTTTCCACTGTGGGCGTGGTTGGGGGTTCTTGGAGGAATGATCATGCATTGCAGGCCGTTGGGGAGCCAGTCCCTCGGCAGACATCTTAGGGTGCAGGTCAGATTGGACTCCTCTGCAGAGTATTACTAATAAATGCTTGTTTGTATTCTCTACTGTCTGACCGACTCTTCATTTCTTGGGAAGGCATAGCAGGTGGTTGTAAGTAACCCGGGTGGCCCCTAAGGGCTACTTCCTTCACATCTTAGTTAGCCCAACGTGAGTTTTTTTTCCCTCTATAGGCAAAAATAGCCTATCAGTCCACCACCAATGAAAAATAGGAAAAAAAACAATGGAATGCAGAATGGAGTAGCCAGGGCCAAGTGCAGCACAGATTAACAACCCCCTTAAGCCCCCCAACATCCAGGATGACCAGCCAGAGTCCATGGGGAAGAGGAAATTAGGGCTACATCTATGAAAAGAGGCGCATTGCGGTGCAAAACCAGTGATGCATCACTTTTCATTGCGCACTCCTTGCAACACCATGGCATCTAAAACCTTGAAAGCGCGGACAGTCTCCGGGGCCCAGAGGCCTCGCTGGGCCTGCATCTGGGGCCTGGAGGCCTTGCTGGTCCTGCGCCTGGGACCCGGAGTGGAATGCGGAGGTGCTGTGGAGTCGCTGGGCCGTGGCGGTAGACATTGAGGTGTGGCGATCGCCCTTACCTGGTGGTGAAGTCTGGCAGGTCGCATGGAGACACGTTGCTGACCTGTGTGAGAAGACCGCCTTGAGCCCCTTGGAGCTGTGAATGGTAGAGGTGCTCCTGCACACCAATGTAGGGAGGTTTGCATCGCATACTACGATCCACCACTACACCGGGGTTCACGGAGGAGATTACCAATGGTGGGCGGCGCCTCTGTGCATCACAGGCCGGATTATGTTGCACTGGCCGGACGCTGTGGAGGGTGAGGCCCCCGCCGAACTTCTGTGGCGGGAGCACTGCAACTTCACGCCTAAGGGGTCCCTGTTGCATCACCTGCATCAGGAGGTTCCCCAGCGATTGGTGTACCCAGGCATGTGAAATCCCACCTGGCTGAGGCTCCTGCTGGCTGAGTCACAGATTTGGAGAGAGTGCAGCGGATTGCGCCACGGTGTCAATGTCCAGGTAAGGAGAAGGTGGGATGCGTAGCGGAGGAGGCCCGGGGGTCGAGTCGCCCAGGCCTAGCACCTGTGGATGACACACCCCCAGTAGCGGCTCATCCGCAATGGTGGAAGAGCATCGCCCCACCGCTTTCAAGCAGTGCAAGAAGTGGCAAAAATAATAACATGATGATAACTTTCTGATGCACACATGCTATTTTTGCTTTGCGGGCAGGAGGGTGGGTAGTGCTGCTCCACTCACGGAGCAGGGCAGGGGCAGAGTGGTATGCCCACTCAAGTGCGCAATGACTGTTCGGTCGGCTCTCTCAGGCCGCCCAGAGCAGTCATGCGCACTTCCCTGTTCGCAATGCAGACTGCATTACAGCCTGCATGGAGAACATGCCCACCCCTCCAGCCCCTGGCTGAATGCCTTGTCACGGCGCTCAAGAACAATCACAACGCCGCATTGCAGCGTTGTGATTGGCTTAGGGGAGGCAGCCTGGCTGCCTGCTTCCTGTTCCTGGAAGCAGACTCAGGAGAGCAGGATCACAGAAGACGCAGGACCCGGCCTCGAGGTAAGAATTCATTAGAAAAAACCCCCGCTCACACCCCCCCGCTTCCCCACCCCCTCCAGTGTCCTTTCCAGCGTTTCCCGCCTCCCAGCTGTCCAGTCCCCCCCGCAGCACTTCTCAATGGCGGCCGCTGCGTGCCCATGCGAAGCGTGTGTACCACTGGTGTGCCAAAGGAATATATGACGTTACAACGCATACCATTACATCGCATTCCATTACAATGCATACTAATACTACGCATATTGCAACAGTACGTAAAGTGCTGGATAGCGGAGGGCTAAAAATTACTATTCCCACTCCAGTGAGTGCAACCCTAAGACTAACCCTTGCACCCCAAAACCCAAATACACCCTGAACCCTAAAATTCACCTTTGCCCCCCAAAACACATACCCACCCTGAACCCTAAAATTCACCTTTGCCCCCCAAAACACATACCCACCCTGAACCCTAAAATTAACCCTGGCACCCCAAAACCCATACCCACCCTAAAACTTAAAATTCTTCATTACTAACCTTACAATGCGTTGTAATGGCATGCGTTGTAATGGCATGTGTTGTAACGGCATGCGTTGTAATGGCATGTGTTGTAATGGCATGCGTTGTGATGGCATGCGTTGTGATGGCATGCGTTGTAATGGCATGCGTTGCAATGGCATGCGTTGTAAAGGCACCTGCGTTGTAAAAGTTGCGTTGTAAAGGCATTACGATGTAATGCCTGCGTTGTAATGGACATCTCCTTGTCAAAGGCAAGCCCGTCTGCGTCCGTCCATGCCTGGACCACGCCCAGCACCAAGGACCTCCTCTTGGACACTCCACCGCTACAACGCCTGCACCTTCCTCGCCATCAACCCTGGACGCCACATCACCTGCCATGTAGCAACACTGTGGAATTCTCTTGAACCCTGCACCTGTCGAAACTACAAACGCACCTTCTGCCACATCAGCACACCAGTGCCTCGTGCCGCCCAGCTGACCAACAGTGCACCCGACCGGCTCAACTGCATCCTCCTCAACGTGCGGTCACTCCACAAACACGCAACAGAAATCTATTACCTCCTCGACGCAACCTCTTCAGACATCGCCTTCTTCACGGAAACCTGGACCAACCTCTGCTCCGGACCAGCCATCGCCATCCCTATCGGCTACTAAATCAACCGCAAGGACCACCCTGACCGTCTAGGAGGAGGCATTGCCATCTCCTACAAAAGCACACTCCGACTGACCACGCACTCTAATGACTCAACGGTGACCATGGAATACCTCCACTTCCAGATCCGGACCAACCCCAACCCCATCCTCTGTGGCACCCTCATCTGCAGCCCCCCCGTGCCATGGACCCCCATTCACCGATTCCATTGTAGACCTCATTACACCCCAGGCTCTCCCATCCTACTTGGGACCTCAAGTTCCACCTGGACAACACCAGGGACCAGAACACCACCCCCTCCTGGGGAAGCTCACCAACATTAGACTTAAGCAGCTAGTCACCCCACCAACCCACATAGCAGGACACACGCTCGAGCATGTCTCCTCCGCCAGCGGGACTACAACTACAGCCACACCACCGGACTCTCCTGGACCGACTATCATTGTATACATCACTTCTTCACCATGCCCACCGTACACCACCGCCATCATCGCCCCCCCTCGCAGCTGGATCAAGGCCACCGAAGAACTTCTCGTCAACTCCCTCAGCACCACCACTCCGTCAACGCTTACAGACGATAACACCACAGCACGCAACCTCCACCGATGGATCTCCAACTGCGCCAACACCCTGGCACCCCTCAAGAAAAGACCAGGCAAACAACACTCCAAGAAGGCCAACTGGTTCACTCCCGCCCTCCACTAGTCCAGATGCCCTGCAGACGTCTCGAGAAGTGATGGAGCCACAACATCAATCAACTCCGCAACACAGTCACCCTTGCACCATGGCGCAAGGGTGCCTGCGTTGGCGCATGGCAGCCATTGTGCGCCAACGTAGGTGATAAAGACAGGGGGGCTTGTCAGGAGCCCCTTCTGACAGTTTCACCCCGACAGTGCGTCCGTTCCTTGACGTACTTGCAGCGTGATTCTTGCACCACGTTGCGCCATATTTGCAAAGTGACGCATGTAGGCATATGTGTGACCTTGTGAAGCCTTGTGCCACATTATACCTGCATCAGGTATGATTTATGCAGGGTGTGTGTTCCCACGCAGCAAAGCCTCATAGGAGTGGCACAGTGAAATCCATCAGATTTCACTGCGACAATTGTAGGACGGCACTGCGTCTGTACCTTACGCCTGCCTAATGGCAGGCGTAAGGGTGACGCAGTGCCACAGGGATAGGCTGGCCCCATGCATTGCTGGAGTTGCGGCATGCTAATGACACAACTGCAGCAATGCGTGACTTTAGCGCTGACAGATACGTCACGATTCCAGATGTATCTGTCATTAATTGCGACATGGAGCGCTGTACAGTGAATACAGCGCATCTATGGTGTCGCAAGAAGGGCATAGTGAAAAGTGTTGCAATGCTGTTTTGTCGCAGCGCTGCAACACTTTTCATGAATGAGGCACAGGAATGCGCCCTATCTTATTGATGGTGCGCATTCCTGCCCTGTAGTTTTGTCGCAGGGCAGCGCAGCAACATTTCCTTGCAGCGCTGTCCAACACTAAAACCTGCTGAAATGAGGCCCCAAGTCTTTGCACCATTTTTAAGACGAGCTATTTTCTGGTCTTAAACAACTGCCTATAACTCCAGTTAGAGGCAGTTTTTTTGGTCTTGCTCCATACAAGGAATTCCTTGTAAATATCGCAAAGTGGGGTTAGCAGCCGTTTTTGCACGGGAACGCCTACCTTGCATCTCATTTTCGTTAACTATCACTAAGAGAAGTGGCGATCTTTAAAATGCACGTTTTCGCTGGAAAACTGCTGCTAACTGAGGTTAGTGACAACTTGTACATATGGCGATAAAACAATCGCCGCTGTACCGTCAAAAAAGTGCTGCTACAGCGGCGTTAACTCCTTGTACATATGCCCCTGAGTTCCCAAATACATGTTCTAAGCTATTTAGTAGTCTCAAACTCTCCAATTCATCGTTTGCAACTGTTAAAAATGCTTTTCTTACATATTAATACCCTTTTAGGAGTCAAGAAAGTTCACAATGTCCTTCTTCTATGTAAAAAAAAGTGTGTTGAAGATTCAACTCTTTAGCAAACAAAACAATAGTAAACCTTTTTTTAGACATAGTCCTGTTTGGAAAACAGGCTTCATTAAAAAAGAAAAAAGTTTACTTCATTGAAAGACAGTCACCTTCCCAGTGATGGACTCGAATCGTAATGAGTCACAATTTGTGACCTGCCTCATTATTATTCATGGCATAGGTCAGATTGCGACCCACTATAATTCAGATTTCTAAGAACTGACCTATTGGTACATAGGTAGGCTCTGAACAATATTTACTGGTCCAAAAATATTGGTCACAATTTTCGACCAGTAATTTGCACTCTGATATGCATACATCTGGCCCTAAATTTGTTTAATTTCCAGCAGTGGGTAGCAATCTTGCCTCAGAGGATAGCAAAAATGAAACTTTGAAGTGGTTTTTAAATATAGCCCTCACAGTAAATTTTAACAGATGCATCATTATCCTCTGAAGAAGCGAGAAATCAGAGGTAACACTTAAAACCGTGCAGCATCTGGGAGTGAGAGGCAGGGGCAGTGCTTAATTTGAGCGGATGGTTTCCGGTGCTCGGCACCTGCACTTAATTGCCAACACCAGCGCTTGTGACAGTCTGCCACAAGGTGGCAATGTCTGGGCAATTTAGAGATGACCACAACAACAGTTAATTATTAATTGAATATACATTAAAAACGACTATTACCTGCCACCCATGTCATTCTTTTAGCTTTAGGGGCCTGAAATAGTCCGAATTGTCACACTTGTAGGAGTGTGATGGTTAGTAGTTGTGTTGTTACCATCATTGGCAGCGTAGGAGGGGCAATGTGTGGTGCAAGCTGCAGTGGCCTCCTGACTCGAGCCCTGGCACTTATTATTTTTTACAAATGAAGCTCTGGGCAGGGGTGGTGGGTGCAGCGTGGCGGGGCCTGTTGGTTCTTAGTCACATGCTGGGCTCTGTGATTCCAGGCGCTGTGGTGTTTTTACCTGATCTGAACTCTGAAAGAGTAGAAAAGCTCTCGTTCTGGCATGGAGTCCAGAAGTCCTGTTCGGGGCTAGAAGCTTGAGTCACATTTCCCTGAACACCGGAAATCTTTGACTTCCCTTATGAAAGCGAAATTATGCGGAGCCGAGTCTGCTGGCCCAGGGCTTGTTTTGCACGTCTCACAGCATGGCTCCACCAGTGGCGCTGGAACCAAGATTGACATTTTGTGATACAGAGATCCAGCTGCCCCTCCCCTTCCTTTCATCCTGTGTCCGAGCCTATAGGTCTGTTTTTATGTAGTGTAAAGCTCTCGGTGTAGAGCACGAGGATGTGTTTTGTGAGCAGTGAGGGAATGTGTTGGCAGATGGGCGGTGCCTTTGTTATTTATGAGACATTTGTGGTCCTTCAGATCTCTCTTGTCTCGAGACAAACAACAATCCTGTTCGGGAGGATGAATTGTTCCTGAGCCCAGAACTCGCCTCCTTTGCAATCCTAAATCCACTAAGCAAAGCACCTTGAAAAATATTTCTCAACAAGGAACTCTTTACAGAGGTGGCCCGCAATGTGGCTTTGTGGTAGCAGAGTAGTCAGTGCTGCATGAACCCAGGGAAAAAAATAGTTTCAGCTTGAATGATACTCTTCAATTTAGTAGCACAGAATTTTAATAGTGTAACCTGCATCACCTGAAACATAAATTACGTGAACATATCAGTCCCGTTCACAAAAGTCTGAGTACAGGAAGAAGTAATGCAGGAGTACTTTTTACATACTCACCTTTGTGAATGAGCCGAAAACGCCCACTTGCGGTAAAAATGCAGAGGGTACAGTTTTTGTACCAATTAAATATGAATTTTCCAGAATATTCCTATTTGAGATGTTTTGGGCTAATCATAAAGTCATATATGAGTGACTATGCACACTCTACAATGAGTTTGCGAATAGGCCTCATTGTGTACCAAATAGAAATGGATGTCATCGAAGAGGTCCTTTACACTCTAATGGGATCTGAAGAATAAAAGGTGTGGCCTTTTTAAACTCCTGAAATGCAGTCTGAAGGGAACTGAAATGTATATGGCCTAGTAAAGAGCAGTGTAAACAACAGATGTCTCCGTCTCCATAAACCCTCAACGAGCTCTCGGTGGAAGCCAGAATCAGTTTAAAAGTGTATCCATTTTCTATGTGCTTGTAATAGTTAGCAATGAGTTATCTGTGCAACATAATCTGTTCCCATGTTCCTGCGAGAAACTTGTGGTCGGCCAATCAGAGCCTTCTCTGCCCACTTCCTTTCAAACAACTTCCGGTGGATGGTCAGCGGAATGAAGGTTCCCATTTTAAGAGTTATTTTGACATCTACTATACGGCTGAATTCTCAGTACCTGTCTTTCAAATGGAACACAGATAACCTGACTGTGCTTATAGCACCTTGACTCAGTCCTGTATTAAGAGTTATATTAATATCTTCACTATAAGCAAACTCAAACCCTGGGTTGTGCGGTTGCCTGTTTTTAGTAGCGGAGAGGCAATGCATGTTAAGGAAGGGAAGGTATGGGGCTGGCCTATGGGACAAAATAAATTCCAGAAGCAAGGAAGAATTGGTACTTTAATTACCCAAATTCAAAAAGCAAAAACCACTAAACCATGGCAGCACCGAGAATGTGGAATAACCTTCCCAAAGACCTCAGGCCAGTTCTTCATAAGAGGCATGAAAGAATTTCTATTCCTTGAATGAGGACTCTTAACTGACTCGCGGCTACAGACCCATCTTTCGGACTATATAAGAAATATACTTTTCTATGGATTCCTACACACACAGTGGTCATAACATTATTTAATATGCTCATCCTTTATTTATATTCTCAGATGATGCAAATTTGTAAAATCAATGCTTATTTTTGTGTTTATCATTCACTCAATTATAAGGCACTTAGTTGTCACATAGATGTGCTCCACGCTATAAAAAAACAAATAAACAAGGAAATAAATATAGAAACTAAGAAAGGAGCTTAACACCGGCCTCAATGAGTTCCCAATTTGCACAGGGCTTGCTCGACCCCTATAAGGTCTCCATCAGGGCTTTAGAGTTGCAGGTGGTCTTAGGGTCAGGGTGTTAAATTCAGAAAGCTAATACACCAATGCTGCTCTGATGTTCGAGTGCCCCTAGACCCATGCAGTAAATTTCATCACAAAATCTGGTCACATATGTGCATTTGGGAGAAGGAATGGTGCAAAGATTGTCACTTACACAATGAAAATACTATAGACACTTTTGTAGAACATTGGCAGCACCTAGATGTCAGCAGCAGGTGCCGTGAGGTTTCTGTCTTATATTGCCTGAGGAATCGCCAGCCCTGTTCAGGTGCTTTGGCTGCCAGGAAGTGAGTGGAAAGTGTTCAGTGCTCTTTTCTTGACATGGCAAGAGCCCCAGCCAATCTCTCTTTTGATGTCACATTTGAATTCAAGGTTCTGAGGTTATTCATGCTGCTTGGGTTGTAAGCCCAACCACAGATATCAAGAGAAGGAAGTAAGCAGGATGTGGGTGGTAGGGGTATGGCATTATTTCTTTCTGCCTCCTCCAAGCTAGTCAGTACAGGTGAACTGAGCTAGAGTAGAGCCTTCATCCCTTAGCTCACAAGCCCAGGTCCAATGCCCCTATTCCCAGCTGAATGACCATTTCTTGCTACTCAGAGAACAGCCTGATGCTCAAGCTTATGTGTGACCAGCTCAGCTCTTGCCTGATGGACTATCGCCAGTGCCAGAAGGAGGGCATGTTAATATTGTGCAAAGCCTCATGATATATACATAACAATGAGTATTCCTAATTTTGGGTACCAAATGTCTCTGTCCCAGTGTCTTTTTCCATTGAGCTGGTGCACATTACACTGTTACTGCCTCATCATTTTTGCATGGTTTATGTTATGCCACTGGCATTGAACTAGTGCAGTCTACCATCAGCATGACCTTGTGGCACTGTTAGTTGTACAGTGGTGCCTTTTCGATGGAAATCTGCATGTAGCACATTTGCTGTTTCATTGGATCTTTCCATAAACCCAGTATACTGTGGGTAATACAGTTGGAGGCACACTGTTTCTTTACGGCTCATTAATCTAGAACTTCTATCTGTATTCTTCTTGCAGGTTATGTTCCCTATCACACTACTTCTGTACATGTGGTGCAGGTAGTACTGCGGCTGTCATCCCGGTTACAGTAAGTGCTGATATGCTGCCTCAATTACCTCGGTCTATACTGCTTTGAGCACAATCTCTGTAAATGTTGTGTAGGTAAAACTGCTGCAATCTACCTGCATGCACAGAGGACTTAAAATATATTTTGAATGTGTATAGTTAATAGAAAGGAGTTAGGTTGGTAAAAATGTGGAAAATTCACCTTTTGAGCTAGCTTTCTAGGTCTGTAAAGCATGTGAGATAAAACTCACCTCAACCTAGACTTTCGTTGGTTATAACACAAACTGGATGCTTTTTACAGGGAACGCAGGAATAATGGCACACCCCACCTCTATTACTTACTATACTCTGTCCACACTCCTCAACAGGGCAGCTATACTTTTAAAGTTACAGGACTGTGCTTTGTTAGGAACCTCAGCAGAGAAGCCCAGCATTGAATGGGTCTGGAATCCTAATCCTTAGCTTATCTTCCTGAACGGTTACGATGCACACTGGTGGCATGTATGTACAAGAACTACTGAGCCTAGTTCAGCGCACTAAGGGGCATATTCACAAGGAGCCATCGCGGAATTAACGGCAAATTATCGCAGCCAAAGTCGTGATAAATTTACCTCCCCATTCACAAGCCGGTGTTAACAGCCCACAGCACCAGTTTACCCACGATAGCAGCCGCAAAATACATCGCCACAGAGGACCCCCGCAAATATCGCTAATGAGATGCAGAGTAGGCGTTTCCGTGACAAAAGCCGAGACATCACACCTCAACATTCACAACGACCAGCCACATCGGCGATAAGAACACAAAACAGGCGATAAGGCGCGTTAGCACCAGGAAATTTACACCTGCTCTGACCTGGTGTAAAGTCGGACGGCAGCCAGCACCACAAAAGGGAGCACAGCCCAGAGCCACACATGAAGGACAACAGATGCCCACGGGCAACTGAACATGCAGCACGGACACCCAAGAGGGCCACAACACCCACCGACACCACACCCAGGCCCGCAACACCCCTCCCCCCGGGACCACCCCCAACCCCGGACTAAGAAATTGCACACCAACACCACGAATCCCAAAACAAACATTTTGCCTGATGTCGCACAAGCAGGAAAATAAACATACATGCGTGGCCAGAAAATGGAGAATCAGTCATACAGCAATGCAATCACCAACACAAAACACCATACAAACAAAAGCAGAAACAACCCTTAGGATGAGTCCTAGCGGCTCCTCACTGGACAATCCGTAGCACACAGCCTGGTAGACCAAATCCAAGAGAAGAAGGTGTGCCATGCGCCCAACAAAGGAAAGAGAGGGAGAGAGCGAGGGAGGGAGACGGAGTGAGATAGCACAAGCAGCGCAAGGCCGCCCGGGCACCTGGCTCCACATGCCAACATGTGTGTGTGCATCGCCATCCGTACACCATGAGCCCAAGGCCGTGTCCCAATCTCAGCGCCAAAGCCACATCACATTCCGAAAACGCAAGTAGTAGTCAGACAAACATCAGGGATGAAAGCACCATTGTCCCAATGCAGAAGGCGGGAGGACACCTGCACCTCTGACCTTGGTCCAGAACAAGCCTGGAACACACTGGTAGAGATGCAATGGCAGATGGGGACGACTCCCACACCACGCATTCCGCTAATGAACCATCCGACTTATCCACAGCCCACACACAGAAGCCCCTGCCTGTGGTACCCCCGCATGGGATGCCCTTGACACTCACTGAAACACCAACCCATTACCCACAACGTTGCACACACATACGAATCATTGCTCAGAGCTGTGGCATATCCTCCACACAACTGCCGCAGTTCAGAAGAGTGCCGGTTCACGAGACGCACCAATGCAATGGCAGGCCATACCGGGCACATGCACAACCCCCGTCACGTGGAACAGTACCGTGCACGTATGCTGCATTTACTGGGTGCCCTGCCACTGGCAGTGCTGCGGATCAGTTACAGGCTCAGCTTCCTCATTGCCCACGTCACCTGCGTCCAGCCCTGGTTCCACTGCCGAACATGCACATTTGAGTGTCCCATGGATGTCTGCCTATCCAACACAACTGTTGATGAATTGGACTATGACTTGTGTCTGCGCCCCCTGTTGGATCACGAACAGGAGTGTAACCGAGACAGCCGTGCATGGGATGCCTTGACATACTGCGTATGTATTGGTAGTTGTGCATGGGAGATTGCACAATTTCTCGTGTGCAGTGACCACATCGAGGCGCTCCCCTATTGGGCTGTGTTGCGGATCGGTGAGACGGCGTGGGCTGAGCACACCTGCCTGGACAACCTAATGGATTGGCTCACCCTGTTGTTCCTTGAACACGACAACGACGTACTATTGGAACACATTGCACATGAAGCTGCACGGGCATTCATGGACGAGTAACTACGTTCCTGCAGCCACATCCGATTGCCACCCACAGCACATGGCCCAACAACTTGTTGCATCGTTGGGATTGCTCACATATCCCACCACAACAGAGGACACGTCTGCGTTCGGTCAGGCTCTGGATGCATGTGCGTGGAATAACGCGTGTGTACACACACCTGTGCAAGGTGACGCAGGTCCATGCTCGGAGCAACACCGCGTCGTTTGGCAACGTTGCCAATTCGGACACACTGCTGGGGGAGAGCACACACATGGCAATGTAGCACGACATGTGAACCTGTCGGACCCTCACACCTGATCACTGTCAGCAGAGCAGACAATCGGCGCACTCCGGAGGCAGAGCACCATGCAGATCCCACGTGCAGTGAGTCGTGCCCCCTCACACAGGGCAATGGGCAGACGCCAAATAACACATGACTCATCCAGCAAGGCAAGGTGGGCTGTGAGCGTTGCCATCCGTGATGAATGTTGTCCATTTCAGCCCCAACATTTTCTGGACCTCGACATGTACCCATGCTGCGTGTAAGTGTCTTAAGCATGTCCCTGCCTGTTGTGGCCGTTGCCTCGTCCGTACTGACACGCACATGCCAATAAAGCCTATGCCACTCCACTGGTGTCTAACTGTGAGGTGTGTTGTTTAGATTGTCCACTCATGTGCCACAATGAGCATCGTCCCAACACAGGGAGGAACTGACTGACGCATGTGCAATGGGGGTGTGTCCCTTTGGCAAGCTCCACCTCTGTGAGCCAGACATTGTTTTTGGATAGGTGCTGGACGACATGTGCACTTACATGACTTCAGCTATGTGTGTATGGTGTCCAACCTCTGACCATGTGGAGCAATGTCATACATCACAACAGAATGTGTCCACACAGATGTGTGTAAGTAGGTATGCGACGTGAAGTTCTGTCGTCACACGTGGTGTAGGACACCACTCCTGGCCTGCCACCGTTTTGGTCACTCCTACACACAGCCCTATTCAACACATGGACGTGTGCCTACGTTGGGGGGTTGTGAGATTGTTGTTGATGTGCAATGGGGACACAGCTAGTACTCACCTTCACAGTCATCCAATTGGCCATGTGTCTCAGGGATAGACATGCGCATAGATGTCAGTTACCAGAGTGTACCTTCATGTGCAATCATTGTCCCTACATCCAGCCATACTTCCATACGTGAGTGAACATAGTGATGACACATCTGTGTGATTTAGAATGTTTTATTCACATTCAGGTGATTGACGGAGCTGGAGCTGTACATGGCCATCCAAGCCCACATCACATGGAAGCCCAGTGGTGGGCCAACCAGAGTCCCTTGGGGATTGCACAGTGATTAGGAAGAGGGAGAGTGCAGTCCGCAGCAGGATTGCTGTGTAATTGGCCAGCGGTGAAGAAATGGCAGTCCGTGTCGGGGTCCGGGTGAATGTTGCAGGGTGTTCCGGAGGTCAGTAGGAGGTATTTCCCAGGGTATGATGCATAGGTCATAACCAGGCAGGGACAGGCCATATGACGGTGATGGATGCTACTGCCTCCTTCCTCAAACAGTAGTTCCCATCGCCTTCTCACTCCCCTGATACGGGTTCTGTGTCCGGTGTGTCCGGTGTGTGTGGCGGGGTGATGGCTGCATCGCTGTGTGCCCCTGACACATCAGACTGCGTAGGTGATGGGGCAGCATAACAGCGTGCCACGGACACATCAGGGGTCAGAGCTGTGTGTGTCGATGTTCCCGCTGCAGTCATCTGGGAATGGCTCAGTGACAGCAATGGCAAGATGAAGTACTGCAGGGCATTGAAGTTCCCAGCCACTACTCGCTGGTGTCCAGTCGTGGCAGACATACTTCCAGCCTGCATCTGTTCCATGGTCTCCATTGACTTCTGCACCTGTGCCAACTCTGTGCTGTCATGGCTGGTGCCTGTCTGACCAGACAGTTCTTGTATTAGATTCATGTCACCAGCGAGGTCAGCCAAGGTCTGTGGCGGAGCATGGTGCGTACAGGGGGTGTCCGATAGGGACTGTACGTGGTCCCATAATGGGACTCAGACACCCACGTATGGCATCGAGTTTGGCTGCCACGAGCTCGAAACCCACCCGCAGCTGATGAGCCAACTCCACCTGGCAACCCAACACACGCCGTTGGAATTCCATGTATTGGTCGGGGGTCCTGGGAGACAGCCGTGGTGGTGTGTGTTTCCTGCTGTGTGGTCTGTGCAGGTGGTGGGGTCACCTCGAGGCAGCTGGCCTGGCCTGCTCCTGGGGGTGGGGTGCAGAGGCTGTCCAATATCCGTTGGAGGTTGTCCTGACATATGTGCAGGTTGTCCTCTTCATCATCAATGATGGGAAGTGTGGTGTGCTCTGCAGGGGGTGTTGTATGTCCCTCTGCAATGTGAAGGGGAGATGCAGTTAACAGAGTTTCACATGTATGGCGATGATTTGCAGATGTTTACATTCAGACTGCATGCCAATGTACATTGTGACTGTTTTGGGGGAGCTGGCTGTTTGATGGCAGTCAGTGTGTTTTTCGACTACAGGACGGATGTGTGGTAGTACCCGTACATTATCATCACACAGTGTCAGGCAATGCCAGATGTGAGTGGGCAGTTACTACGCACGAGCGGAACCTGTTGTGAGCTCTGTCCTGTGGTGCTGGTGTTGCACTTTGTACCACATTGCCGTCATTGCTGATGTTCTGTGATTGCTATGTGTGTGTGCTGCATTGTGGGGGAGTTGCCCCTGCAGCTCTGATTTCGTGTGGCCTTCTCCCTTTGAGGCGGGGTGCCTTTGAATTGTGTGCTTTTCGAGGCCTGATTTGCTTTTGACTTGGGTCATATGTGCTCTCGGACTGTTTTTGTGGCCTGTTGCATTGTTCATCTGCTGCGTGTATTGAACGGCATGGGTTGTGGGTGCACGTGGACATGTCGGAGTGTGACCTGCTCCTTTATGGATGTGATCCGCACTGGGCTACCTCCATTTCGATTCGTGGGCCATGTCATTTTTTTTGGCTGCTGCCATGCTATCGGACATGCAGTGTTACTTGCATAGTCAGTGTGGGTCACAGAGCCGCTGCTTTGCTGGATTCAGCACATGTGCATGGGTCGGTTGTGATATTGGTGATAGGGGGGGCCCTCTGTGCACATTGTGGATGGGGGCCTACTTGGCGTTTCTGTGTGTGCTGCAGTGTGCCAAGGCAATCAGGGACATGTTCCATGGTCATTGTGGGTGTGCTGTGTGCTACACGTAATTGTGCATGTGTGCCATTGTGCCCATCTCCCCCCGTACCCCCGTCCCTAGTGGTTATTCACCCTGTTGCTGTTGGGTCAGGTCGTATCGTGCTGTGTCCAGGCCCCCCAATCCTGCCACCGTCTCCTCACTGCTGACTGTGGCCACCATTTGCTCCAGCTCATCCAGCTCCTCCTGTGTCGCAGGACTTCCACCTCCAGTCGCCGTTGCTGCCTCCCTGTTGGCGGCGAGCTTATGTTTGGTCTGCCTTTTCAGATCATGCCAGCGCCTCTTGACCTCCTCCAGTGACCTCCTCGACACTCCGACTGCATTGACGTTGGTGACGATGGCCTGCCATATTTCGGTTTGGGTTGCCAGTGCCGCAGTGGAGGTGCCGAACAGTTGTTGATGGTGTTCGGTCACCTCCGTGACGATGATCCGGTCTTCCTGCGGACTGAACCCGGTCTTCATCTTCCTCTTGTCCTTGCCCTTCCCCGAACGCGGGGTTCCTGGCTGGTCCTCCGTGGGGCTTGTGGTGTCCGGCTTGTCCTCTGCATTCGGTCCGGGTGCATCCATGTTGCTACGCAGTTTGAATTGTTTTTGGGCTTTTTTTTTCCTTTCTTTTATGGTGCTTTTTCCCGCCGGACGCGGGGGATTTGCAGGCCTGTGGCTGGTGTTCGCTGGTTTCTGTACCGCGATGGGCCTCATCGCATGATTTCTCGCGTTTCGCATTTTTTCGGCGTGGCGTTGATTTTCACGCTGACATTTGTCGCGTTATCTGGTGACTATCGCATGCTACCGCCTTGTTGTGAATTCAACGTTGACACAGGGTTATTTTCCCGTGCTAGGCTGCAATATTGAAAGTTGCGTTACGCTACTATTGCGGTAGTTATCACACGTTCTTGTGAATATACCCCTAAATCTGTCACCTTTCATGGTTTTCAACCTCTCCTCACATGTCTGACATGTGACTGACACCAGCCTAGCCCTACCAGACTTTTAAAGGCCCCTAAATTTTGAGATACCTTTTTATTTCCCAGTAGCATAGTTCTCCCAGCGGGCAGTCTGACTGTGGAAAACGTCAGTCCCACCTGCAGTGTGCTTCACCTGTGAATACCTATGTAACCTGGGGTATAAATCTGCTCTCTTGGGCATTATCTACGTCTGCGTATGGGGAGGGATAGATTTGCCTCCTAAGGCCTCGCTGTGTAATACCTTACTGAGATGTGTGTGAACCAAGGAATTGCTCAGATGTTTTCATCTTCACTGAGAGCCCTGCACTGTAAATAACAGAAGTGCTCAATTAATGAGCTTCTGCCACATATCCAACCTTTGCCCTCTCTGGCTGCACACATATCTCAGCAGTACGAAATATGAAGGACATTTGTTGAGCAATAAAGGATTTTCGTTGACTACAAATGTTTTTTCTTTGAGTTTTGTTTTTCTTATTTTCCATCTGTGTTACCCGGTCTTCTCGAGATGGAGTAGTAAGTGCACAATGAGAAAGGAAAATCTTGACTGTGCACTTACTACTTCATCTCGAGAAGACCGGGTAACACCGATTGAGTACCCTATGCGCATGATATCAAATTGGATTCTATTTATTTTGGCACATAAGCATGTCACCTTTCATTTGGTACATCTACTTTTATTTTGCCTCAGCTGTAGGCTACATCAAGTTTTAAGGTGGTATTCAGTTTCTAAGATTAGTATACTTTATTATGTTTGCAGGAGAAAGCCCCTGACGAAGGGCCCAGCCCAAAATGCATTGGGCATGTTGTCCAAAGAAGGTTCTAAAGATAATACTGTAAAATTGTAATGTGATCATACATTACCATCATTGAACATAAAAGATAAACAAACAAAGAAAAGAAATAAAAATTTCGAATCACTTCTGAATTACCTTATTGAAATTCATTGAACTTTATTGAGTGAGTGCAGATTGGGGACGTTTTTCACGGTTTCAAGAAAACGCATTGTATACGTCTTCAAGAGGCCCATACATCTGCCCCCTGGGCTACTATAGAAAAGCAAATGACTGAATTCTGTGGAAAGTAAGTTAGGCCTTGGCAAGCGTTTCTCTTTACATCCTGACAATTCCTTATTCTTTTTAAATTTTGGTCAGGTTTCCTGGGTGAAAAGTATTTATAAAATGAGATTGAAAACAATGAATTTTTTCTTTTACTTTATTTAAACAATACTTTGTCGACAAGCTTTGGCAAAGCCAACTACTCAGCCATCACATTATAAAGGTGAGAGCGATTGGCTTTGCCAATGCTTGCTATTTTTGTGGCATATATCTGCAATAAATATTACCCAGTGGACTAGCTTGCCATTGCCTATTTCCCCTTGTTTCCCATACCTCTTTTGCTCTTTATTTTCACATTCATCTATTCCTTTTTTTTCTGTTTCTGTTATCTACTAGATCAGAGGGGGATGAACAACTGCTGCCCGTGCAGGTAAGAGCTGTGGGTCCGGGTGGGGGGGATGTCGATAGATGAGGACGAGGAAAAATAAATAAATAATTAATTTCCCCTCGTCATCGTCCGTCAAAATCCCTTCCCATCGGGCCCCACCGCTCTTACCTGCACAGGCCGCGGCTGGGGATAAATTCTGCAACAGCCATGCCCCACTCTGACTCATAGGCCCAGGCATAGAGACCTGAGTGTCTAGAGTGCCCAAAGGAGACCCTGGCCCCTTTAATTTAAGACAATGTGACTCCATTGCACACTGAACTGAAAGAGTGCCAATGTGGGTGAGTTGGTGCAGGTTGTTTTTACTATCATGCCTGGAGCACTATGCCCATTCCATATTTTGTATTTGTTTTCTTCAAAGGTGAAACTTTGGCCCCAAAAATAAGAGGGTGCGAGTCTGTGGTGGGGTACACATTGAAGGTGGATGGGAAAGACTTAGAGGAGCATGGCTTATGGATGCTTGAAACCATGCAAGTCAAATCTCCACAAGGACAGGGAAAGCAAAGGTGTGATCACACACCCTGTGACAATCCCCTGTTGTCACTGGGATGCCATCTAGCCCCACCTCAATAGCCCAGAATGTGTTCCTGGCAAAGGAAAAGGGCAAGTGAAAACAGACAGAAAGCAAACATGGCTCTTAAAGTCCTATTTGCTTTTTGTTCCTGTGCCTGCCTTCTTGGCACCTGAGACTAGTGGTAGCAAGGGTGGCGAAGAGAACCAGAGGGTAAGTAAGGGCTAGCAGTTGTTACCCCTAGCTTTCCCTACTGAATGCCCATGCTTCAAGAGTAATTCTGGACCTTGTACCACTTAGATGATAGCAAAGGGAAGGCATGAAAATGTACTCTTCTCTGTCTCTTCACACTCCAGGAATGGCCAGTCTCAAAGTGTTCTCGACTAGTGATCTAATATATTTGGATCACACCCTCCAACCCACTTTTGAAGCCATCTAAAAAGGTCTAGCTGTTGGAACAAAAAATACCCCTACGTTTCTGCTGTTTCCTTGTTTTACTTCATTATTGGACATGCGAAGCAAGGGTTGGCAACTGGCACTCTCCTCACAGCCTAGGTGAGTAGGGATAAAATAATTCCAGACATAATATTGCCCTGAGGCAGTGACCCCAAGGTTTGTCACAGAAATTATTTTTCTTCATGATTAATGTCTAGAATTTTGAGTGGGAAAGGAAGATGGCGGATTGACACTGCCGTCGAGAGCCACAGCCTGAGCAGCCACCACACCACCGTACCATCGCACCGCTATGTTTTCCAGAGGATAATACATGGTGATTTATCTATGGACTAAAGCGGACTAAACGACAAAAGAACACTGCTACTAACCCGCTAACGGTTGCTAAGTAAAGGGAAAGCTTTTCTGCTGCCGCTCACGGAGCTTGGACTCACCTGATGCTGTTTCTGGCTGCCGGGAAACTGCCGCAGCTCTGGAGCTCCATCCGACGCTCTATCCTCGCTTGGTTTCCCCTGCTAACCGCGCACCGCTGCAGCTCACAGCGCAGGATGCCGCCGCCGAAGGCAACAGCCCAGAAGGGGATCCGAGCAGGTCCTCGTGCCCCTGCAGCCATTTCTGATCAAACAACTCTCATTATAAGGGATGAGCTACATTCACTGCCTACAAAAGGCACCGTGAATCGTTCCACTTCCTCCAGAGTAGGACGCCCCATCCTCAAAATCCTACAATCAGGTAAAGCAAATGATGTTATTTACCAAGGGGGACATGCAAATTTACCACCAGAAGGCGAGATGGTAGAGGCATTAATGAAGGCAGTCCTTAATGTTTCAAGAGAGGCACTTACCGTGCCTGTGTGCCCCACTTCAGCAATCAATGCGGAAAACCCCCGGGCTTGGATTCCATATTGAATAAGTCTTTAAACTCTTCTGGAGAGTGTGAGATGTCCGGCTTGCCAGGAGTGGGGCTGATCGAGGGCGCAATAACCGGCTCATCTTCAGGAGCAATGCTAAAAGGGGCACAGTTTACCGATAGAGCACCTAACCACTGGGACATTGCCACTGCAGCTGCCGTGCAAGCCGGCAACTTCCCACCATTGCCTATTCACCTTGCAGGCTCGGGGCAGCATCCCAGTACAGACAATGTTATCTTGCCTGATGAACAAAGCGATCACGAGAAACAACAGCAAGATAGAGATCTGAGCACTAAAGCAGTAGCTGCAGAGCCTGTTGGTTATCATGATGCCTTGCTGACTGGGTGTGATCAAGCAACAGCTTCCCCAATTGGTCCAATTACTATTAGCGATAAGGCGTGTTTTCGCAAAGAGGAAATCTCTGATACCATTAATAACGCTACACGCGACTCAAGAGATTCGACTCTCGCTGATGCGCAGCTACTAGATCAGCCAGTCAGCTCACCCAGCGGAAAGAAAAAAGGCAACTCTAACATTAAAAGTACCAGAAGCCACAAAAAGGGAAGTGACAGGAAAAGCGACCTGGGGGATTTCAAGACCTCATCCGTCAAACTGGGTATCTCTAGTAGCCCATTGCATAAATGGGTCACGGCAAAAGGGGAAGTGAAAAATCTAATCTCAAGACTGTCTGGTTCCGGTTCTGGGGCTGACCTAGCCCTGGGGTTAGGGGTAGGCCATGGCTATACATCTTTAAATCAAAGTAAGGGCCACAAATCAAGCTTCAACATCAGACAGTGGCCACAGGCATTTAGTGATTTCTTCTACTCTTTCATCCTTCTCAGCTCCCGCTCAGGCTGAGACTCAACTAAATGCCTCAACCACAGGCTCGTTGGAATCCTCTGCTGGAGCAATACTTCAAGCACTGCAGGCCCATAGAGAAGAAGCCCAGGAATATTATTCACAGGCTAAAGCAGATAGCTCAGCAATTAAACAGGCTCTCGCTGAGGTAAACAATAAAGTAGTGGCATTAACAACAGACATTGCCGAGCTGCAACAATGAGTTGCAGACACAGAAGATCACACGATGAGGGCTGCTAAGATCTCCGAAGCACATGAAAATCAGCTTACGTTCTTGTAAAGCAAAGTTGAGGATTTAGAAAACAGGCAACGACGCAATAACCTCTGCCTCTTTGGAGTACCTGAAACTGAGGAAGGTACCGATCCCCGTTCATTTATAGTACAACTACTCCAGAGGGCATTCCCCGATCTGGATGACTGGGACTGGGACAGTCAAGTACAACGGGCACATAGATTACCTGCTGCCCTCAACAGACCTGCAGGTCGCTTTCCTCTGCCTTTTCTCATCTATTTTGGAAACTTTCTCCTACGACAAGCAGTTTCCATTAAGGCTCGCCCCTATTAGAGTGGGCTCATACTCCATCTTTTGCAGGTCGGATTTCTGTAAGAGCACGATGGATAGACATTGGAAACTACGCCAGTTTATTGATCCTTTAAAGTCTGCAGGGGCACAGGTCTTTCTTCAGGAGCCGGCACGCCTTAAAATCATCAAAAACGGCCAGGTTCATTTGGTGCACAAGGAGCAAGACGCTCAACTGGTTTTGGCAAAATGGCAACAAGGAACTAAATAACCCTTTTCTTTCTCTGGATTAAGGGGAGAACAGACAGGCGCATTTGGGTTTTACACTGTCATTATGCATTTTTTTCTTCTGCTTTTTTTTCGTTTCTACACTGTCATTTTTGAGAAATTAGAGTCACAGTGTTCGGAGGTGGTTGGGCGGCTTCAGGGTGTGTTGCTGCTCTCGCTAGCTGTCCTGTCAGCGACAGCAGGTAGGGGGATGATTCTTTTCCTTGGATACAGGGTGGGATAGATTGGGGGTGATGGGAGGGATTAGCTTTAAGGGGTTAGCTAAGAGCAAAGGGGAGATAGAAAGGGAAAGGCAGGGAGTAGCTAACAATTTTCAATTTCTGTGGGTTTGTATTAGGAACAAGGTTTCAACTACAAGAATTATACTAAAAATCATATCTGTTCACTAGGAAAGTCAATGTATTGGGATCAACACTTGAAAAGCTATGGCGTCACATAAATGCCTCTGTTGAAACGTCTCTGGTTTAAATGCTGCTAGGAAGCGACAGCTTGTTCGTGAAGAGCTAAATTTATACAAACCCTTTTGGTATTTTTATCAGAAACTCATCTAGCTTATAAAGACAGGGGGCTGCTTAATCAATTAAAATACCACACTATATTATGCACTTCTCAAAGCGTCTAGATTAGAGGAACTGCAATACTTGCTAGCAAGACCTTCTGTATACAATACATAGAGTCTTAGCAGATCCAAGAGGGAGATGGATAATTGCTCAGTTGGTTATGTTTGATGTGGAATATGTTTTGGTTAGTCTCTATGGCCCTAATGCTGATGACCCCGAGCTTTTTAACGCGATAATGCTAATATTACTGGAATTGCAGGGAGTGCTAATAATTATGGGCGAATTTAACTGCGTAATGGATTATTCTATTGACTCTACCAGTCGCCGCATGACCGTAAGGATGCTGAAAGTAAGGGCATCAATTCTAGAATTAGCTCGTTTGCACAATCTTAAAGATGTATGGAGAACGCTATACCCAAACCTTTCAGGCTACACATACTACTCATGTCCACATAGGCAGTATTCCAGGATTGATTTGGGACACAATGAAAGCATATATTAGGGGCATCACACAGCAATTTATATGGCGAGAGACTAAAGCTAGAGAGGGCACTACTAAAGCCACTTGCGCGGAACTTGCTAACTTGGAAAGATCTCATGCAACCGCTGTAAACCAAAACGACCCTAGGCATTTCTAGATATACTCCGACCTTGTCTCAACACTGGCTTTAGCTGGCCGGACTCTAAAAGAGAAAGCAGCTGCAAGCTATAACAAACATCGGTCTTCGCAGTATGAATATGGCGAACAGGTGGGGAAGATACTTGCATATCAATTGGCAGATAAAAAGGCTAAAAATACAATAAAAGTTATTAAGGGGGTTTATAATACACTTTATACTGAGACTCATACGATTCTTAAACAGTTTATAATATTTTATGAAACTTTATATGTCGAGTCAGATCCTATAAACTCCGGGGAACTTGTTAATTATCTAGAAAAGGTAGCTCTTCCCCTCTTGCAGGAGGAGGTCACCTCGAAGCTGACCTCTGAGGTTTCTCAGGAGGAACTCTTTTTGGCCCTATCTGTGCTCCCATCAGGTAAAGCAGCTGGGGACGATTCGATTCCCGTTGAATTTTATAAACTGTTTAGAATTATCACAATACCCTTGCTTGCCAAGGTTATCCAAGAGATTGGCACCTCTGGGATAACTCCTTTAACCTGGGACACTTCACATATTATATTTTTTTTCAAAAAGGGTAAGCCATCTGATGAATGTGGCTCGTATCGGCAAATATCCCTCATTAACGCGGATGCTAAGCTCTATGCCAAGGTGCTGGCTAACCGCATGGCCCCCTTGATGCCAGACCTGGTCTCAGGACAACAACACAGCTTCATAGTGGGTCGAGGTACTACAGCAGACATCAATACTGCTATTATGGCTTTCGATTTCGCCAAACAAACAGGGAGCAACTTAGGTATGATACTTTTAGATGCAGAAAAGGTCTTTGACCGTGTGGCTTGGGGATGTCCCTGGCCCACTTTGGAAGCATTCGGAATGACTGGCCCATTTCTCATGTGGATACGAGCCTTATATCGCATTCCGCAGGACAAATTGAGCTATTTGGGCACTCAGTCCACACCTTTTTTTATTCACAGAGGGACACGGCGGGGGTGCCCTCTGTCCCCACTTTTGTTTGCATTATATATCGAGCCTTTCATACGGACACTGATGGCCAATGAAAATATCATACCATTGCGATCTGGAGCAAGCGCACTTAAGGTCACTGCCTACACAGACGATATCGCCATCTTTACAGCGGACCCAGCGCTTCACTAGAAATAATTATGAATGAAGCAAGCACTTTGGGTCATTTTCTGGGTACAAACTAAATCCCAGTAAAACACAGGTGATTATAAACTTCAAACCGGCAAGGTCTATAGCCGGAGTATGTCCAGTATCAACTTATCTTGGAGTTCGCATCTCGTCGCAATTAGACAACAGGATGTGGGAGCACACCGCTGACCTCTCAGACAAGGTTCGCCCCTGGCATTCTGGTAAATGCAGTCTCTTGTAGCTCGCTCCGATATTTTCGAGTGTTTCGCCAAGGTTGGCGCAGATAGTGCTGATCTCTGTAGACACGTGTTTCTGGTTTATTAACCGTCATCAGTAGAGAATACAGTCTTGTATTTTGGGGTTTGCTGAGTAGGCTGCCAAACATTATATCAGGTCCGGTACCTTTCACTGGCGCGCAGGTGCTTCATCCACGAGCTCGTCAGCTCAATGACTCACGGGAGTACTTTAAATAGACAACAGGATGTGGGAGCACACCGCTGACCTCTCAGACAAGGTTCGCCCCTGGCATTCTGGTAAGTGCAGTCTCTTGTAGCTCGCTCCGATATTTTCGAGTGTTTCGCCAAGGTTGGCGCAGATAGTGCTGATCTCTAGACACGTGTTTCTGGTTTATTAACCGTCATCAGTAGAGAATACAGTCTTGTATTTTGGGGTTTGCTGAGTAGGCTGCCAAACATTATATCAGGTCCGGTACCTCTCACTGGCGCGCAGGTGCTTCATCCACGAGCTCGTCAGCTCAATGACTCACGGGAGTACTTTAAATAGACAACAGGATGTGGGAGCACACCGCTGACCTCTCAGACAAGGTTCGCCCTGGCATTCTGGTAAATGCAGTCTCTTGTAGCTCGCTCCGATATTTTCGAGTGTTTCGCCAAGGTTGGCGCAGATAGTGCTGATCTCTAGACAAGTGTTTCTGGTTTATTAACCGTCATCAGTAGAGAATACAGTCTTGTATTTTGGGGTTTGCTGAGTAGGCTGCCAAACATTATATCAGGTCCGGTACCTCTCACTGGCGCGCAGGTGCTTCATCCACGAGCTCGTCAGCTCAATGACTCACGGGAGTACTTTAAATAGACAACAGGATGTGGGAGCACACCGCTGACCTCTCAGACAAGGTTCGCCCCTGGCATTCTGGTAAATGTAGTCTCTTGTAGCTCGCTCCGATATTTTCGAGTGTTTCGCCAAGGTTGGCGCAGATAGTGCTGATCTCTAGACACGTGTTTCTGGTTTATTAACCGTCATCAGTAGAGAATACAGTCTTGTATTTTGGGGTTTGCTGAATAGGCTGCCAAACATTATATCTGGTCCGATACCTCTCACTGGCACGCAGGTGCTTCATCCACGAGCTCGTCAGCTCAATGACTCACGGGAGTACTTAAAATAGACAACAGGATGTGGGAGCACACCGCTGACCTCTCAGACAAGGTTCGCCCCTGGCATTCTGGTAAATGCAGTCTCTTGTAGCTCGCTCCGATATTTTCGAGTGTTTCGCCAAGGTTGGCGCAGATAGTGCTGATCTCTAGACACGTGTTTCTGGTTTATTAACCGTCATCAGTAGAGAATACAGTCTTGTATTTTGGGGTTTGCTGAGTAGGCTGCCAAACATTATATCAGGTCCGGTACCTTTCACTGGCGCGCAGGTGCTTCATCCACGAGCTCGTCAGCTCAATGACTCACGGGAGTACTTTAAATAGACAACAGGATGTGGGAGCACACCGCTGACCTCTCAGACAAGGTTCGCCCCTGGCATTCTGGTAAATGCAGTCTCTTGTAGCTCGCTCCGATATTTTCGAGTGTTTCGCCAAGGTTGGCGCAGATAGTGCTGATCTCTAGACACGTGTTTCTGGTTTATTAACCGTCATCAGTAGAGAATACAGTCTTGTATTTTGGGGTTTGCTGAGTAGGCTGCCAAACATTATATCAGGTCCGGTACCTCTCACTGGCGCGCAGGTGCTTCATCCACGAGCTCGTCAGCTCAATGACTCACGGGAGTACTTTAAATAGACAACAGGATGTGGGAGCACACCGCTGACCTCTCAGACAAGGTTCGCCCCTGGTATTCTGGTAAATGCAGTCTCTTGTAGCTCGCTCCGATATTTTCGAGTGTTTCGCCAAGGTTGGCGCAGATAGTGCTGATCTCTAGACACGTGTTTCTGGTTTATTAACCGTCATCAGTAGAGAATACAGTCTTGTATTTTGGGGTTTGCTGAGTAGGCTGCCAAACATTATATCAGGTCCGGTACCTCTCACTGGCGCGCAGGTGCTTCATCCACGAGCTCGTCATCTCAATGACTCACGGGAGTACTTTGAATAGACAACAGGATGTGGGAGCACACCGCTGACCTCTCAGACAAGGTTCGCCCCTGGCATTCTGGTAAATGCAGTCTCTTGTAGCTCGCTCCGATATTTTCGAGTGTTTCGCCAAGGTTGGCGCAGATAGTGCTGATCTCTAGACACGTGTTTCTGGTTTATTAACCGTCATCAGTAGAGAATACAGTCTTGTATTTTGGGGTTTGCTGAGTAGGCTGCCAAACATTATATCAGGTCCGGTACCTCTCACTGGCGCGCAGGTGCTTCATCCACGAGCTCGTCAGCTCAATGACTCACGGGAGTACTTTAAATAGACAACAGGATGTGGGAGCACACCGCTGACCTCTCAGACAAGGTTCGCCCCTGGCATTCTGGTAAATGCAGTCTCTTGTAGCTCGCTCCGATATTTTCGAGTGTTTCGCCAAGGTTGGCGCAGATAGTGCTGATCTCTAGACACGTGTTTCTGGTTTATTAACCGTCATCAGTAGAGAATACAGTCTTGTATTTTGGGGTTTGCTGAGTAGGCTGCCAAACATTATATCAGGTCCGGTACCTCTCACTGGCGCGCAGGTGCTTCATCCACGAGCTCGTCAGCTCAATGACTCACGGGAGTACTTTAAATAGACAACAGGATGTGGGAGCACACCGCTGACCTCTCAGACAAGGTTCGCCCCTGGCATTCTGGTAAATGCAGTCTCTTCTAGCTCGCTCCGATATTTTCGAATGTTTCACCAAGGTTGGCGCAGATAGTGCTGATCTCTAGACACGTGTTTCTGGTTTATTAACCGTCATCAGTAGAGAATACAGTCTTGTATTTTGGGGTTTGCTGAGTAGGCTGCCAAACATTATATCAGGTCCGGTACCTCTCACTTTCGCGCAGGTGCTTCATCCACGAGCTCGTCAGCTCAATGACTCATGGGAGTACTTTAAATAGACAACAGGATGTGGGAGCACACCGCTGACCTCTCAGACAAGGTTCGCCCCTGGCATTCTGGTAAATGCAGTCTCTTCTAGCTCGCTCCGATATTTTCGAGTGTTTCGCCAAGGTTGGCGCAGATAGTGCTGATCTCTAGACACGTGTTTCTGGTTTATTAACCGTCATCAGTAGAGAATACAGTCTTGTATTTTGGGGTTTGCTGAGTAGGCTGCCAAACATTATATCAGGTAGGGTACCTCTCACTGGCGCGCAGGTGCTTCATCCACGAGCTCGTCAGCTCAATGACTCACGGGAGTACTTTAAATAGACAACAGGATGTGGGAGCACACCGCTGACCTCTCAGACAAGGTTCGCCCCTGGCATTCTGGTAAATGCAGTCTCTTGTAGCTCGCTCCGATATTTTCGAGTGTTTCGCCAAGGTTGGCGCAGATAGTGCTGATCTCTAGACACGTGTTTCTGGTTTATTAACCGTCATCAGTAGAGAATACAGTCTTGTATTTTGGGGTTTGCTGAGTAGGCTGCCAAACATTATATCAGGTCCGGTACCTCTCACGTGCGCGCAGGTGCTTCATCCACGAGCTCGTCAGCTCAATGACTCACGGGAGTACTTTAAATAGACAACAGGATGTGGGAGCACACCGCTGACCTCTCAGACAAGGTTTGCCCCTGGCATTCTGGTAAATGCAGTCTCTTGTAGCTCGCTCCGATATTTTCGAGTGTTTCGCCAATTAGAAAATATATTAAATCTGAACCATGAATTTTTGCTACAAGGTGTCACTAACAACTTAAAACAATGGCATAAGCTGCCTATAAGCATTATTGGCAGATATAACATTATAAATATGTTTATATTACCTACATTTTTATACTTATTTCGCGCTATTCCCTTAAGAGTCCCCAACTTTTCTTTAAAAAAACTAGATGGTGTAATAGGTAGCTTTATTTGGGGGTATAAGCGAACACGACGAGCTATTAAGTTTATAAAATACCCATATAGACAATGGGGTCTTTTATTACCTGACTTTAAACTTTACTTTTGGGCCTCTTTTATGGGTCGCTTATGTAGCCTTCTCTCAAGCAAGGATCAAGACTTTAGCCACCAGCTACTACTGGGTCAAGACAGTAGTAGATTTCTCTACCGTATCCAAGATCCGAACTATAATCAACCGAGTTCGTTTTAAGACAATTAGAGACACAGTTACTATTTGGCTGGAAATTCTCTCTGGCTATTCGCTTCCAATATTTCATGATAGGTTTCCTTGATGGGACAACCCACTTCTACCCGGGATTTTCAATGATAGTGTTGCAAAGGGGTGGGCCATGCTTGGGGTGGAAAGACTGGGTCATCTGTATGATGCCAATGGTTTTAAAACATTTCAAAGTCTTTAGAATATGTTCTCCCTCCCTCAGCAATATTATTATAAGTACTTACAAATTAGAGACTTTTTCTTGAGATCACAAGAGATCCCATCCATAACTGCTTATGAGATTTTGACCTTTATGCAAGAAATACCCCGGAAACATTCAATTTGCATTGGTTACCAGCACTTATCCCTATATAGAACTGATCCCTGTGACCAACTTGCTTTGAAGTGGAGTCGTATCTTGGAGACAGATATTACTGCTGTAGCAATAAGTGATGCTTTTACAACATTAAAAGAAGCGGTAGCTTCAGTTAATCTAAAGCTCCAACAGTTTAGGACATTGTGCATGCTATATTACACCCCTGAGAAGGTAGCAGGCTGGCAGGAGAAAGGTGGTGGTCAATCTCCTGATGATAAAACTAAATGTCCCAAATCCGGACTTTTCGCGGCCAACAATATACATATGTTTGCTACTTGTCCTTCAATTTTGGCATTCTGGGAGGGCGTTAGATACGTCTGCAAAACTATATTTGGGTTAGAATTAACTTTCACTTTACAGGAGATTATGATGGGATACAAGGCTGACCCCAGCCCTGCACGCCGAGCATTCTTCGCTATCATATTAGTCACTGCTTGACTTGCCATTGCAAGGGTCTGGATTTCACCCAAAACCTGCAACACGGTAGAGTGGTGGGCAATATTGGTCGAGATTTTTGAGAGAGAAAAAGCTCTGGCTAAAATCAGAGGTATACGCTCATTGCGGAAATTCCAGGCTGTTTGGCACAATTTACTTATGGATGAATAATTTAACCTGATTTTCCTGTTTTCTTTCTTCCCTTTTTCTTATCTTTTTTTTTTTGTTTGTTTTTTGTGTGTGTTATTTTTGGATTGGTCCATGTAAAGTTTATGATAGTGAAGCTACCCTGTCTTCCCATTGTTGAATTTTTGTATGTACTGTGATGATCTCCTTTGCATTAATAAAAATCATTTAAAATAAAAAAAGATTAATGTCTAGAATTTTAGTGCTGACGGCACAGGCCCCACTGAAAGCTATAGAGACTGAAGTCTTCATTAGGTCTCTCAGTCAAGCGTTCAAGTCATGCGTCTCTCCAAGATTCTAGATCTGGAGAAGACCATAAATATACTCTAGGACTTACAAAGTCAACACAGATCATCTAGAGATTTAGCGCCTGATAAACTATTCCTATTGGCAACCTCAGGATCTGCAATTTGGACACCAACTGATTTGCGATTGGAAATGCAATTTCTTGAAGTGACCTATGTACTAATAGGTTGTATCACAAATTGTTCAATCAGAGGCAGTCGCACAGTAACCTGCCAAATGAAATGCAGTTCACGACCCTCTGTGACTGGCTGCAAATGCAATATGGAGGCCTGCAAGGTACAGCAGACTTCCATCATTGCATTTGCATGTCCAAACAGGAAACTTTGTTTTTAGAGCAGCCCATGTCCATTAAAGGGACAGATAGGGAAGGATATCGGGGAAAGCAGCCAATGGTCCAGTAAACCAATGCCAGCTCCCCAGATGACCGCCATCATGGTTTCTAAAGTGGAAGATGCCCCATAGGGACATCTTCCTCTTTGGGAATCAGATACCATATCCCCTGAGCTGTTGGTATCTGATCAGTGGTTTGCGACCAGGTTATCATGCACGTGATTAGGCAGAGGGCATTACCATATGCACACCACCAGCTTCAAATAAAAGCTGGGGTTCGTCCAGCTCTGAATCACCTTGGGGGGCGACTTGGATGTTTGAGGTGGACTGATCCTACTCAAGGTTAGTACATACATTTGGAAGGCACGTCTCCCAGTCAATGCTCAACCCCATGCCTGCTGTCGAGAGATCAGTTTCTGCCCATTAAATACTTGACTGCTCTACTCAGGTGATTAGTTGGAAGCATGGCCGGACTGGCCGGACCTGACGTCGGGCATTTCCCAGGGATGCTGGAAGGGTGGGGGGCCGGTTATGCTACTAGGGGCCGTTTTTGTAGCAGTGCAGCAGTTTTGAAAGCACCCGCTGCAGAGTTCCTTGTATATCCAGTAGTTTTCAGGCAAAAATAAAAGTGTCAAGATAACTCCGGTGATTACTGTACCGTACGGGGGCTGGCCTGAAAAAAATTGCCAGGGCTGCATTGAGTTACCAGTCCGGCCCTGGTTGGAAGTAAATGTTTCTCTCCTTGAAATGTCCCAAATATTATTCATTGTGGCGAGATTTCGAAACTTATAGTGATTTTTAGATTTTTTTATTTTGGATAATGGGCTGCCGTAATTTTATTAACAATGACTTCAATGGGACATGACCTACACTCCTCTGCAAGGCAGCTAATGATTCTCATGCACAGTGCTAACATTTCTCATCAGGGTTGGATTGTATTGTAATTGCATTTATATAGTGCTTACTACCTCTAACGAGGCACTGAAGCACGTTTTGTAACCTAATGTTAATGGTTAACCCAGTTTTGTTGTAATTTGTTCTTGTTCACATAGATGATATTATCTCACCTTATTAAGAAACCTGCCTGTTTACCTTTCCCTCACACCCCTTACGTTACTGTTCATTGGAATGTTCCATCAGCTGTCAACTGTCACCTGGGAATGTTGACAGAGAATTGATGTTGAGCAGCCGACTGGATTGGTGATGCAAAATAAAACAGCTTTTCTTACCATACTTTGCTATTCATATCTTTTTATAAAACTGGCGGCGATCTGTGTGGGCTCAGAGGTAGCAACACCCCCCTGCGGATTTGCACTGCAGGACTTTCTAGAAAAGAATCCCTGAGGAAAGCTAGAGTTCCCCCCAGATGGCACAAAGATTTCATCCTTGATTAATTGGGCCGACATACTATTCTACACTACACCTTATACTTTTTCTGGAATTTGTTAACCTATATTCTTATCTGTCCTCTTTCCTTTTCTTTTTATTTTGGCCTTTTCTATCCCCCAACCTTTTTTTTCCTCCTTGCTGTCGTGTTGTTCTTCCATTATGGTTCTTTCCAATTTTAGATTTTCTAATGATAGATTTTCCATTTGATCTCGTGGTTATCTAAGTTTTCTCTATTTGTCCATACAGAGGAAAAGATGTGTTGTAATTTGTTCTTGTTCCTATATATGGCATTACCTCACCTTATTAAATACACCTGTCTGTTCATTTTTCCCTCCCAGCCCCTTACCTTAGTGTTCATTGGAACATTCCATCAGCTGTCAACTGTCACCTGGGAACGTTGATAGTGATTTGATGTTGAGCAGCTGACTGGGTTGGTGATGCAGAATAAACTAGCTTTTCTTACCATACTTTGCTTGTTCTATCTTTTATAACACAAGTGGCTATTAATTATTGTTGTAGATTTGTTGATTGTTGGGTTAGTCTTGTGTTCTAAGGAAATTGAAGAATTTTCTCCATTTTCATGTAGTGATGCATTAGTTCAATAGAAGTTAAGTGTAATCTTTAAAGTGAGTTAATGTAAGTGGAAAAGAGGTGTGAGGGAATAGGGTGAAGGAGATTAAATATTGTGAGATAGCAAGGAGAGGTTAAACAGAATGAGACATTGTGATTTCTGGTAGCAGAATAGGTAGATAGGCTAGATAGGTTTTGTTGTTGTAGGAACTGTTATTCCAAAGGAAAGTTTCTGCTTTTAAAGAGGGGTGTGGCTATTTTACTGAAATTGAGTAAAGAGTAAGGCGGCAGGCACGTGCAACGGTAGGGCGAACTCAGTGGCACTAAGACATGCAGAGGATGGAGTGTAAGGAGAGTATCATTCTAACAGGAAGGCAAGAGTGACAATAGTACCTAGCAATAAATCAGGTTATTTTCATGCAGGATTTTTGAAATGTTGAGGCAGGATGTCCTCTGAGTAACTATTTAGAGTAGAAAAAAGATTGAAAGTTGACTACCTGTGAGGAGGTGACACACATTTTATTTGAGTGTGCCACCAAATTTCAGTAGGGCTTCTATAGTTCATTTGGATGGTACTTGTACTTCTGCGCAGGGCATAGCTCTGTTGGGCATTAAACACTCCTTTTTACATGGTTGCTTTATCTTTCAACAAAAGTACCAATACTTTTCATCAAGTTTGCTGTTTTTATAATACAGTGGCAACGCTTCTAAATAGGACTGACACATTTTCACTTTAATGCAACAGTAGTGGGACTGCTATTATTTGAATGGGCTCATTAAGGCTTGAACACATGTATCCCACAGTGCCATCATTTCACAATTGAGCCGGTTCTCAGTCTTTAAATGAGTGCTCCTCTCCTGTTGCACTGTTGTGGTTGGTAGAATCCTACGATGACTCAGCACAAAGTCACCAACACTGAAAGTTTATGCCTTTTACCATCAGTGAAAGCCAGAGTCACTTTGGTATTTATCAGTTGCTGATGGGCTTGATTTAGTATGCTGGCCTATCCCTGCCATCCCCCCACTACTGGTTGAGACCCCTTTGGTTTCCCACTGCATTGCATGTAGCTGTTGTGCAACTCACCTTTGTGGAGCAATGTGACATAGATCCAGGGTACATTTCCTGTTTAAAAAAATGCTTCAGACACAGGTAGCAGGGGCACCACTTGAAATAGGAGCATTGAAAATACAGACCATGAAGAAAGGTGGGTTGCGGCTTCATTTCCATGTCGCAGCCTTCCTCCGTGCATCCTGACGGAGTTGCTGGCTCCTCTTCCCCGAGGCAATAGTAAGGGCAGGATGTCAGCATAAAAAACAGGTACTACGGGAGGTGATGGAGGAGGAAGTCCCATAAGTTAAAAAAGATATGCATCGGGAGGGATTTCACCACGTGGAACTCACCTGCAGTGAAAAGTCCATTTGGTTTAATCTGTTGAGCTGGCAAGAAGAGATCTTCTCCTGCAATTGGCTGTTTTACTTCTCTCTCTTTCTCTCATTGGAGGTCTTTTGATTTCACTTTTGGTCTATTTATAAATAAATAGGAAGAAAAAAAACAAGTGACCATTCACCGTTTTTCTCTTTCTCTTCGCTATCCTCTCATAAGTTCCTCCACCATCAGTTCTTGAGAATAAAAGTGCCTGTTGTAAACCAACCCCTTCGCCCCCAATCTCCTAACCTGGAAAACACGAAACACTAAAAACAATAAAAACAATAAATGGAAACAAACCTCTCTCTTTAGAATGGATTATTTGGTTATTGCAGGTTACCTCTCCCTTGGGCCATATATCTTTATGTGAAGTGGGTATCAGTCAAATAAACCCTTTCAAGAACTTTCTCCTAGGGGTTTCCTTCCTTCTTTCTTTTCTTTTCGTTTCCTTCTTTCTTTTCCTTTCCTTTCCTTCTGGCAATCGGATCTCCTAACTGCATTCTTTGGTTTAATGACAACCTTCTGCTCGACACCCACCTGGCAAGCACTCCTGGACTGTGGCAGGCTTGTGGACTTCCCCTGCCCCCGGAAGATGAATCCACCACTCTTCAGTCCAGTCCTCGGTGTCCTCCGGGTCTCCACAGAACAAAAATATACATTAGCCCAGAAGGCTCCTTTCCTTCTGTGCGGGGTTCTCAGTTCTGGCAAACTCCCCACAAGAGGGAAAGCCATTTGGTTTTCCTAGAAGTACCTCTGAAAACCTGTGTTTCTGGCACAGCTTTCATGGTGTACTTCTGGGAATGCTTCTATCCCAAAACATGAAAAATTATGTTTGGTGGAGATCTAAATATTTGCCTGTATTTATACATTTTATGTTATGAATAGGTCCCTATATATTTTTGTTTATCAAAAAAAGATGATGGTGTGACAAAATAGTTGTAATCTGGAAGTTAAAGGCGACAATCACTAAAATACTTAGGGGCATATTAGCAAGACCGGCGATAAAATTATCGCCGTTTTAGCGACAGGAAACTGCCGCTAAAACGGCGATAATGGGCTTGCTAATATGCGTTATGGAATTCAATAGAAGCCCAGGTTAGATGTCCTGCACATCTAACCTGGGCTTCTATTGAATTCTATAACGCATATTAGCAAGCCCATTATCGCCGTTTTAGCAGCAGTTTCCTGCCGCTAAAACGGCGATAATTTTAACGTGGGTCTTGCTAATATGCCCCTGAATTCAGTCAAAATTATACTGCTGTGAAAAATATGAAAAACGATACTTTTAAAACCAAAAATTATGTTTTCAATAAAAAAGTATAAACAGCTTTCCATGATACAGATTTCACACCCAGGGAAGCCAAACAGCTGACAGAAGATGACAGCTGGCATGGCTTCACTCACAAGAGCATAAGAAGGAGATAAGATGGAGGGGGCGTGGCCAGCAGCATGGCGGACTAGACGTGTCCGACCGTAGCTCCAATGGCCCATAACTAATCCTGCTTGCATCCTTTGCTCAACGACGCAATCCTGACCCCTAACTACACGGGCTGAATACTGGAATACAGCGTCCATACGGGGAACGGTCTGTTTTGCGGCAGCAGGCTGATATCCAAAGGGAGAGTGGTGGGAATCGGTGACCCAGCCGGAGACAAAATGGCGGCGCACTGAAGCCCGGGAGAGGAGTGCAACATCACCGAGGGCCCCGGGCGGACTTCGACCGAAGGTGGGCAGGGGCAGTGCAGAACGGATACCTGTGGGACCCTCCCGCCCCCCCTTCACCCTCTCCATACCTTAAGTGAGCCAGCGGACGCAGCGGTGTCATGGCGGGCCATGAAGCCGATCCCGGGCGGCCCGAGACACAAAGAGAGGAGCAATACCCAGGGGGCCGGAGAGATGTGCCGGTGTCAATAGAGTGGAGCGGGCACCAGCGGAAGTGTTCTTGGGCAGCCGGCACGAGAAGGGAACAGGAGATCCTGCGTAGTCGCGGCCGGCGCCCGTGCCCTGTGGTGCAGAGGGCGGCCCGTGAAGGGAAGAGAAACCCGCGGCCCAGGAAAATCCTGAATGAGGTAGCAGTGACTGCTGAAGGGCGCGGCCGTGCCCGCACCGGTGCGCGAGGGAGCGGCAAGCTCAAGCCCGGAACAGAGCCCGCTGTGGATCAGGTAAGGGATTGTGGCGGCACCGGCAGAGGCGGGGGGAGGGAGCCCAGGGGATAGAGTGGTGACGCCCGTGCCTCCTCTGAGGCTTAATAAGACATAGTGGCCCTCCAGGGCCCATAAACAGTTGGGGACAACTGGGCTCACTATTCCTCCCCCCCTCCCCCTTTCTGGAACCAGAGCCTGAACTGCGGGAGTGGGCCTTGGGTGACCTGTTACCAGACCGCGGCCCATAGGACAAGGAGCTCCACCGAGTCGGACACGCAGGGGACAGAATTATAACATTGCCACTCTAAATCCTCCTGGCATGGGAACACAAATGACCATCTGAGTACACGCCAGCACTGGTAGACCCCCTTCCTGCCCACACCGAGGGTGCCACATCAGTGCCAGAAGTGACACAAGCGGCAAATGGAGGCAGGTGTCTAGGGAAGGCCGTTTTGTTTTACCCTAGTGGTCTCTGGGCAGAACCGCTGTCACGCTTCGAACATCAGGGGCAAAACACAACTGAAGTCAGGTTGCGTCGCCTTCCCCCCACCCCTCCCCCGGGGAGCACAAATGGACAGACTTAGCATATAAAGAAGTCACCAGGTCCACTCCAGTGCAATTTGGGGACAACAATTCTGCCACATTTCACATCGGACTGAAATCACGACAGTCTAATCCTCGCAGCGGATAGTGCAGGGTAGTAAAGTCAGATGGCAAAAGATAAAGACCCTAAAGCACAACGGCAGGGGAAAATGGACAAGTTTACCAAAGCCCTGAGTGCCCCTGGGGCGCAGACCGCGAAACCAACCGACCTGCCAGACAACAATGTCCTACTTCAGGCAATTCAATCCTCAAGAGAGGCACTGGAAGGCAAAATAGATGAAATACGAATAGACGTAAACCTGTTGCATCAAGATCTTCGTAATGTCTCCGAAAAGGTCACACAAGCCGAGCAAGAATATCAGAGGTAGAAGACACTTCAATTACTCTCAGAAAGGAGGTTACAGCCCTGACCGCGGCCATGAAAGAGGTGGCATGGAGAGTCGATGATGCCGAAAACCGCACCCGTAGGAACAACCTGCGCTTCATTGGCTTTCCGGAAGCCATAGAAGGATCAGATGCATGCGCCTTCCTGCGCAAGTGGCTGGGGGACTCACTTCCAGACGTGAGATTTTCCCCCCTGTTTCATGATCGAAAGGGCCCACAGAATTCAGGGGGCAAAGCCACCGACCGGGGCTCCGCCATGGCCTTTGATTGCGCGCTTCCTCAACTATCAGGACAGAGACCTCGTTCTCAGGGAAATAAGGAATAAGGGAGAAATACGGATGGAAAACACCAAAATAATGGTGTTCCCAGATTACTCCAGAGATGTGCAAAAACAACGTAAGACCTTTGATTCGGTAAAAGAAAAGTTGCGGGGCCTACAGATCCAGTACATGTTGCTCTTCCCGGCTAAATTAAAAGTGATCTATCAATCCAGAACACTTTTCTTCCACACTCCAAACAAAGCCTGGCAATGGATAGAAGAACACCCTCCAAAGAAGACAATGGGAGACCCAGAGGTACCCCCCAAGAGAGGTCCCTCATTAGGCAGTAGGCATAAATCACAGAGGCTGAAATGGAGGACTAATGCCAACCAATTGGGTGATCAGGTCAGAGCAACACCATACCACAGCAGGAAAACTACAAAAAGGTGGTGTATCAGGCCTCAGACTCCAAGAGTACCCACCCACGAGACAAGCCCAGAAGAGAGACTCGGATCACTGGTACTGTGCAGCAACGCTCCACAGAGCACACGGAACGAGAAATTTCCTGGGACTCGGACAGTTACCACCCCTTGTTGCAGAACATAAACCTCCTCGAGGCGACAAATGCTAATAACCCAGTGATCGAATCAATACTTCAGACCCGACAAACCGAAAACAAAGACTGATGAGCAGCAGTGGGCCATCTGAGAGCCGAAGGGACAGTAAGCTTGTGAGGAGTTTTCTCCTCCCCCCCCCCTCTTGTGCTCATTCGAGTGCATGTGTTTTCCTTTCCCCTTTTTTTCATTTTTTTGTTTTGCATTATCATAAGTTTGAATCGTTGTGTTGATTACTTTTTTGTGTGGTGTCTCTCTCCCCTCTCCATCAAACGTGGATCTTGGGCTGGTCCCCAAGCCAGAGACGTCAGCTCAATCGGTTCCCCAGATTGATCACGCAAATCAGACAACGAGGGAGCTAGGAGAGTAGGGACAAATTTAAGGGGGTTGCGGGTGGGTGGGCGACAGACCTCTCCAATCCAAACACGACACAGTTGGTCACGTTGACCTAAGGGGTAGTCAGATGGGTGGTGGGGGAGTGTGGGGGGGCGGGGAGGGGCGGGAGTTGGGGTGCAGGAATTAACTCAGTTTGTATAAGGGTTAGAATAGGCAGCATTTATTTCAGGCATCCAAAAAAGAAGCAGGGGGAGACAGGGGGCATTTGCAGCATTGACACTTGTCATCTACAACCACAATATGGCAACACATAATAATGACACATACTCAGTCCTCTCTTGGAACGTGAATGGGTTGGGGAACAAAGTGAAAAGAGGCCTAGTGTCGGCGTATATTAAAAGACTGAAGCCTGATGTAATATTTCTGCAGGAAACGCATCTGAAAGGTACGCAATGTGGGTTCCTGGGAAGAGGGGCCTACAAGACTCTGGCGCATGCAGGCTTTTCCACCGGGGCGAGGGGGGTCGCCATCCTAATAAGGAAATCCCCGCCCTTTAGAATTGAACGCACATGGGCAGACCCAAACGGGACATATGTAGTGGTAAAAGTTATATGGAACAGGAGGGACGTCACTCTTATAAGTGTCTACGCGCCCCAGAGATTACAAAAGCAGACACTGGAGAAACTAGCAGACATTCTCTTGGAGGCAGGCTCCAGTACCCACCTCGTAGGAGGAGACTTCAACGATGGAATGGACCCTCTGTCCGATCGTACTACGGTCCCTACTGGGGGCCCCAGTGAGACACAACTTAAGCGATTCACAGATACACAGGCCCTTACAGATATATGGAGAAGGCACCACCCGCGTACCAGGGCGTACTCCTTCTATTCGGGTGCCCACAGAGCCTTCTCTAGGATAGATTATATCCTAGCCCCAGTGGGGGAAGTGACAGAGGTTCAAGAGATAGAATATTTAGCAAGAGGCCTTTCAGACCACTCACCCCTCTGGCTCACAGTGGGTAGGGATAGGCAGCGCCCAAACAATGGGTGGAAACTCAATGCATGGGAACTCAAGGACCCCAAAGTTACCAAAGAAATCAAGGTGGACACAGAGCTCTAGTTCAAAGAGAATGTGGGATCTGTAGAATCCGCTACAACACTCTGAGAGGCGTACAAAACGGTCCTACGAGACAGAGCCCAGAATATAATAGCCCATAAAAAAGGTAGGGAAACGGAAGAGATTGCAGAGGTCGAATCTAGACTCCTCCAAATTGAAACGGAGGCCCTAACGAGTGATGATACTTTGCTACTACGGAGAATGCGGACTCTTCAACAGGAATATTTAGCTCTGGCCAGGAAAGACGCGCAACATGCGATACAAGCCATGTACCGGCGCCTTTACGACGCAGGAGACAAGGCAGGTCGGCTACTTGCGTGGCTCAGTAAGAAAGAACTAAACAATAGATGGGTGAGCCAGATAGACACAGAAGATGGTCAAACGCACGTAACGCCCACTGGGATAGCCGCAGCCTTTGCTCATTACTGCGAGGCCTTCTACGCAAAGCGTCCCCTGGCGGAACCATCACAAATAGAAAGCTACCTAGCTGCAATTGAGGTCCCCAGGTTGGGAGAGGAGGAAGCTCAAATATTGGAAGAAGCAATAACACTCGAGGAAGTCAGAGAAGCCATCAGTTATCTGAAACCCGGGAAAGCTTCGGGCCCCAATGGTCTACCGCTGGAACTCTTTAAGCAAAATGCGGATCTATTGAGCCCCCATCTTTTAAATCTGTTTTCAGAAGCGCAAACTGTAGACAGCCTCCCGAAAGACCTTCGAACAGCCACAATAGTGGTACTGCATAAGAAAGATAGACCACCACAGAAATGTAGCTCCTATTGACCTATTTCGCTCCTCAACGTAAGAACGAAGATACTGGCCCGCATATTAACAAGTAGGCTTACAACAGTAATATCCAGCCTTATCCACAGTGACCAATCTGGATTCATGCCTAAGAGGTCCACAAGACTACATTTACGGAGAATACATAATTGGTTAGAAGTAGCAAGCAATAGAGCAGACCCGCATTTAATAATATCACTTGACGCAGAAAAAGCATTTGATACCGTTCACTGGCCCTTTCTCATGTCAACCCTAGAAAAGTTCGGATTCGGCCCCAAATTTAGACAATGAATAATTATCCTATATGAGCAGCCTATGGCCCGGGTACGGGTAAAAGGAACAATCTCCCCCCTTCCCTTTGCCCTCGTGCTAGAGCCCCTGGCATGCGTCATTCTAGCACATCAGGGCATGTACGGTTTTCGAAGAGCTGAAAATGAGATCATGGATGAACGCATATCACTATATGCGGATGATATCCTTCTTTATGCCACGAATCCCAGACGACGCTCCCAAGGATTCTAGATAGTTTTGAATATTACGGCGCACACGCTGGATATAAAATTAACTGGGAGAAATCCTGTCTACACCCAGCAACACAGGGCTCGGAACCTCATGAAAGTCTAAGTCAGCTTCAAATAGAAAATGGTGGAATAAAATACCTGGGCATTTATGTAACCTCTAACAAAAAGGAAGCCCTAAACCGAAACCTCTACAGAGTTCTCAGAGAATTTAACATGGACATAAAAAGGTGGAAAACGTTGCCCCTGACACTTCTAGGTAGAGCGGCACTATATAAAATGATAATACTACCAAAATTCCTATACGTCCTCCAAAATACATATTACCCAGTCCCAGACGACGTCTTTGTCAAGATAGATGATGCACTACGTACATTCCTCTGGGATGGGAAACCTCCTAGAGTGGCTCTAGCTACCCAACAACGCAATCAGTATAACGGAGGCATATCATTACCAGACATCAGAGCCTACTATTGGGCTATCCACTTAATAGTGGTCAACGATTGGGAACATGTACCAGGAGACCACCCCACATATGCATTGGAACGCATGCAATTTGAAACACGCCCATACACACATTAACTTTATGGAGGGAAGGGAGTTGCACAATTATTAGTAGCCACGCAGGTGGTGATTGCCGCCTGGAAAAAAGCAGAAAGACAAATAAAGTGGTATAATCGAGTTACAAGAGAAACCCCCCTCTGGGTGGGAGGGAGACTTAAAGAATTTACAAAATTAAGCGGGTTTAAGAAATGGGATTTGCTGGGTATTTCAAAAATCAAAGACATATTAGACCGCAAGGAACTTGCTACTTTCCCCTTCTTCCAGAAAGAGTATGATCTACACCGGAAGCCATACTATAAATATCTGCAATTGGCACACGCATGGGTGGCGCAGCGAATAGACATGGAGGAACTCCCCGAGTATGCCCCACTAGAGGGAAGACTCCTCATGGGTGAAATTAATGAAAAAGCAGTCTCCTGGACATATCGGACCATAATAATCAATAAGCCAGACACTCTCCTGAAACTAAGGGCAAAATGGGAAATTGAACTGGGAGTCCTAGATGACCTTGACTGGGAAACTGCGTTGATGCACCCGCGGGAGGTAGCCATTAAGTCACGGCTTCGACTTATCCAATTTAAGTACCTGCATAGGGCCTACTACGATAGATTCCGCCTACACAAAAGAGGGAGGGCAGATACACCCAATTGCCTTAGATGCAACAAGGAACTTGGTACCTATTTCCATACGATATGGGAGTGCCAGAAAATACAGGAATACTGGGGAAACATACTGACTGAGCTAGAAGAGGTACTAGGGGATAAGATACCCGTGGACCCCAAGTTCGTGCTGTTAGGCATACATACGGAAGTAGACCTCCCCAAATTTAAACTGCTACTAATCAACCTAGGTATGGTGGTTGCCAAGAGAGACTTGGCACGTAAGTGGGGGACGATACAGAAGCCCACTGTGGATGAGTGGAAGAAAGGGATGGATATGTATATGACAGGGGAAAAGACCACATATGTGGCCCGTGGCTGCCCCCAAAAAGTTCCAGAAAATATGGAATCCGTGGATAAGGTACTATGGTCTCATGATGGAAGAGTCACAGGTGGTCACCCAAGCCACATGATAGGCTGGTGCGGGGAGAGGGGAGGGACGGGACTGAGACACTGGGGAATAGGGAAGTATGTAATACTGGTTTATATATCAATATTGCACCTGTCAATGCCTCTGAATGAAAATGTTATCGTGACCTTGCTTCAACTGCTTGAAATTATACACTGTACTTGTGCTGAATCAAGAAAAATGCCAATAAAGATATTTTTTTTTTAAAAGGAGATAAGATTTATTTCCTAAAATAAATAAACCACAAATAAAAACACAGACCATGTATATTATTTGATAGCATATATTTTAAAACTAAATACTGAAAAGTGTACTGGTTATGCAGCTATCTATGGTTTGGAAAAGAATACTCATAAATCAAAGTCAACAGGAAAAGGAAAACATTTATCAGGTAAGCAAAAGGAAAATCCAGATAATAATTGATTCACCTTCTCGAAAAAACATAAGGTACAGGAAAACGTTACATGAAAAATAAGATAGTAAAATAACTGAAAGATGGAAACAGAAAAGAAATGAACCAAAAATAGGAAAACAACAACTCAGGTGGTTAAAGAAATAAACATTGTATAACAGGTTTCAAGTGAAAATGGTAAATGCAGAACCCAAAACATGTATAGAATCTACCTTCGCCTACCATCTGCCTTTCCATAAAGTTTACCTGTGTTCAAAATAAAAACATACAGAATCCAGACCCACTGAAAATGAGTAAATTACTAAACACACAAGTAGAACAGGTATGCCCAGCCCAACTCATGACTCCTCAAAAATAGCCCCTTACTAACCAACTATTTAGTCTCTTTGATAAACAACAACCCCAAAATGCTTACTAATTGTTGCCACTACTAAAAATCTAACCACACTTTGACAGAATCATTTTCGCATGATGTATGGCATTTTTAACTCATGTCCTTTCACGCTGATATACATTAAAATGGCAAACTACATGATAATAACATGTCTTTAGGTCACTATTTACAGCCAGACATATATATCCATACCTGAATATGATTTTTAATTTTAGTGGTTGAAAAAAGTGGAAAAATGTCCTACAAACAAACTAGAATTGATTTCGAGCTACCAATAATTCAAACCGTTAGATAGTTATACCCATCAACACATGGGTGTTATTTGCAGACTTTCATACGTAATTACTGTAAAATAAAAACTATTTCACAACAAACTGGAACAGCTGCAATGGATTTTCCTCCCATATATGTAGATGAACATTACAATCAATTGGCAGAAAGAACATTTTATACAGAACCAGAAGAAACATTGACAGGAATATTAAATTACTTAGAAGATGCTTGCATTAATTACTGAAACGGGACTGGGCACAGAAGGCCACCCCAGTACTATGTACCTTAGTGGAACTGTATCTTAGTGGACCTACTTCATCTATGTACAAGGGGAGACCAAGACGACGATTACCATAGAGAGATGGGACAGTTCCTTTCCCTCAACTATAGATAAAAGTCAAGCACCTCTTTGCGATTGCCTGTGGATTCTGAAAAAAGAACAGAGATATCAGGAAATACATTTTGCACACGATATGTCTGATAATCTACACCAGATTTCTAATCAGTTTATCAGGCAGAAGTGAAAATACAAATTGGTCAATTTGGTACCATTTCTGGTATAGACTTACTAAAAGGCTGCTTTTTATATTGCAATACTAATAGGTTACCACTGTGGTCACTATTGCAAACTACAGCATATGATGTAACAGAACTCTAACAACATTTCTTAGTTTTGTATTATTAAGGTCAAATTCGATTATGTAACTCGAGCCCTTAGAGCACATTGTTATTACACACTATACGGTTATTTCTTTTTATTGTGTTTTGTTTGTTAATTGCTGTAATATCAAATTTTATTCTTAAATAAATTACACGAAGATGACATTTACTGAACAATGACCACTAAGAAACTTAACAGTTCATCACCTCAACAACATAATGTGAAAACCCTAAATTAAAAACACATATTAACACACTCATCTATAAAACAAAAAACGCTTAATTCAGTTGTAAAACATTCATAGTTCTCAAAATTCCATTCCAAACGAATTTGCCATAGCCAGCACAAAATCCAACTCCAAGTGACTCTTAACTAATCTTTAACCACAAAACCAAATACGTGTAATTGCGAACCCACTGTTCCATAAAAACTTCAACAATACTGAGGAAGCAATTCAGTAGTCTATTAAATACCTTTCAAAAATACAAAAAATACATCATAAACAAGCTCCGGCGAAGGCAATAGTCCTCGCCTACGAGAGAGCTATTGGCTTTGCCGATGACTTTTACAATGTCATAGTGGTCATAGCTGGCACATTGTTTGTATATTGTGGGGTGTAGGATGGATACGACACGGAGAGAGGGGAGCGGGATCAACATGTAGGGAGCAAGAGTCTCGAGAAACACAGACAATGGGGTGTGAGAGGGAGGGGCTGGGAGCAAGCACACTGCCAATAGAGGGTGGGGGGCAAGGTGATGGACAACGGAGGGTGGGAGGGGCTGGGGCAACATCACTGATAACAACAAAAGGAGTGAGGGCAGCTGGGGACAAGCAACAACATAGACAACAACGGAAAGAGGGAGGACCTGTGGGGCAAAGCAAACACACTGATAAAAACAGAGGGATGATTGGTGGGGGCAAGAAACACAGACAAGAGAGGGCAGTTTGGTGCACGTGAAGGGATTTTACATGTTACCTATTATGTATTTGTATACTACCTTAGTTTTTTGGTGCAACTAGCATGAAAATTATATTTTTTCAAACAGGGATATGCTTATTCTAAGTAGTAAGTGAAGTGCACTTCACTATACTGTTTGATTGATTCTAGTAAAATTCCGAGAAAAGTATTTCATGATGTAGTTAAAAACATTGGGATTTAGAAAATCAGTCTTTGCTTTGTTTCTGTCCCTATAAGTCAGACATTTGTGGAGCCTGTACCAACAAGGAACAGCGAACAATGAGCCCAAATTTCATGATTTTTGAAATTGCATTTGCAATGCTCATTTAGCAATAGGCCCTAATTGCAATTGGAATATTGAGGATTTTCTTAGCTTTCATGAAGAAATTACGATTTAAATGCGGGTAATGATGGTGCTCTACATAGTGGTTTAGGGCTGTCAATATGTAAATACACTGTTGAGATTAGACATTAATTACCTGGAGGGAAGAACTTCAGACTAAATTTAGACCTCCTACTGGATGGAATCACAGGAATTTGGTCATATCAGTGAAATACCACCCTACACTAGTGAAATATGGGATTTTAAATACTGTTTTTTTTTTATTACAGCTTCTTGTGCAGTAACAGCACTCAAACACGTAAGATACATACACATCTATTATGCAGTTGGTGTTAGAGACTGTGTAGATAAAGTTAGCTCTGGTTAGGCGATTTTTGTTTTGGTCACACCTTTAGCTCAGTTTGGCAAATCTGTATAAAACTATCCATTTGGATAGTGTTAGTGACTACACTTTAGCATGTTAAATTTCAAGCAGGTTATAGTCTGGGAGGAAAAATAAAGGGGCAGTCAAAAATTTGTTTTTCCCATTTTAACTCCCATAAGAAACGTAGGGCCTGACTACGATTTTGTCGGTCAACCGCTGCCGTTGCGTCGGTATCGGATTCACCAATTTTCAGAATGAAAGATCAACGGAGACCCATCAACACCAACAGCCATTCGCATACCACCTGGATGGCAGTCAGGGAAAAGGAGCTGTCAGAGAAGTTTCACCGCCGTCCAAATTATGAGTTGGCTTTTGAACAAGCTGACAATGGCGGTGGGACCGCCTGCTTCGAGTCGGCGGAAACTAAGGATTTGGGATGCATGCTCGCCCATTTCCTTCTCTTCCCTTCTGTCTTCCACGTGGATCCCTCACCTCCAGGTCCCCCCTTCACAGCAGCATCTTGACCCTGATGAAAATTACCCTTTTGGCACCGAAATCCAGGTAAGTCCAATTTGCAGTATTTACCCATTGACTGGACTGGGCACATATGGTCAAGACTACAGCAATGGGAATTAACTGGTAGTAGGTATTTTTTCACATGGATGCTTGTTTCCGGTCCAGGGAGGACCTGGCTTGGCAGTTCGGGCTGGACTGTTCCCATGAGGCACAGGGTCAAGACTGATTTGCATATGGCCAGATCTAAACTGGGTTGGCATGGTGAGCAAAAGAATGATGGATTTAACCCAGATCTCTTGACTGGGGGTGAACAATTTGATTTGTTCTGCATTCAGTCCATCAATTGTGTCTTTTGCTTTCTCACCCTAAATGCGCTGGGTATGCCCAGACGTGGGTACCGGGCTCACTGTGCCACTGGATTCAAGCTATCCTAGCTGATGAGGGGTGAAACCCCAAAACCGGTCCTAGGAGGCTTGTTTCTGGTCCAGGGAGGACCTGGCTTGGCAGTTCGGGCTGAACTGTTGCCATGAGGAACAGGGTCAAGACTGATTTGCTTATGGCCAGGTCTAAACTAGGGTGGCATGGTGAGCAAAAGAATGATGGATTTAACCTAGATCTCTTGACTGGGGGTGAATGTTTTGATTTGTTCTGCATTCCGTCCATCAATTGTGTGTCTTTTGCTTTTTGGCCCTAAGTGCACCGGGTATGCGCAGACGTGGATCCCGGGCTCACTGTCCCATTGGATTCAATCTATCCTGGCTGATGAGGGGTGAAACCCCGAAACTGGTCCTAAGATGCTTGTTTCCGGTCCTGGGAGGACCTGGCTTGGCAGTTCGGGCTGGACTGTTCCCATGAGGCACAGGTTCAAGACTAATTTGCATATGGCCAGGTCTAAACTGGGGTGGCATGGTGAGCAAAAGAATGATGGATTTAACCCAGATCTCTTGACTGGGGGTGAATGTTTTGATTTGTTCTGCATTCCGTCCATCAATTGTGTGTCTTTTGCTTTTTGGCCCTAAGTGCACCGGGTATGCCCAGATGTGGGTCCCGGGCTCACTGTGCCACTGGATGCAAGCTATCCTGGCTGATGAGGGGTGAAACCCTGAAACTGGTCCTAGGATATTGTTTCCGGTCCAGGGAGGACCTGGCTTAGCAGTTCGGGCTGGACTGTTCCCATGAGGCACAGGGTCAAGACTGATTTGCATATGGCCAGGCCTAAACTGAGGTGGCATGGTGAGCAAAAGAATGATGGATTTAACCTAGATCTCTTGACTGGGGGTGAATGTTTTGATTTGTTCTGCAGTCCGTCCATAAATTGTGTGTCTTTTGCTTTCTCGCTCTATGTGTACACAGCAGTCAAAAATATACACACCAGCATCGAAATATACGAAAAAATATACACCGCCATCAGTAAGACTGCCACGGGGCCAGCGGGAACATCGTAACATGGCAGTCTTCTTCGAACCGCCACGGCGATGGACTCGCTGAATTCTTAATCAGGCCCGTCTCTACCACAGCAAGAATCACTGAACGGCATTACACCAGACTTGGCATGAAACTAGAATTGGCTTAGACATATACATTTGCTTGGTTTGATATGCCTTAATTGAGTAGTTTCTGAGAAATGTGTTTTACCAAAAGGCATTGGGTGGGCTTCAAAGGGTAATTATAATGGTATATTGACTGTTAGTTCAAAGATTCTTTGAGGATCCTGACCCTCAATTCCTAAAAAAATAATACATTTGAAAATTAAACAAATATCATTGTCAGAAGGAGCATTTTTTTATTTTGTCTAATGTTGAATTCCCACATTCTCAGAGGATTTGTGAAACCGACGCGGCACTGAAGCTTGTGCCTTAAGAAAAATGGCAGAGCAGGCATAAAGAGGATGGTGGAGCATCCAGGGAGGGCCCTTTTGCTCCTCTGGACAAATATTTCCCCAAAAGAAAAAAAAATCTCTTGCAATTACTGTATTACAATTTTGACCTGCAGTTCCACAAATTTGCAGGTAGAGCTGTACTTTTTAAAAGAAAAAAATTTGATCCTTTTTTGAAATCCTGAAAAAAAATTAAAACAACAAAACAAGGTCACAGAACAGAAATATGAAAGGCAAAGACCATGTACAGTGTGCACTGTGGAACTCAGGACTGCTTCAGAGGTTGGCCATGGGAGCGGGGCTAGTCGTTCCTGGAGGGTTGGATACAGGGCCTGTGGTCAACCCAAAGGCCTGCACGGCGTGGCTTGCTTTCTTAGAATATGGATGTATAATATCATCAAAAATCCCAGATACTCACTGAAAAAACATCATTAATAGGAAGTTTTGGTAGCATTTCCTAATAATGCTATATATACCGTATGTTTAAAAAAACCTCTGAAATTCCAATAAAACTCACAGTTAAAGTGCATCGATTGTTATGAAACTAAACCTTAAAATCCTTGAAGTTGGCCAGTTCAGCTTAGTTATAGTTTGCCTGGCCCCTGAGGGAAGCTAACTATAACTGGTGAATGTAATTGATTTTGTGGTTTTAATTTGGAACCATAACTGAACTTCCGCTGAGTTTTTTAACAGAGTTTCAGAGGTTTTTTGTAGAGATATGTACCATATTTTTCTGGTGTTTTTTTATGCACTTGAACAGCAATCTCCAATGACTTCAGGAGAAGCACCAGGAGGAAGAACAGGAGGAGGAACCAACCACTAAAAACAATCTATGGTTTGGAAGCTTTTTACTATCCGACAAGGATGGTGGAAAAAAAGAACTCCCCTCTCTCTCTCTCTCTCTCTCTCTCTCTAAAGATGTGCAGGGAAAAAGTAATCCCATGGCACCTCAAGTATGATTAAACACCTTTTGACAATTCACCCCATGCAGTTTGCAAGAGCGGAGATCCAGCTAGATGCTGTGCAGGCATCAGCATCGTTGGCTCCACCACTTGTGGCTGTAAGAGGCCTTGTACCAAGCAACACCACCACAAATTTACCATCCACCTTTCCCCAGCCCCAGAAAGTGACAACATACTGCTCACTGTATTCATGGAAAATAAAAACTAGCAACAATGTCTCAACTGGATTCAATGAGGGAGGCAAATACATCAGCATGTACATGACATTGCTAAGGAAAGAAAGGGAGACTCCTGATTGTTTGTATAAAGGTGCTCATGGCATCATATATTTAGAATACACAGTTTATCCATAGCAGTTTCAACAGCACTGTGAGCATAAATTGTGGTGGCAATCAAGGTGGCAAAGTGCACGTTGTGCTCGTGGCAAGAGAATAGACGGCGCAAGTGACTAGTGCAAAACACAGCGGGCGGCGCAAAGTGACAAGGTGGCAAAGAAGCTATATACAGTGATCAAGGGTTCAACACAAGTAGTTATATACAATGACTGTACAAAGTTTTTGATTTTGGAAGAACCAAAGCAAGAGATGCGCCGTAAGTTGCGCTGAGGGAGAGGTCGATGGCGTTTCGGTCCTATTCATTCAGGACCATCATCAGGACCGGATTGCCCAATTTTAAGAAGTGCTGTAGAGTTATGGTACAGGCAAGCGGGTAGAGGATAAATCAACTGGAGTCAGCGTATGGGAACGCGGCGCGAGTCTAGCGTAGTGAAGGAACCATCTACGCGAGAAAGTGTAAATGCCTGGGCCACTGGTCCTGCTCTGCGGCACACACGCAGCATCTCCACAGTGATGTGAAGACTATCGGACGGTAGTTAATAAAGCATCCCCGGCGAAGGACCTTGTGGAGTTGTCAAATTAGTGAGGCGGGGAAGGACAGCGCCTTTCTTTGCCATGCGTGTGGGTCACAGGCAGCTGCCTTCTCATACGGCGCTCTGGTGGCACCTTGATTGCCACCACAATGCCATGAGTACCTTTATACAAACAATCAGGAGTCTCCCTTTCTTTCCTTAGCAATGTCGTGTACATGCTGATGTATTTGCCTCCCTCATTGAATCCAGTTGAGACATTGTTGCTAGTTTTTACTTACTTACCCGGTTCTCAACCTGGTCTACGGGTTATACTCCTGTTGTTTTTTACTACACTGTATTCATGGAGCATTATCAACAGCTCTACGCTACTAAATATGCGGTAGGGCAAGATTTAATACAGCATTACTTCGAGGGCGTAAATGTCCAGAGTTTGTCCAATTCCCTTGTGGAACAGATTCAACTTGACATTTCAGGCGCTGAAATCTTGACAGCCCTGAATTCAACTGTGGGAGCGAAAGCCTGTGGGAATGATGGGCTGCCTATAGAATTTTACAAGACATTCGCTAGGGAATTGATCCCTTTTTTGACAAAGCTTTTTAATTATATAAAGACTGGTAGTCCGGTCCCTTCAATTTTTAAAGAAACCATTATTGTTAGCTTCGTGAAAAAGGGAAAAAATTCCAAGGACATCAATTCCTATAGACCAATCAGCCTACTTAATGCTGATTACAAAATTTTAATGAAAATTTGGGCTCAGCGCTTTACTCCCCTAGCGCAGGAAGTGATCCACAGAGACCAGTCAGGGTTCGTCGCCGGGAGGTTGATGTCATCAAATACAGGGTTTTTAATACAGGCCCTCAACTTTTTTTTTTTTTTAATAATTGTACTCCGGCGCTTATTACGATGGTAGACGCCGAAAAGGCTTTTGACCTGGTCAACTGGGACGCTCTTTTTTATTGTCTGGGTAGGTTTGGTGTCCACCCCAGGTCGCAAAAATGCTCTGGAATATCTATCAGGGGGCTCAGGCTCAGGTGGTGATAAATGCAAATCGAGTGGGGATAGTAGATATAAAGCGTGGGACTAGACAAGGGTGTCCGCTTTCACCCCTATTATTTACTTTCTTTATCGAACCCCTGGCTATTAAAATCCGCGACAATGTAGCAATAAAAACTCCGATTCCGGGTATGGCAAAACTAAAGCTGTTTGCGGATGACATTATTTTATATCTCAGCCCAGAGAGCCAGAATATAGACCTGGTCCTAGCTGAATTTAGTCAATTTGAATTGATTGGGGGTCATAAAATAAATCAAAATAAAACTGAGATTCTAATTTTAAATACTGATAGCGATTTTCTTCCCGCAAATCTTAAACATCAAGCCCTCAAGTTGGATCCAATACACTATTTGGGGATATATGTCTCTAATCAATATGGGCAGCTATATAAATTGAACTATGAAGCCATGCGGGGTAAAATTAGAAAATTATTGGATAACTGGTCGCTTTTACCATTAACTTTGATAGGCCGTGTGGCTCTGATCAAAATGTCCATACTCCCTCTACTCTTCTTTCTTTTTACAAATATACCCATAACAATCAATAATAGTTATTTTAAAGAGTTAGGGGCCGATTATGATGGCGGGCGGACTTTGTCCGCCCGCCATCGCTCCGGTAAATGGGACCGCCCGCTATGTGTGCGGCGGTCCCGCACATGTGATTAGGATGCCACCGCCACGGTGGCGGTGGCATCCCCATTTCCAGCATTGTGGCGGGCGGTGCTCACAACACCGCCCGCCACAGTGCTGGAAATGCATGTTGTGCATCTGCGTGCACAACGTGACAGGCACCGCGCGGTGCCTGCCACCTTGTGCATGCAGATGCAGGGGGTACCATAGGTACCCCCATGTGCACCCCCACCCCCAAAATACCTGGGGGCCCGCTACGGGCCCCCAATGTCAGGAATCGCGAGCCTTTCCATGGCGGCGCCGCCGCCATGGAAAGGCTCATCACCGCCGGTATCATAATGTGGATGGCGGTGTCTTGCAGACACCGCCACCATATTAATCCCTTTTCCGCCTGGTCGACTGATCGGCCGGGCGGAAAACATGCGGGCGGTCTTTCCGTCCGCCGGTGTCCCCTCCGCCATCGTAATATGGCGGGGGGGAATTTGGTGGCGGACGGACGTAAATGGCGGGCGGATCGCCACCGCCATGCGGGCGGTGGCGATCCGCCCGCATCATAATCGGCCCCTTAGAAACTATGTTCAGAGAGATTGTCTGGAGCAAGAAGGCATCTAGGGGTAAACTCTCTGCATTACAACTGGATATTAACCAGGGTGGTTTAGCATTACCACAAATCCGTACATATTATGAAGCAGCTATTTTAGACTTAACAGCTCGTTTGCTGGATTCGAATGGTTTACTAGACAACTTTTTATGGATAAAATGGTGCAGGAGTCTGGTTCGCAGATCCCGATATTTCTAAAAACATCCAAACTCCCCAAGAGGACTAGATATAAGACTCTGCAGGATTATTCCTTTAGACTACAGTCTTTTTTCAAACAAGCCGGTTCTTCTGGGTTTCACTATTTAAAATTGGGTGAATGTAAATGATTGGGTCTCCAAATCCAAACAAGTCACCTTAGCTACTGGAAGGAATGTGGTCTGGAAGAGCTGGGGAGCTTTTTAATGAATAATAGAATAATTTCCTGGCAAGAGGTTCAGATTAGCTGTGGTGACCGGAGGAAGCCTGTCTTTTTTGAATATTTACAGATCATATATTTTCTAAATAGATGTAATCTTTTGTCTAGTGGCGCCCCGACTAAGCTAGTAACCGCTCTATTTGGTGCAAAGGTTAGAGGGGTGGGTAATTGGTACCGTTTTTTGTGTAACCAAAGTGAATCGCCATTGGTCGAGAAATTCCTAGAAAAAGTATCCCGTGAAACTCAATGTACCTTTTCAAGTCGGGAATGGCAGGACATATCCCAGTTAGGGACAAGGCTTTAAGAGCAGCCAATTTGAAAAGAATGGCCTTTTTGTCTTGGTGGATGGCATACTATGCACCCAAAGCACTCAATAACAAGCATTGGCATAGCCAATAGGTCTCGCCTTTGGGAACTTCTAAGTGTTTAGCCGTGCAACAGTTGATGTTTTTGCACCAAGGATAATGTGCTGCATAACTAAATACTTATAAGGTCCCAAAAGGGAGACCTATTGGCTATGGTAATGCTTTTTTTTGTTCTTTTGAAGAGCTTGTGGAAGGAGGAATAACTGATTCTTTACTTCGAGGAGCTGCCTCGCGGGTATGCCTATATTTGTTCACTTTGGAACCCGGAAATTAATCTTAATTAAATAATTAAATATATGTACTTCTGCTGAAGAAAGACTGAATCGTCATGCCAGGACGCTAACTCATGAACCACTGATCATCACTCTTTTTTATGTCACTATCAGTGTTAAAACTGTCTCTGCCACAGAGTCACATCAAAAGCGGATGGCACACACAAATTTAAAGTTTTCCAGTATAAACCGCCAGCGTGGTGTCTGGCTAACACACAAGACATTCAAGCTTCCATAAATAGCTGGGAAGAGGATAATGTGCGGTGAAACTGTGTTTACAAGATCCGGTATTTCACCGCACATTAACCCATTTTAAGTACAAAGGGAACTATTTTAGCGCAACAGCGGGCAGGGTATAAATAGGAAAAATGCTAATGCTATTAGCGTTTCTTCATCATAATCACAGCGTGATTTGCGCAAAAAAAAAAAGTATAAAACTCAATTATGGAGCTCTGTCCACTTGTTGCAGACTCCCATTTTTATGAAAAACACATTTTAATTGACTTCGAATTTTAATAAACGAGCGCCTGGAAATGTTGGCAAAAACTAATTGTAGATTGGTATAACTACTAGATACAAGCGCCTTAAAAAAGCGCAGGTAAAAGTACAATCCATGTTTAAAAGTGCTGAACGCTCCCTCTCACGTGTCTGTGGCGGGACTGACAGACATTGCTCAACTATCAATAAACACTAACCACTTATACAAGAAACGGGTTTGCAATTGGTGTTCGAAACATGGTTAGAGTTTAATTAAACATTGCCACTCAGGAATTGCCAATGTTTTACAGAATTTAAGTATTAGAAGCCAGGGCCAACACACAAAAAACTAACAGCACCCTTCCGTTTAATTATGAAAGGTTTCCGATTGGTACATTAACTGTTAAAGTCTCTTGTTTGGTATTAGTAATTCTTCGGGATGTTTTGTGAATTTTTTGGGTGATGATTGGTTTAGTGGTAGAATTGAACATGTCAGGACGGAGGACCACGGTTTTAATCACAGCTTCCCCATTTTATCAATTTCTGTGATCCTGTACAGAACATGTGCATTCCTCGGCTCACTTTCCGAGTCTTTAAACATTTTTGGAATGCTTAGAAGTGTTTCCCCAGCAGCATGCCCAGTAAAAGAAAACTGCATTGATCGCATCGACCAATGTAAAGCCTGTTGACACTCCTGATACAAGGGGGTCAATCAATAAGTATTTGTTAAGCGGGACTACTCATCGGCTAGGGCCTCAAGGCGCTGGGGTGTTGCAGGTCCCACTGGGCGCTGCTGAGGTTCAGTGGAAGAGCCAGGTCTTGAGTGAGTAGCCTCACTGAATAACTCTCTTCCTCCAAGATATACCATGAGACCTCTCGCACTCCAAAATGGCACTAGCAAAGGAAATCGATTTGTGCTGGTTGCTTATATTCTTTGTCGGTACTTTGGAGGATGGGTATATGAATACTCATTTGGGGGTGACTATCATGTCCCAATGTACACGCCAATCCCACTTTATGCCGAATCAAACCAGGGGGCATATTATGGCTGTGTGTGGGTTGGTTTTATGGCTGTGTGTGGGTTGGTTTTATGGCTGTGTGTGGGTTGGTTTTATGGCTGCTGTGCGCGTTTTACTGTTGACTTCCCTGGTATCAAACTGCCTGCAGAAAGCTCAGATCCATACAGTCTAACTTACTTTGGTAAACACTTATACAGCGTGTCTTTGCAAGTTATAAACTGCCCCAATTTGCCAAGTTGGCTACTTTTTTTGTCATCTAATTTACAAATGGGAGGGCTCTTTTACTTTGGTGTGCGAACCTATTTTCCGACCCGTCCAACCCTTGATTCTGATGTTAAACTTCGATCTGTGTAAAGGAAAAAAAAGCTATCATCCTTGCTCTAGCTAGAATCATATGCCCCTTGATGTTGAACATTCCAGGCAATATAAGTACTTTATCCTCAAAGTACTGCTGTCGACTCAAATAAAGAAAACCCCTTCTAGAACATTCTACAGGAGTTTACGCACATTTTTCACTTTTGCGAGCTGCATAAATCCCACGTCTAATGCACTAAGTCCAGATAGAATGGCGCTGACCTAAATGAAATAACACTAAGTAAAATAACACGTTTAAGTACCCTCAGGTTTCCCTTTGCAAAATGTTTTACATGGAGCCTAAATAAATAAATACAATGAATACCTGAAAAAGGATCCACGGACGCCCGTCAAATGTAGTTAGTGGGAAAGGCAACAACAAGCCCGGGAGTGGTGCGTGCGTGCGCGCGTGCGCGCGCGGGCTTCACTTTTCAAGCACTGCCCTCGTGCTTGTGGCACGCCGCTGCTCACTCCCGCAAGGTGGATGCCGCCAGAAGCACGAGTGCAGTGCTTGAAAAGTGAAGACCGATGGCTAAAGGCCCTCCTAGAGCATGCGCGCTGCCTAGGCGAGACCTAAAAAGTATCCAGAAGTAGAGAATAGATGTTTCCGCTGCCAGGCAGCAGGGGAAGGGGCATGGTTACATATATTTTTTACATGTCCAAGGCTAGGGCTATTCTGGGATAAGATCTTTTTGGCCATAAACCTGGCGATCCAGAGGAGGTTAGTTCCAGAGGCAGATCTCACCCTCTTCGGTATCACAAGATCTAGGGATATCTTGACAATGACAAAAGCGGAGGAGACCTTTCTAGATATTTCCTCCCTGGTTGCTCGCTCCCTAATTCTTCAGAATTGGAGGTCGACGGAAGCACCCTCATATGCGAGGTGGTTAAATAAGATGAAACGAACCAGGAATTTTGAAGAAGCATATGCGAGACGGGTGGGTGCCACAAAAAAGTTCACTGCGGTCTGGAAATATTTAATGAATCTTGAAACTATGACGGAATACAAGCAGTTTAATTAAATTTTAAACATAAGGATACATATCTTAAAAAGAAAAAAAGAGAGAGAAGTACAGTACTGTAAAACGATAGATCCCGTGGAGTTATTGCATTTGGAAAGGATAGTTTGCTCTGGGTTTTCCCGTGTACTTCAGCACTTTAGCACTTTAGCACGTTAAGAAGTGCATTTTTGGAAAAAGTTGGGATAGTAGCTTTTTTGCACGCTCTTGCACTTTTGAAAAACGGGTATGCTGCCCGTTTATTATTGTAATATGTCTCTCTGCACTTTTATTGTATTGGTGTTATTCATGATTTGTATGTACCGATCTAATGGTGTTTTTTAAACTCCCTGTTATTTATTACTATTGTTATGCCCCTCATGCTCTGCTCAATAAAAAAAAAAAAAAACATACTGTTCACTGTGCAACAAAATGTGAGCCTTGGGGAGCAGTCCATGCCTGCATTCATGAAAGCTGTGGCAGACCATAAGTGTGATTTGTTTTTGTTAGGGTACAGTACATCCAAGGTTAAAGTCTTTTTTCATCATTAAACCTTTTTGTTGTTCAAATGAAAAACCACCCCAAGAAAATGTAAAAAAATGTTACCCAAAACAAAAGGTTCTTTTTAGAACCACCTATTTTTGTTCTAAGATAGAAAAACAAATGTCTGTATGTGTGTGTGTGTGTGTGTGTGTGAAAGAGCGTGTGGTTGTTTATGTGTGTGTATAAGTGCGACAGAGTGTATAGAAATATGTGTATGTGTCTGACTTAGTGTTTGAGGGTGTGTGTGTGGGTGTAGTTGTGGGTGTGTGTAAGTGCGAGTAAATGTCTGTGGATGTGTGAGTACGTGTGTATCTGTGTTTGTGTGTGAGACTGTGTGGTTCTCTATTTGTGAGACTGATTGTGTGGGGGTGAGTGTGTATGTGGCACACCTTTTACCCACATGTGAATATGTGGAGCACCTCAAGCTTGGTATTCTTTCCTCCAAAAGCAGTCAACGACCTCACCAGGAGGAGGAATATTTTTGTTGCTACATATGTTTGCTGGATCCATCGAGCACAATTAACCTGGTATTTAAAGTTGATGCCAGAAATGTTGGAGTTAGGTTCACTAAGGAAGTTGTACAAATGATCCCATGCATACTCCACAAAGATAAGAGTTCCGAACCAGGGAGTGGCACCTAAGTTGTGCAACATTCACTTGAGCTCACCATGCCGACAGAACCAGTACACTTTGGTTTAGATTGTCCGCCCAAGAAATTCATGAGGTTGCACTCAAGATTCTCATCTTTCCCACGGACTTTCTCAAAGTCTCTTGCCCTCCCTTACAAAGTATGTAAATTAAATGTTTTCTGAAATATTTCTAACTTCAGAGTGCCATGCAAAAGAGATTTTTTCAAAGCTTCTAAATGCAGCGCTGGACTGTTCTCAAAATACACCCTTATAACTAGATTGTGTATTTTTGTGTGATGTCCAGACAGCATTTGAAAATGGCGAATAGTACTGTCACATAGCTCTTTAGATAGGCAAGCCAAGGCCCTTGTAGATTGGATAGTTTCCTTACTTTACAGGATCCAGAGTTTGCAAAGTTCTGAGTTTCCATTTTAAAATGGCACTTTTGAACTGTCTTAGGAATAACCTAAGCTTCTCAATTGACTCTTGCCTTATGTTACAGTTACTGCTGCACCAACGTTAATACACTGGAGTACAAGGACGTCGCTGTAAAATTTCATCCCTAATTATTTCATCAGTATTTCTAGGTGCTAATTAATTTATTCTTTAGTATTGCTGTACCTTGTTTCACCTCATACGATCAGCCATCTCTATCAGCTCAAACAATAAACTATTGGTTTTAAAATAGGTTAATTAAAATAAGCCTCACTCCTGGAAGTGTTTCCACCCCCCCCTCAAAAATGCTGCAAAAGTTGCTCTTATTAATTTGCTTCTTTTGACCACACTATTTTTACATAGATTATATTAACCTGTCCTAAGTTTGCATGCGGTTCAGGATCTGAATAAATAATTTACTTTTTTCCTACAATACTATCTACAAACTCTTCCTGTCTAATTCTAGCTGCTCTTCTCTTCGCCTGCTGCATTGATTTCATATTATTCTATTCTACACTTGTGCAACAGAACTTCTGTTGAAGTTCATTCAATTTCTTATGCCATACAGAACAACAGTTATATTTATTTTTTTAAAACATTTGATGCTTCTGATGTTTCACTTTGGCCTACTTCTTTCTGAAAGCTCTATCATTGTCACTTACACCTTCACCACTAACTCAGGTTATTTTAATTAATTCTTTGAGTACTCTTACCAATACTCTTTTTTCTTTTCAATAGTTTCTCCATGTTTTTGGGTTACTGTTTAACTTGCCTTGTAGCAGTATGCTTATTTATTCCTCTTCTGTTGTTTTATAGCATTTTAAAAGAAGTTGAACACCTACATAATAAGGATTACGCAACAGAAAAGAAATATGTTTTAAAAAAGTCTTTATACCTTTATAACTTCGCTAAATTAATATATCATAAAATTTACACTGTTGCGGGCAAACGCTGTATGCAGAAGAGGCTCTGCCTACTAATATGCAGTCTGTATGTTAGGGGATAGACCTATTCATTCTGAGCTTTGTTCAGTGGGACAGTTGTATGTAGAAAAGGCTCAGCCTACTAATTGGTGGTGAATGTGTTGGGGGACTGACCTGTGCTTCTGACATTCCACAGATTGGTGCATCGATTGCTAAGCAGCAAGCAGTAAGCAGTGTGCCTGCAGATGCCGCAGAAGTGGCTGGTGCGCTTGTGCCCCTGACCGGTACTGGTGCTGGCGGTTGTGGCCTCCTTACGGGGTTTTGTTATATGCTGTCACTGGGGAGCCATTGGTAGATTATCTGGATAGGGAGGTGAGCAGTTCTGGGACAGTCCAGGAGGTGAAGTCCGCACCGGTGAGGCTTGAGGCTGTGGGCTACGGGCATTAAAAACATAGGTGCTCAGGTGCAGCTCAAACTTTGCTTTAGACCCGCAGTCTTGACGGAGCTGGCTGGCACCTGGGCTTGGATCCAGTTCTAGAGACGTTGACGCCAACATGCTTGCACTCCCACATGTCACCCGCTCAGTGCCTGGAGCCTTGGAGCATCGAGAGGAGCAGGGCGGAGCTAGGTGGAGCATGCTGGAGTGGAGTGGACAAAGAGTCACATATGGTGCACCTGGAAAAAAGAAGACTAAAACATGAATTGTAGCCAGCAGTAAGGCCAGAAATAAGGCAAGATCTGAGGCTGCCTATTGTTTGCCAGCTCTCAAACAGGAAACTGACTAACCAGTGATCTGCACACCATTACAATAACTAAAACTCATTAACTGTGTCTCTGAACTCTCTGAGTAAGTCTGAGCAAGTCTGCTTGTTGTTCTTAACCTTATTGCTTTAATACTGGTATTGTGGCCTTCCCTTAATTCTGGTGATTCAATTTGGCCACAAGAGTGCTCACCCAGTGATCAGAAATGTATATTCATAACCAATTCATAATACATTTTAAACTAATTTGAAAGACTAACAAGCCTAACAACTGCTAGCAAGTCCCACAATATTTTATCAGTTAAAGGAACATGAGATCTGGGCGGATCAGGCCCACTCCTCCACTGGTGGCCAGAATGAAAAAGAAAAATTTCAATCACTGTCCACATTATAAAGTGAAATATGTAAAGCAGCACAGAGTGGGCCGAGTTTGATTTCCCCTTTGACCCAGATGTTTGAAAAATGTAAAAAGGTGGCAACAAAATAAAATTTTCTAAAGGACCCTGGTGATGCTATTCCTTGACATGGGAGTTGTTTGAGGGTGCACCAACACCGATTATGCCCCTTTACTCCACTCTACGCCATGCCACTCCACTCCACTGGACTCTAATCCACTCTACTCTACTACACTCTACTACACTCTATACCACTTCACTCTATGATGCTACACTCTACGACACTCTATTCCACTCCACTCTATCCCACTCCACTCTAAGATACTCCACTTTACTCCCCTCCACTCTACAACACTTTGCTTCACTCTGCTCTACCCCTCCACAGCCCACCACTTTATGCCCCTCCACCCTACGCCCCTCCATGTCAGTCTATAACACTATGTCACTCTACGCCACTCCACTCGACACCACTCTACACCACTTCACTCTTCCACACTCTAAGCCATTCCACTCTACTCCACCACACTCTACGCCACTCTACTCTATTCCACTCTGCGACAATTCACTCCACTCTACGCTACACCACTCCACTCTACGACATTCCACTCTATTCCACTCCAAGACACTCCACTCTATCCCACTCCATCTCACTCCACTCTATGCCATTCCTCTCTACGACACTCCAGTCCATTGTATGACACTCCACTCGACTCCACTCTACAACACTCAATGGCACTATACCCTGTGACACTCTACAACACTCTACGCCCCTACACTCTACGACATTCCACTCTACTCCACGACACTCTACTCCACTATATGCCACTCTATTCTACCCTACTCCACTCTGTGCCAATCTACTCCACTCCACTCTGCTCTACTCCACTTTACTCTACTCCACTCCACCCTAATCTACTTCACTCAATGTCATTCTACTCTACTCTACATCACTCCACTCCACGCCACTCCACACTACCCCAATCCACTCTATGACACTCTATGACACTCTACGACCCTGTATGCTATGACCCTCCACTCTGTGGCCCTCCAGTCTAAGGCCCTCCACCCCACTCTACGACACTTTACTCTATGACACTCCACTCTATGACACTCTACTATACAACACTGCACTCTACGAAACTCTACTCAACTGTATGTCACTTCACTCCAGGACACTCTACTCCATTCTACAACACTCTACTCCACTCTACGCAACTCCCTCTATGCCACTGCATGCCACTTTACTAAAATCTTTGCCAATTCACTCTTTTCCACTCTGCTCCATGACACAGTACTCCTCTCTGCTCCACTGGTCCACTCTACTCCACCCTGCTACCCTGCTATATGACACTCTGTCACTCCACTCTATGACACTCTACTCAACTCTATTTACCTCCACTCTATGCTACTCTACACAACTCCACTCTGCACCACTCTACTCAACTACACTCTACTCCACAACACTCCACTCCACTTTACAACACTCTACTGTTCTCCACGACACTCCATGACACTCCATGACACTCCAAGACATTCCACTCTGTTCCACAACACTCTATTGTATGACACTCCACTCTACGACACTCCACAACAGTCCACTCCACTCTATGCCACTCCACAACCCTCCACTCCACTCTACGACACTCCACTCCATGCCACTCTCCTCTACGCCACTAACTTTTAGCCATGCTGAACAGCAGCCACGCTGGTGTACAACATGGCTAAAACACATTGTCAGTGCCAACTGTCCTTGACCAATTGGCTTTGCCAATGCTTGTATTAGCAGAGCCACCTGACTAGTGATGCTGGGAATGATGGGTATGTGTAAGTGAAGGGGACAGTCTTCTTGGGCGTGGGGAGATTCTATGGCATATCCTCAGGACACTGCACAACTAACCCACTGCCCGAAAGCATCGAAGGCCAGTGCTGCTGGAAGGCAGTTTTTGGTAACAGTGCCGCCTCCAGCCCATTAGGTACCAGCAGAAATAGTGACAGAGAGAGATGAGAGCTCCGCGCCTATCGTCATAGCGATAGCAAGAAAGCTTGCGTGGTAACCATAGCGATGAATCCACGTTGTTGGCGATGCACACATGCAGAGAACCCGACCTTGACTTGCTGCTGAGTGTAAGGCTGCAGCTGAAGAGCTTCGGGAGGCAGAAATTCTGCCATCCTTGGGAGGTGAGACAGAGGCGCTCCCGTAAGTGGGGCAGCGCCATTGGAAAGGCCGTATTACAGGTACAACCTTATTTAGGTCAAAATCAAAGTAGTCAGAAAGGATTTTACTCTTTCTCCAATATGTTCACTCACAGATCCTTATTTTGACAACTGTAACTTCCAAGTCACGCGGTCATAGTACTCAGGGGTCGTCCTTATAAAGCCTGCCTGCACCACTAGCCAGGTGACGTACCTCAAGACAACAAAACAAGAGAAGCATTCGAGATATTTAGGTAATGTTGTCAAGTTACCAGCTTTTATATAGCGCCTTCAACCATGTGCATGGCACTCGAATACTTTATTTATCTGGGCCCTTTTCTTATAGCTCAGGTGGTTTTCCATCAATACGTTTTGTGTGGTTGTATTTCTTAGTAAAGAATTGTTTGTTAATAGTTTCGATTTTAGTTCACTAATGGTTTGTGTCAGTGCCTGATAAAGGTCTTTGTGGTGTGTTATGCGTAAGGATTAGTTTGCTGAACGACTTTTACATTTTTTGTTTTTGTTTTGACAGGCATCACTGGCCATATGTATAGCTGTGATATCGTAAGGGGCGCTTTTTAAATCTACATTTACCTCAATGGCTCTAAGACGCATTTAGGGAGAGGAGGGAAGAGTATTCTTGAGGTAGTGTGCTCAGTTTGAGAAAGGTGAATACATGTGAAATTGAAGCGTTACAGTTTAGTGTCATGGCACAAACATGAGAAACTCTCCCTCCAATCCTGGGGCAAATAGAATGTCCAGAAGGTAAAGGGGCCTGAGCTTCCAGCAGCTGGGGGGATGGACAGCCTCCAGGAGACGCTTTGCAGGTCCTCCGCCCTGAATCAGAGATGGAAATAAATACAGGTTCCTCTTAGACCCAATGCTACATGGGCACTTTTGGAGAATGACCGGACATACCAGTGGTAACAGGTTTATCTCACGTTATGTTTTGTACTCCAACTTGTATGACTGGAATAACAACCTTCAAACTAACAACAGTAAAGATTGTGTATGTATTAATCACCAGGTATGAAAAACAATGCTAATTGTGGAACTATATGCGCATGTATTTACAATGACTCACGAGGAACATGAAAGAGAGAAAAGTACAGCATTGCACAAGTAAAATAATCAATGTCTGCCAGCTTTAAGTCTCAGAGGAAGGCTACTCTCATTTACAACTTAGTTGGATGGGGAAACGTCCTTTAATATACTTTACTTCAATCCTTTGCCTGGACTCCTTGTAAGATTTAGGGCAATCATCTTAGGCCCTCATTACGAGTGTCCCAGTAGATTGGGGTCCTTGTGCAAACACCTGTGTGACAGTGGTCCCAGTTCTAAGTTTGTCAGAGTTTAACACCCTGTAATTATTGGGTGTGATGAAGTCAAACCCCAAGAGGTAGATTTTGGCTGGTCACACATGCTGAAATTCAACATGTAAAAAACGCTGTATGAAGATTTTAGTGCGATAATCTCCTAAGTGCACATGTTCTGTCCAATTTTACATGGCTGAATTCAGAATAGCAGCTAATTATCACACCTGTCACATTCTGATCCTGGGAGCATTGTATTCTAACAGGTGCAATAACAGGCCTCCCTCACTGGTCCACTCATATAGTGTAGGCCTGGGTGATGAAGTCCGCTCTGTTCGCCGAGTTTTCCGCACTCCGCGTTGCACGCAGAGTTCCAAAAGCAGAGCGTAGTTTTTTTCCTCACTCGTGCTCATCAACACTAAGTTGTCGAGAGAGTAAAATCCAATGCTAGGCCACCTCCCGGCGAGATTTCTCAAAGCGGGCATTCGCAGATGGTCACGACCGCTCGCATTGAGAAACCATCCGTTTGCGTCGAGGAAGGTGCAGCGCGAGTAGAAAATCTACTCGAGTGACAGAAAGAAGCAGCGCCCTCTTGCGCTGCGCATGGTGCTGTTCGTACTGATTTTTCAGCGTGGGACAAACACCCGGCGCTAAAAATCAGCGCGAACGGCATGACCTAACACACTCTTGCGGAACTCCACGTAGCGTGGCGGAGTTGTTTGGTCACTCTGCAAAGTTCCGCATAACTCTGCGTACCCCGCCCAGGCCTAATATTGAGGGCTTAAGACTCATGGCACAGGAATGCCTGGTAAGTTCTGGATGGTTTCCATTAATAGCTGAGGTTCCATCAGTGATAAAAAAAAGTTTGGTCTTGGTTTTATACCCTGGCCCTCTGACTAATAGCATCCAGTTATTATCAATTATTAATGAGACAGAGAATGGTTTCCTTAAGCAAAAACTCTCCAATCTAATTCAATTTTCTGTTAAAGATGCACTTATTTTTTATTCCCCCTCAGGGTGTGCAGATACAGCTAACTTTCAATGCAATCCTGCTGAGCTGCTCTATGCATAACCTCAATTTGTATCTGATATGAGAATAGTAAATATTTTTAATGGCACGTTTGCAAAATTATATAAATAAAGAGTTTGAAAGTCTTTAAAGAGCTGTAATTGTAATTGTAAAGCATTTATAGAGCGCATGGTTACCAAAGGCATCCCAGCGCTAGAGGCCGAATTCATAGTCTACATCTCCGTCATGGAAACAAGAAGGTTTTTATGCGTTTCCGAAAGGCCAGATGGTTAGTTTCACACCGAATGTCAAGGGGGAGGGAGTTCCAAAGCCTAGCAGCATTATATGAAAAGAGGCGACCCCCTGTGCGGGCCTTCCTAATTCTAGGTACAACCACCAGCCGTTTATTACACGATCGCAGGGTTCTCTCAGGATGATAAAAAGACATGAGAGATCGTGTGATAGGTGGGCTAGGGCCTAACAGCACCTTGTGTGTGATACAGAGCGCCTTAAACTGCACTCTCTGTTGGATAGGCAGCCAGTGAAGGGCGGCCAGAGCGGCCCCTGCTGACTGTCGGCTGGGGATATTCATGAGTTGTCGTGCCGCACAATTTTGGACAGTTTGTAATTTCTTAATCGTGGAGCAAGATGTTCCTAAGTATAGGGCATTGGCATAGTCGAGCCTAGAAAGTATAAGGGACTGGACTACCACTTTCCTTGCGGAGATAGGAAGGAGGGGAAGGATTTTCCGTAGCATCCTCATCAGCCCAAAACAGCTGCCAGCAACCTTCCTTGCTTGTTCCCCAAAATCGAGGTTACGGTCTAGCCAGACTCCCAAGCTCTTGATATAATCTTTGGGGGAAGGTGGAGGACCGAAACAACTCGGCCACGAGGTTATTATATTGGGTATAGAAGGTTTACCCAGGAACATAAGCTCCGTTTTAGATCCGTTGAGCTTCAGGAATGAACCCTCCATCCACACTGCGATCTCTCGAAGACACATTGCCCAGTCCGGGACGATGGAGTTGAGCTGATTAAAAGAGACAATCAGCTGCGTATCATCGGCATATGTGACAATTTGAATGCCGAAAGGCTCCACCACACCTGCCAAGGAGCACATATATACGTTAAAAAGAGTGGGGGACAGGGAGGATCCCTGAGGGACTCCACATCGAAGGGGTAGAGGGTCAGAGATAGAGTCTTCATGAAACACCTGAAAAGATCGATCATCCAAAAAGGAAGAAATCCATTCAAGGGCCAGATCAGTCACTCCTATATCTCTAAGCCTCTGAATGAGCAGCTGATGATTAACCGTATCGAAGGCTGCACTCAGATCTAAAAGCACGATGACAGCGCAGCCCCCGTTATCCAGAATTTTCCTGGTGCCCTCTACCACCGCTAACAGAGCGGTTTCTGTGCCTTGTTGGGGCCTAAAGCCAGTCTGAGATGGGTGAAGGCAGTTATTATTTTCCAAGAACCCGGACAGAGCAACATTCACATGTTTTTCAGCAATTTTGCTGATCCCTGGTAACAATGAGATGGGGCGATAATTCCCTAACATTTCAGGGTCCAAATTTGGTTTTTTCAGCAAGGCTTTAACCATTGCTTGTTTCCAAGGGAGGGGAACTATGCCTGTCCGGTATGTAGCGTTAATTAGATCTAAGATAGTTGTGGAAACTGTGTCAAAAATCCGATTTAAAAAGAGGGGGGGAACTATATCCTTGGGAGAACCTGACTTCAGCTGACCAAGAATACCTTGCAGGGCGGAAAAATCCAAAGGAGGGATTTCCGCTAAAATGCAATTATCAGTGCCTCCTTTGTTATTAATTGGGGGGAAATTAATTGAAACGATGGTCTGATGAAAAGAGGAATAGATATCTTGGATTTTATTAAAGAAAAAAGTAGCTAAAAGATTGCAGCGAGATGACATATCATTGCAGGAAATAGGCGGGGGGGGGAGTTTAATAATAGATTTAACTATGCGAAATATTTCGCGAGAGGAATTGGGGGCTGAAAGTATTTGGTTTCCATAATAAAGTGACTGAGCGCACTTAATTTCTTCCTTATATTTCTTGATATCTTCCCTATAGATCGTTTTATTAATGGTGGAGAAGTCTTTCCTCCACTTTCTTTCAGACCGTTTACAGGACTGCTTAAGTTTACGCAGCTTGGGGGTATACCAGGCTGTTCTATTTGCGCCGTTTTTATCCTTAATTTGTTTCTTTGGAAGTACAATATCTAAGGAAGAGCTCAGCCAATTTTCAAAGTTATAGTTTGCATTGATAGGGTTGGACTCAGGTGCTGGTCTGGTGTCATTAAGTTTTGACACCCAGCGTTCTACTGGGAGTTGTGACCATGGTCGAAGCAGTTTGGTAGATGTTACTATCGATCTGTTACTAGCTTTACAGGTCCAGGAAAAGGAAATGAGGGAGTGATCTGTCCAAGGAAGTGGAGTAGGATTTCCAACCTGAAGATCTGTGGCATTGGTAAAAATAGGATCAAGTAAATGACCCTGAGAGTGGGAGTGGCCTTTCACTTTTTGGAAGAATTGGAGTGCTTCCATACTATCCACTAAGTCACGTGTAGCTGGTAAAGAATAGTCATCAAAATGCATATTAAAATCTCCCAAGAGGGAGAAGTTAGACAAAGGGCTGGCTAGATTAGCTGTGATCTCGGGGAGATCATTGCAAAATTTGCCCAATGTCCCCGGAGGGCGATAAATTAAAATCCCAGAAAAAGTACATGTGTGGGAGAAGCCGATGGAAAAGAACAAACTCTCGCAATCGGCTATGGGATTCCCTAACACACGGCAGTTAAATCCAATTTTGTAAATAATGGCTATGCCACCTCCTCTGTTATATTCTCTATCATGTCTTTGAATGGTATACCCAGAGGGGAGGGCTTGCGTGAGGCTCGGGTCTGAGTCACTCGTTAGCCATGTTTCTGTTAGAAACAGAACATCTGGACTCTCCTCCTCTAACAATAATCTAATTTCAGTGGAGTGCCTGGGCATTGACCGACAGTTCAATAGAAGCATATTAAAAACAGTGGCTGGGTTCGAAATTGTGTGCTCATTAAGGGCAGGGTAAAATTGAAAGGGACAGTGCACACATTGCGTAGTCATCCCATCAGGACACATACCATGAATACAGTTATTCCTTACCGTCCCTCTATACTGCTGAAGTTGATCAGCCGTATAAATGAGCGGCATCCTTGCGGGACTGGCAGGGATTCTGGCACCTGTGAAGCACATCAACTACAAGTAAGGCTTTTGATCTACTCAGAGCATTTGGCACGCTTACCTGAGCCATCATACTCCTGACCAGTTGGCTTTGAAGAACCTTGGAAGATATATGAGCCTTAAAGTGGAATGCTGGGTGAGGTCTACTTCCTAGAGCTCTTGCATGAATTCTGAAATAATCATCCTATCTTTCATACGGTGTCCAAAGCAGATGGATAAAAAGCATTTATGAGTACAGGAAGTAGAACTACAGAAGTACTCTTTTATGCACTCTTACGTATCTTTGTAAATCAGCCCTGAAATGTTCAATGGGAATGTAAAATTGATCACCCCCAAATTGGGAAGGGGTTTTTTCACTAGGGAAAAATATTTTTCTCATGGAGAAAAAGAATGAAAAAGAAATATGCATTTGCATGGGAAGTTCCTCCTATGCAAAGTTCTGTGCCTGGAAGAACTCCCTACAGAGGGGATGCATTCCCAGCAAGAAAACAACATGCTTTTCCGAGCATTCCACACAGAAACCTACTCCAGGCATAGCTTTCCATGCAGATACCTTGAGGGATTTGTAAATTCAAAAACGTAGGAATTCAACACTTGGATTTCACTGTAAATATCAGAGTGTAGATTTCCTATTTATGGACTGGCTTTACAGCGCAGCTGTCGCCAGACAATTAAGTGAGCATCACTAGAAAGGGGCTTTGGCCCCACCCACATGTTTGGAGCCAGGAGTACATGGCAGAAGTTGTGCGCTTCTACAAAAAGTGCTTGCCCTCCATGCAGCTGTTATCCTTTTATTTATTTATCCAGCTGCCTAAGATCAAACTTTCAGGGGCACACACATGACACTGGAATGCTATTAAAGTGTCCTAGATAACTAGATAATGTATGTTGTTTTTCTCTGGCAGCAGCACAGATGGGAGGAGGTAAGTCATTAACCTACACTGATTTTTAGGTCTGGCTTGACAATACAACTGTCACTGTGCTTCCACACAAATACATATCTATTCCCATGCTATTTACTTGTTTTGTGAGTATTCCCCTTAGAGTGGAGAGATTTGTTAATAATCCAACCAATTTCAAAGTACTTGATACTTTGATTGGGCGCCAGTTCAAGGATATCAGGACAGGAGGGATATGATCAACGTTTCTGGTGGCAGTGACTGGCCTTGCAGCTGAATAGAGAGCAGCTTTCAGTGGGGCAAGGTGAGTGAAGTTTTGGTATGCCTGTTAGCAAGGAGTTATTGGAGTCAAGTTTGGATATAACTAGGGATTGGACAGCCGGTTTGAATGTTTTGTCAGAAAGGAAGGGTTTCATTCCTGAAGAAATTTGAGTTGTAGTTTTGCCCCTTTTGCAACAGAATTGATGACTTGGCTTTAGTTTCATTTTTTTTGGGGGGGGGGGGATCTCTAGCACATGCAGACTTCTCTAGCTCTATCCTGGAGACTGCCAGTTATGATGTCTTCTGTTGGCAGCTCTTAAAGGTCCTCTCTAATGCTGAAAGCAACACAGGATACAGAGTGCCTCATTTACAGTTTGGTGACCCGACTTCCAATTGCTGTTGTTATAGACACATCACCTCCACCATATCCGTAGCAGCCCGACTGCCAAATGTAGGCTTCTCCACCATTTTGGCTGAAAGCATTCTCCAGAATGGCTTCCACATGTGAACAGGAGCCACTTCAGAGGATAGAAAACATGGCGGAAGATCCACCATTCCAAAGCGACTTGGTGTAATTGCCATTGTATGTGTGCAGTGGGGGATAAAGCACCAGGACACACATAACTATTGCCCCCTCCTTGTATTGGGAGTTTTTTTCTTTTGTTTGGGGTGCATTTGAAGGCTTTTCTGAGACTGCAGTGGTTTTAATGGCCGTTGTGAACACAAGGTTCACTGACATTGACTGATCCACCCTAAATTGGATGGCCCTTGACACACCATTCCCATTGGTGTCTGAACCACTGAGAGAATGTCCCGATGGTGGAGCTGGCAGGTACAGTAACTTCCCCCAAACGCTAAATTAAGCACAGGAACACCCAGCTGGGAAAACGTGATATCAGCTGATTTTTGGGCGGGTAATCTATTACCACCTCATTAAACTACAACCCAAATTAGGGGACAGCAATTTATTGTCTTTCCAATTGAAATCTATGCTGTTAGCAGGAGACTCAAGGCTGAGAATAATTTTAAGTAAGTGGTGGGAACAAATAAATCTATTATTTTGTCCTCCAGAATTTCCTAGAGGAGTAACCAATCATGCCCTGTCTGGTTTTCACCCCCGAGAGGAAGAAGGGAAGGGGGAAAACGTCTCTGCATTTCGACAGTTGAAAGAATGCAGGGTATCCAGCCCCTCCTCCAGTTTAGTAATTCTCCTTTATTTTATAGATACCAAACTATCAACGCTCACCTGTAGGAGTATCTCCAAAAATGTCAGAAGAAGCTATAATAAAGATTGGGTCCAGTGCTGGCATAGAGTATCGGCTCAATTCTGATTTCGACTGCTATTCTTAGGCTGGAACTATGTTTGCACTTGGTGTATCATTGTGAATGTATTTTGGTCCAGAGGATGTTGTATACTGAGCAGCAGGTACCTTAGCTGGATTAAATTGTTTTCCCCATCAGCGTATCCAGCATTAAGTGCCTCACTTCAAAGACTCCTTTTGTCCTAGTTGTGTCCTGACTGGGAGCACGTGAAGGAAGTTGCACTGTGCTGTCTGACTCAGCAGCCCATCTGGGGAGATCAAAAACCATGGCCTGATTTAGAGTTTGGTGGATGGGTTATTCAGTCACAAACGTGACGGATGTCCCGTCCACCGTATTACAAGTGCCATTGGACACAATGCACTTGTAATAAGGTTGGCGGGCTATCCATCATGTTTGTGGCGCAGTCTGCACACCATTTCACAAGTTGGCTAAGAGATAAATTTATGAATAAAAGTGTTGTACTTTTGGAATTTCTAGCCTGATTGCAACAGGATAAAATAGGGGTTTGTCCAGGGAGACTGTTCAGCATTTTTGTGCAGAAGCTTAAAACATTCTCCAGTGGGGGGAGTAGCGGGAGAGGCCAGGCTCCAATTAGTTGCAAAGTTGCAATAATGTCAATTTGCTTTGTTGTCTGAGTATTTGTACAGTAATTAAAGGATGTTTTGAAGCAATTTATTTGTGTCAAAAACCTGATACCTGGCTGCCAAGACCACTGCTGTTATGAATGACCCCTAGCATATTTTGGGGTTAAAATAAAAATTCATGCTGCAGTTCAGACCTTTCCAATGGTGATTGCAATAGTCAAAGATCTGCAAATGATGGTGACGGATGGTGGCGGGAAAAGAATAGGGGATAGAAGAACAAATAAAAGGTGATGATCTCACCAAGAGAGGTGATGTAAAAGGAGAACAGTAGCAGATCCAGGACTATTAAGCCTTTAGGTACACCAACAGGTAGAGTATTCGGCAAGGAGAGTGAGGAGTAGATGTTAATTTCTAACCAACTGAATAGTAGCCATATGACCAATGCAGAAGAATGAAAGCTTAAGTTAAAATTTGCACACGGTGTAAATGTACTCCCTACAGCCTACCTGCATTTGTTTGTAGTGGACACAAACCTCACATAACTAGTTTCCCTTGAATTGAACTTTCTGGTTACAAGTGGATCTTTTTAAAAGCACATAACTCCAGGCTATTTTATGACATTTTAAACCTGTGACTAATTCATTTATGCTCAAGTGAATGCAGCAGGTGCATTAAGCACATCAACCATCACACCAGTATTATACCCTGAAAACTGTGGCTTTGCAGCAGCTGCCTTAATACCCAAGCATCTTATATCTTGAACTGTTTTTGATCACTAAAGTAAATCAGAACAAATATACAATAGCATTTTTCCTTGTCAATTTCTTTGGTGGCAGAGTTTCTAAATACACTAGTCAACTGCTCTGACTCTGCCCTTCCTGATTCTAGCCTCATTCCGGAATCCGCTCCTCTCCATATTAATAGAGTCTTGGGTAAATATTGTCCTTTTTCATTAATATTTGGGCAGAAGAGAAGGGATCAGGAGTGGTGACCAGTCTGGTTGATTGGTTGAAGTCGTTGCTAAGGCGTTAGGTGAATCAGGTTGGTCATAATTTCTGATTACTAAAGTCATGTGAAGATAAAGTTACATATTATGGATTAGGTTGAAATATGGGTAGGCCCAGAAGTGAGAAAGAGAACAGATTCTTTAATATGTATATTTAACACTAGCCTCTGCCATTACGAGCAGAAATCAGTGGCACGCAAGGAATGCCATGTAGTCTGCCCCTGCCTTGCTGGCATTGGCTGCACAAACCATACCCAATCTTGCACATTATCCTTGCTCACTTGCACCCTGATTACATGTGTGTGCAAATCCTAGCGCAAAATGCACACCCGTAAAAGCCAATGCTTGGTGGTGAGGTATTTTGGATTCAGGATGGGTATAAGGTTCTAATGGTACATGTCTTCTCTTGTTCTAAGGTGCACAGCCCCAGATTTGATTTTGTGCAGTTTGCCCACCAAAGGTTTTACCTAACAAAATCCTGTGGCAGACCTGTCAACTTCAGAATTATCCTGGGCAAGGCCAAGCACTAATTAGCGCGCGCCGCCATTATGGCGGTCGCACCGGTCCCCGGGGGCAAGGAGGAGGGGGGAGCTGATGCCGCGCCAGGTGATGACGCGGCACTCCCACCTCTCCTGAACGTCCAATGTGGGACGTCATCGGGGCGTGAACCGGAAGCAGAGGGCGGCATCGAAGGAGGACCATTCGGGAAATAGAAACTACGGGCGTTTTTGCCTGGTGAGCAGTGGTGATCGAGCGGAGGGAGCAGGGTTCGAGGGCCCGAGGTGAAAGGGTGAGCGAGTGGTCAGTCAGCTGTTTTGTGGCTGTTTTGTCATGAGCAGCGAGCGGCGCGCATTCTGGGCAGCCGTTTAATTAAAGGGATGCCTGGGGTACGCTTGTGTGTGCCGCATCGGGCGATCAGCGGTGTTGGGGGTAAAGCGTCGAGTGCAGTGTGAGCTGAGCTAATTTTGGTATTAGGTGGTCAGTTTTAAAAAGGTGACGCGCGTCTGTGCCGTATCGATAAAGATCGTTAGAGATTGGCTGTTTTCGAAAGAGTGGCGCGGGGCACGAAAGCTTGGGCATTGCAGAAGCAGCTGTGCAGACCTGTGTGTAGAGCTCGAGAGTGCCACTAAGTCAGGGATTGGAGGCGTTTATTGCAAATTTACTGCGCTCATATCGATCACCTGGCGCCTTTTTTCCCTTCATTGAAAAAACGTTTTTCAGTAATTTGCTATAGCACAGGCAATAACAGTTATTAGAGTGGTGCCTGTGTGGAGAATATAAGGGGGCAGCGGTGTGAGAGTCGGTAGGGGCGCGCGCTGCGCAACAAGGAATATATTTTTGTTCATCCTGCAGCCACAGCTTTATACAGATCGTGACAAGCCACACTATCGGGTGCTGCATTTTCCTCGATATTATCAAGAACAACAGCAGACGGTGGAGGATCATCAGGGGAGGCTGTTGACTGATCGTGAGGGCAGCATTCCATCGCTTCCGGAAGCCACGCGGGTTCAAGTGGGCGACTCACCTGAACCCACTGGGCTAGCTAGTGGGCCGTGGCTCCGGTTGCGTGGGTGCAGATGCTGGCTGGTGGCTGCTACTGCTTCCAGGTAGGGGTCTGTGCAGTTTTCGGGTCAGTGCACAGGGCCTCACTGTAGTGTGGGTAATTTAAAGTCCCGTCAGGAGCTCTGATCCGCAATGGCCCCAAAGGTGAAGCGGAACGAGAAGCGTTCACGCACAGACGCCATGTTAGAGGCTCTGATGCAACAGGTCCAGGTTATGGGACAGGCACTAACACGATTGCAGGAGAAGGTGGAAGGACCCGAGGGAGTGGAAGGGAGGCACAGGCGGCCTATTGTTCCCCCAAAACCTATTCACCACCATTGCCCAAGCGACACAGGGCCAAATCCAATGGGAAAGGGGCGGGGGGTGCCCCGGGGCCGGCCCCTAGGGAGGTGATTCCTACACCACAGGCCCCCATGCCGCAGGGTAATGGGGAGCCTAGTATGCCAGTGCCCACGGTGCCGGTAGAGGGGCAGCCACAGGCCCCATCGGTCCCTCTGTTGGGAGGTCCAGGGGGGGCCACGCCGGACCAGCCGGATATAGCATCAAATCTGGCAGCAGTACTTCCGTGGCTGGAGACGGTGGGGAACTGGTCTGCCGCAACAGGGACATCAGGCAGCAGGGGTGATGCAATCGAGAGGGCCAGGAAAATAATGGCTCAGTTGGGGAAAAATAACCCAAATGGGGTGCCGGCACTACCGGCGGGAGGTACAACGCCTGTGGTCACAGTGCCAGTAGGGGGTGGTGAAGGCCCGGTGGTAACAGTGAGCACACCAAAGGATCCAGGAGCACCAAAGGCGGCCGATACAGCAGCACCAGCAGGTATGAATACACCGTTGTCTCCTTTAGGTTTGGGAGAGATGCGTTCAGCTAGGGAACAGTTGGGGCGACATTTGTCCCAGGAGACAAAGGAAAAGATCTGGAAGGGGGCATATGTTAGTATTTTTTCCCTTTTGATAGATGAGGCAGAAAGGGATGAGGCAAGAAAAAATAAAGAGTGGACGCACCATAAGGAGTGGTCAAACATAATCTTAAAGTACAGAGTAGAGGAAAATGTAGCCAATTGGATACAAGGCTTCACTATATACATGGCAATCATGCTGGAGCGTTTCCCAGAGGTGGGGTCTGAGATGGCGTGTTACCAGAATAGGATCACTGTCCATGCTGCACAGGGGGGCAATGGATGGAAGGAGTATGATAAGGAATTTAGAAGGGCAAAGTCGCAGGATCCATCATTAGGTTGGAGTCAGACCGACATGTTTATTCACCTGAAGCATTTGGTTCAGGGCCCATCTGATAATCTTCGGGGGCAGGCACAGGACAATGTGTGTTTCCAGCCCTTTCGTGCAGGCCCCGCTGGGAACACGGGGTGCAACGCAGGTAAACCAGGGGTCGCGGGGAGAAAGGGTGTCTGTTTTGATTACAACAAAAGGACCTGTAATAGAGCGCCAGGCACATGTAGGTTCAAGCACGCCCGTGGTTTCTGTGGTAACGCGTCCCACCCCGAGTCCAAGTGTTTCAAGAAATCCAGAGAGAAAGGGGGCAAGAAACAAGAATGAGAGAGCGCCCCTGGAAAAGGCTAGATCCCCCGTAAACATCAGCGCCATGATCCCTTGGTTAAACTTGTATAATTGCCCAGAAGCTGCAAGGACGATCAGGGAGGGGTTTTTAGCAGGGTTTAGGATCCCGGCGCAGGGTTTCAATGGTGTGGCACACTGTAGGAACCAGCTCTCAGTTAGGTCCAATGAGGGTAAAGCAGCAGCAAAAATTGAGAAAGAAGTAAAACTGGGTAGAGTGGCAGGCCCATTTGACAACGTCCCAATGGAAGATTTTGTCTGCTCACCACTGGGAGTGGTTCCCAAGAAGGTACAGGGCGAATTCCGCTTAATACACAATCTTTCAGCGCCAAGGGGGAATTCTGTGAACGAGGCAATTTCAGACGCATTGTGTAGTGTAAAATATGCATCCTTTGACCAAGCAGTGGAAATGCTGAGGAGTTTAGGTCAGGGAACTTTATTGGCGAAGTCTGACATTGAGTCGGCTTTCCGGTTACTACCAGTGCACCCTCTAGATTTTCACCTGCTGGGTTTCCAATTTCAGGGAAAGTACTATCTTGACAAATGTATGCCAATGGATTGTTCGGTATCCTGTGCCTATTTTGAGAAGTTTAGCTCCTTTTTGGAGTGGGTTTTCAGGCGGGAAACAGGCCACCAATGGGTATTACATTACCTAGATGACTTTCTCTTCTTGGGGGCACCAGGCTCGGAGGAGTGCAGGACAGCATTGACAAATTTCTGTGCCCTCATGCAGAAGTTCGGCGTGCCATTGGCATCCGGTAAGACAGTGGGTCCTAGCACAAAGATCGAATTCCTAGGAATTGAACTGGATTCTGTCCAAGGGGTGTCTAAGCTACCGGCAGAAAAGGTGAATGATTTCAGGGTAGCTTTACAGCACTGCCTGAATAAAGAAAAGGTTACGCTGCATCAGTTACAGCAAGTAGTGGGACTGTTGAATTTCGCACTGCGCATAATCCCAATGGCACGCCCATTTTCCCGCACCATCGCGCAGGCCATGTCCGGGCTCAGAGAGAAGCACCATCACACCAGGCTATCCAGCGAGGTCAAGCAGGACATGCTCATTTGGAAGGCATTCCTGCGCGATTTCAACGGTAGAGTGGTGTGGCCTAGCCCGCCCAGGTCCAGTCCCGAGTTGGGACTGATGACCGACGCGGCAGGTAGCGAGGGTTTTGGTGCCATTTTGGTGTCTGAGTGGATTGCGCAGCGTTGGCCGGGTTGGTGGAGAGACTCTGGGCTCACAAGTAACATAAGCTTCCTGGAGCTCTTTCCCATCCTGGTGGCACTGTCCGTATGGCCTGAACATTTGAGAGACCAGTCTGTGATATTCTGGTCAGATAACATGGCGGTGGTGGAATGCATTAATAATCAAGCGGCAAAGTGCAGTATGATCCTGCGTTTATTGAAAGAGATTGTATTACAGTGTATGAAATTGAATGTACTTTTTAGAGCCAAACACGTGCCAGGTATATTAAATCATGCTGCTGATGCATTGTCTCGTTTTAAAATGCAGGCATTCAGGTCCCACCTCCCAGAAGCAGCGGTACACCCAACACCTTTCCCAGAACAGCTTTGGCAGCTTGGTGCCCCCAGTTATCGGACCTCGTGGCAGCTAGCCTAGCACCCAGGACCAGGAGATCTTACGAAGGGGCGTTTTGGTCATTTTGTCAGTTCTTGGGGGATACTTGGGAACAAAAGTGGCACGACCCAGGGTCCGTGGTCGCTTATCTTGGTTTTATGAGGGAACAGGGGCACTCAGTAGCAGGGGCTAGGCGTCACATTACGGCCATATCCTTTTTTGCTAAAGCAAAAGGAAAAGGGGATCCAACAAGGAATTTTGTAGTGCGCCAGGCTTTGAAGGGCTGGCAACGCCTGCAGGGGGTGCAGCCCGACGAAAGGAGACCCATAGGAATGGAAACATTAGCTAAGTTATTGGTAGCCTTGCAGCGGGTTTGTACATCCTCAAGGGAGGTGACGTTGTTTCAAGCGGCATTCTGCCTCGCATTTTATGGCGCTTTTAGGATAGAACTGGTGCCAAGGAACAAAAAGGACTGGTAGGGGGGCCTACAGGTGGAACATGTAAACATAAACAAGGACTCCGCGCTGATCTCCTTATATAGGTCCAAGACTGATCAGGGAGGAAGAGGTGAGAGCATAGTGCTTCACAGGGCTAGAAGCAATGCATGCTGCCCCGTTGCCAGACTAGAGGCCTTCATGGCACAACGGACGTGGGCCACAGCAGGGCCACTTTTGATACATGGGGATGGGTCACCCCTCACTATCTTCCAGTTCAAAAAAGTCATGGGTTTGGCCATCCAAGACGCTGGGTTGGATTCAGCTAAATTTGGGACCCACTCCTTTAGGATTGGGGCGGCCACCGAGGCAGTAGCCATGGGTCTGAGGGAAGAGCAGGTCAAGAGGATCGGTAGGTGGTCCTCTAACTGCTATAAGCGTTATGTGCGCCTGCACATGCTTTAGCCCGTTGGTTTTGTTTCATGTTAATTGCAATTTTCTTCATCCTGTGACTCAGAGAGAAGATTGCATCAGTACACTGTCACACAGTGTTGGGTGCAGTTGTGTATGTCTTTAGCCTGTCAGTAGGGCAATGCACTGACGATTGTTCTATTCTTCACGTTTGCTTGCAGTTTCTTCAGCCTGTGACTCAGGGGAGAAGCCTGAATCAGTCCGCCATCATGGTAGGAGGTCAACAGTCGACGAACGAATAGCACAGGTGATGGCCCAAGTTCACTCTTGGGCCCCGGAACAGCAAGAAATCTGGGTCGTGGGCCATTCATATGTCCGTCGTTTGAAAACTTTCTTTTTAGGGGCCTACGAGGCCAGGGCACGTAAGTTGGGAGCTAAGGTAGTATTTCATGGACAGGGTGGTCTGTGCGTGGGGCAATTCAGGGAGCTGGTGAACCGCGCTTTGAAAGGAAGTAAGGGACCACCAGCAATCTGGATCCTGCACCTCGGGGGTAATGATTAGGCTCGCCTGGGACGGAGGGTGTTAGTGGAGGACCTGCTCACTGAGGTAGGATGGTTGGCGAAGAGGTGCCCCGATGCTATGATCGTCTGGTCTCACATGATCCCAAGGTTTCAATGGAGAGGGGGGGAGTCAGTGCGAGCGTTGAATCACACGGTAAAGCGGATCAACAATAAGTTTGATAAGCTGTTCAGGACCCCGAAACTGAAGTCAGTAGGACATAGGTACATCCGAGGTGATCAGTTCTTTTTGCAGGACGGGGTTCACCTCTCATCCAAAGGGAATCAGGCATTTCTGGAGGACATCTTAGCATGGTTGGAGGACACGAGACACAGGGCATGACCTCCTAGTGGGCTGAGGGGGGTAAGGTCATGATTGGTAAGCATAGTCTTCGGTCCTTAGCGGTCAGCACCATGTAACTCCAGGGGCAGTGACAGCCGGTAGGTAGGCTGTCGGGGTGCGGGGGCCGGGGGAGTCGCTCTTCCCAGTGGGCCTGTGGCCACCTCGCACGCGCATGCGCATCAGGGCGCAAGTATGCAGAATTTTGCAGCCCCCGTTATGGAGTTTAAGGCTCAGGGCGTAGGGGGGCCCGGGGAAAGTATCCGTCCGATAAGCTGTACCCCCTACGCAACCTTACTCTGGTGGAGTATTTGTAGTTTACTGGGATCTGGGGGCTGACAGTCATTGACCTTGCCGTAGGCTCTAGAGGGGACACGCAGAAAGTGAATATATGCATTGTTAGATTTATGGTAGGAGTGTCTTGTGTATTAGAGCTTGTTAAGGTTAGCCACGTTACATCATGTGTCTATCAATGTATCTGGACTTTCTGCGTAATTGTACATAATGTTAATAACTAATGTTTTTTAATTTTGTAATAAATACGGCCGGGGGTCACACCCCCTAATCCAAAAAGTTGTGTGGTGTTAATGCTTGACTTGGAGGGAGGGAGCCCCACATCCATCCTAGTGGTTGTGTGGTACAGAAGAAAAAATGGGGACTTAGGCAGTACCAGGCCATATCACTATGTGAGCAAGAAGGTGGGCCCTGAGAGGGGATGGGTTACTGAGGGGAAGCAGAGCTCAGAGGCCCTCACAGCCATGGAGGGACACCAGAGGTGTGGGAGATTTGGGGTTTATGCCTGGCCTTGTCACTCCTTATCATTCCCAAACAATAGCCAAATGGCTTATCTTGCCGCCTCTCCTGTCTGAAGGAGGTTTCAAAACCCATAATGAATTTTGGAAGTGCAAAGCCTCCACTCGCGGTCTAGAAGCCAAGGCTGAGTAGTGGTCTCCACCTCACCTGGTGGTCACTGTGCGGTGTCAGTACTTCACCGAGTGACGGGAGATGATATTGTGTGTTACGTTGTGGCACCGTGTGAATTGGCAGGTCAAATGTGGGACAACTAAGGGTGTGTAATTAGCTTGCACTTGCGCCTGAATCGAGATTTGTGGATCAGTGGTAATGAGGCCCGAGTAAGTACTATTGTTAACCACCCTCTTTTTTGTTTCTGTCTTTTTTCAGTTCAGAATTTATTGTCTCCTTTTGTTTTGAAACACTTCTGCTAGGATTCTGTTCCATGCATTCATTACCCTTTCCGAGAAAAATATTCACAGCCAGCTAGCTAAGTGGAATCATATTGGGCCCCCATGATTAGGCTCCACATTCAGAGCACGCGGGGCCCCCTCCCCCGGAACTACTGGAGAGAGTTTCGCTTCCGGGCCACAGGTTACGGCCTCTTACAGAGAAGGGGCTGTTGAGAAACCATTGCAAAGGAAAAGGCGTAGCTGCGGTGGATGTAATCTGATGGGCAGAGCATGGCAATGACTGACAAGCTGTTGGTGCTGGGGTTTTTGCTGCAAAATGTCTACTTGATGCTGGTGCTTGTGGCCGTTAGTTTTAGTTGTCTGGGTGTGACGCATGCCTTGGGCTCTCCAACCCCTTAGCTTCTTTCAAGGCCCAGTATAGAACATGCTACAAGGTCCTCGTAACTTCGAGACCCAGTGAAACGAAGAAACACATGACACTCACTTCAGTAATAGAAGCCATGTTGCCTTAAAAAGCAGATGCATTTAAGGAGCAAAAAGCAAACATTGTGTAGACCCCAAACCAGTAGCAGCTGGCAACATTTTAGAGTGGTGGTGCAAGCAAACAGGCTGTACAGACAACGACTGAGACATTACCTGTGGATCACCGGCAGATCACCAAGTCGGCTCAAGGAAGTCATACCTGTCTTCGCTCAGGTGAGCTCTTGTGGCGCCACTGGCCTGCTTTCATTTAAAAGTGCACATTGGGGCTCATACACCCACAGCGCCAGACCGCCCTGTCTCCTGCTGCTTTCCCGTTAGTCAGTGATTCTGCAAGTTGCGCCAGCATGCATGGCCCGGGTGATGTCACAAGAGTCAACTCCTTTACTTAGCCAGTCCCGATGCTGCTCTCATGCTGTTAAGCAGCATGAGAGCAGTGCCGGGATTGGTGGGAGCATGCTGACTCAGCGCTCAAACTAGTTCTAGGGGCCTGTGCTCTCTATACAGCTCGGGTTGGGGAAGTTTAAACTGCACATGTCAGGCTGGCCATTGCAAGACGGCCAGCCAAAGTGACATGCACAGTTTAAACTGGTGTAGCTAGTCACTACTGCTCCCAGTGTACACTGCAGCAATGGCCCAGCCCCGCAATGCCCTCAATCTCAGCTCCGGCCGCTGGCAGAGCAAAAAATAAAATGGTAATAAAATCACTTTATTACCATTTAATTTTTCACTTTTGCTGTGACTACTGCAAGGGGGGGGGGGTGATGCTCCTCTTCCCAAATGAAGCAGCCGCCGCTGCTACAAACGCAGCTAGACTAAATAGATTGAGAGACGGGATGGAGTTTAAAAAAATAGAAGCATACTAGCAAAAACGCAATCGTTTTTTTTTTAACTCTTTTTATTAGTATACATTTGTCACACTCCAGTAACAGTGGAAACATCATGACATTACTATTTGTTAATTTACTTTAGAGTCACGACTCAGACGCCACAGCAGGGATCGTAGAAATGCTTACTGCCTTTCTCTCTACCCCCGTCCCTAGTCCTCCCCTTCGAACGTTTGTGCCTGGATATTGACGGTGTGCAGAACTGGCCTCTGTGTGTATTCCAATTGTTCCAGATTTGTGTCCATTTTTTAGGGCAGCGTCTATTCTCATAGATGGTTTTCTCAGCTATCATCGACCAATCCCTCTCTTTTTCCCAATCCGACAAGGTAGGTGGATCCCCTCACTCCCCATTTTCGTGCTATATTTCGTTTTGCTATGGCAAAACCGAACGTCAACCATAATTGTTGCTTCCTATTAAGGTCTGATTGTCCCCATATATTCAGAACACATAATTGCGGTGTGTGTTGTGGTTCTTTCCCGCAGACCAACCGCAGCTGCTCGCCAATATTTCTGGATAACGGGGCAATCCCATATTATGTGTTAAAATGTTCCCTCTTGCGTGCAATGTCTGTTACACCTGGAGTCTGCTTGTCTTTTGATTTTGGCCAGTGTGACACAGGAGAAATATGACCTATGGAGGATTTTAAGTTGGATTAGTCTGAGTTTTGTGGTTATGACCACCTACCGTGGAGAAGCCAACGCTTCCTGCCAGTCTTCGTCATCTAGCATTCCTATGTTGTTTTTCCATTTCTCACATAAAGTCTGAAGGGGGTCTGGCGTGTAATTAAGTAGTTTCCTATACATCACTGAGATCCGTTTGTTATCTATGCGGTCATTTAGGAGTCTGTCCTCAAGCGGTGTTGACTCTGGTAGCTCTGTACCCTGTGGGATAACTGCTCTAAGAGCATGGCTGATCTGGAGATATCTGTATATCTCGAACTCTGTCATCTCGAATTCCTTTTGAAGTTAAGCAAATGGTTTCATAGTGCCCCTTACCCACAGATCCCCCACCCTCGAGATGCCGATCGTATCCCATTTATCGAACCCGGGACATCGGATCAGTCGACCAAGGCTCTCCGAATCCCATAGTGACATGGATTGAGTCACTTTATTCTGCCACCCTAGCTTTCTTGTGACTTTGTGCCAAGGAGTCACAGTTTGGAGTGTATGGTCGGTGACTGTTTGTTTCAGTGGGTTCGTGTATAGGGCCTGGTTGTAGCCTCTACGGCCCATGAGTATTCTATCCATCTGGTATGCGGGATCAGATTGTGAGCCGTATATCCATAGATTGATCACTGCCAGCTTACTCACCCAGTAATACTTACGGATATCTGGGAGCACCATACCGCCGTCATAGCATCCCCTTACCAATTTGTGTATAGCTATGCGCAGGGGTTTCCCGTCCCACAGTAGTGTGCGGATCTCAGTTTCGATCTTGGAGAAGTAGGTGTTGGAGACTGGGCAAAGAGTATTTTGTAAGACATACAGGAATCTTGGCAATGCCATCATTTTAAAGAGGGCTGCACGGCCTAGGAGGGACAGTGGTAACGTCCCCCAGTGTTGGGTGTCCTTCTGTAATCGTTTCAAGGGGCCTAGCAAGTTCAATGTATAAAACAGAGCAGGATCACGAGTGGCACTGAGTCCTAGATAGCGGAAGCTATCTTCTGCCATTGTTACTTTACATCCAAGCAGTAGTTTAGATTTGGGACCATAAAGGATGTAAAGTACTGATTTGGACCAGTTTATGGTCTATCCTGAATAATTACAGAAATTGGTGAAAATTTGGAGGACCCTGTTGATGGAAGCGCTATTTCAATCCACGGATCAGAGGATCACCTCTTATCCAGGTAGCCAATGGCTCAAGCATCAGTGCAAAGATCAATGGTGACAAGGAGCATCCCTGTCGTGTTCCTCTTTTGAGGGGAATGTGTGTGAGGTGTGTCCGTTCACCACAACCTGTGCCAGCGGGTTTGCGTAAAGCAATTTAATCCACAAGTGTATTCCGGACCAAAACCCAGCCGTTCCACTACTGCATAGAGATAGGGCCATTCGATGGTGTCGAACGCCATCTGTGCATCAAATGATAGTATCACTGCATCTTCCTTATGAATTCACTTCTGCCCAGGACACCATGTAGCTGTCGGAGATTTAAGGCCATATTTCGCCCCGGCATAAAGCCAGATTGATTGCTTGTACTAATTTCATGAGGAGTGGTAATAGTCTATTAGCTAGTAATTTGGCCAGAATCTTTACCTCGGCGTTGAGCAGCGATACAGGGCGATATGAGCTGCATGATTCTGCCGTTTTACCTTGTTTGTGGATGACCACGATAGTGGCCAGTCTCTGGTCCCTCAGGAGGGTCACCTGTCGTCTACTGTGTAGGTACATTCGGCGTATATGGGGTGCAACTGTTGATGCAGTGAGTTTGAGTAGTTCTATTGGTAGGCCACTAGGGCCCATTACTTTCCCTGATTGTTGATTGCATCAATGATTTCGTTGTCAGTGATGTCACTGTCCAGTGCGTCGGTTTCCTCTGGTGATAGTGATGGGAGGTGCATGTCTGACAGTAACTCTTTGGAGTCATTGATGGTAGTAGTGGATGAGGGTGTGTATAATCTAGTGTAAGAGTGCGCGAATAAATCAGCTATATCTTGTGGGTCTCTCACAATCTCATCTTTCTCAGTTCGGAAACTTGTCACCCATCTGTCTGCTTTTTCACGCATGTCTAACCAAGCCAGTAGTTTCCCCGCGTTGTCACCTGTCTCGGATATCCTGTGACATGTTGCTAGTCGGCTACTCTTTGCCTCTTCTGTCACTACATTTTTATATTCTTGTCACTTAAGATCTAGTGAGTGTTTCATCTCTTCCATAACGGGGTCTATTTGTTGTGTTTCTTTCTCCAGGATCTCTTTTTCTAATTGTGTAATTGCTCCCTGTCTATCCTTTTTGTATCCGGATGTCTGGGATAGTGTTTTCCCTTTAACAACTGTTTTGTATGCTTCCCATAATGTTTGTGGGGATTGTAGGGAGCATTCATTTTCTTTAAAATAATAGTCTGTTGTGCGTATTAGATCTTCACAGATGTGTGGGATTTTGAGATATCTGGGATGGAGGGTGATAGTTTTGTGGTGCGCAGGTGCCTCAAGTGTGAAGCAGGCCAAAAGAAGAGCATGGTCTGATATTCCTTGAGCCAAGTGTCGGGCATCCCTAAAGGAGGGGTACTGGTCCGGCCAGGTTAGGATATAGTCAATTTGTGACTGGCTGTTATGTGCACCTGAATGGAATGTGAAGTGTAGCTTCTCCGGATTGTGAGTCCTCCAGACATCTGTCAGACCCATTGCCACCAAATATTCTGCTAGGGTAGAACTGCTGCCAGGTTTGTGTCGTGGGGGATTGCGATCTTTTGTACTACATAACACCATGTTTAGGTCCCCCCTAGTATCAAGTCTCCTTTTGGGAAATCTAGTATTACTTTGCTTAATTCCGGGAGAGTAGTCTTCTGTAATGTTGGTGGGATGTACACCGACAAGAGATTGAGTGGCTTACCCTCCCATATGCCAGTGATGGCTGCGATTCTAAGTAGGATCGTCCCGGAATAAAGGGAAAATTCTTGCGTATAAGAATCCCTGACCCTCTGGATCCGGTTGTGAAGCCCGCGTGGGCGACTAAAGTGTATCCCCATCTATTTAACGCCTTGCATTTATTACTCTTGAGTCGTGAGATGTGTCTCTTGTAGCAATACCACGTCTGGTGTATGCCGTTTAATGAATTGTAGGACTATGCCTCTCTTGAGCTTATCCCCCAGACCGTTTACGTTCCAAGACAGCACTCGAAGGGAGGGAGGCATGGTATCAGATGCCACTAGGTTTTGAATTGTGAGTGTTATTTTCCCTGATAAGGAGAGGTTCGTAAGGTGGGCCGTTGCCGCCGGTGGGAGATGTCAGGGGTTTTCGTCATGACTGTATTCAGCTTACTAGGTGGTTTGTCTGAGTGTGACTGTGTGGAGTGCTTCTAAACAGCTGAACTAGAAATAACCCAAAACCATCCATAAGTATCATACATGGTGCAGGATTCATTTCTGGTACATGCAATAACTTTCCCCACCCCCCTCCCTGCCACCCTCCTCCCTGCCACCCTGCTTGACGGTTTAGTAACTACCTGCCACCCCAACAGAGCGCCTGTCGTCACCCCAAACAGTAACTGGCAGGAACTAGGACTCAGTGGCCAACCCCCCCTCCCCCTCCGTTCGTCACGTTACCATAGTGTCTGGGTGCATAAGCAGTGGTATTCCACTTTGTAGTGTACGACAGCTCCATGGGGCTTGCTTGTTCAGGTTCATTGGGCAACCCCACTGGGTTTAGTGGAAAGTCCGATGGCTGGTGGGTCGTATTAGTCGCTCTTGTCTGGATTCTTGTTTGTGCGTAGATTCCCAACTGCATTCGTTTGGGAGCTTGTTTGCATTTTCCCCTGGCGACTTGTTTGGTTACCATTCGGGCTTGAGTGTCCCACAGCGCGCCATCCGTCCAGCCACTACCAAGTCTCGTGAGGGCTAGAGAAGAACCAGGTCTTTCCTTCAGCTTCCACCCTCAACTTTGCAGGATACAGCATTGAGTATTTGATTTCCTTCTCGCTATGTGTCTTTTTGACCTCAAAGAAGTTTTTGCCTCTGTCTCTGCACGTTTAAGGTGAAGTCAGGAAAGAACGAAACAGTACTGTTATCGATGCGGACAGAATGGCTGTGCATGCTCTCTGCAGTATAGCGTCCCGGAAAGTTGAAAATATGGGCTAAGATAGGTCTCGGGGGGACTGGTGTGGGTCTCCCACCTGCAACTCGGTTCGCTCTCCCGACAGAAAAGTATTTTGACAAGCTCCTGGGTTGCAGGTGTTTCAGTATGAGATCTTCCACAAAGAGATCAGTAGCCGGTCCCTCGGCACACTTGGGCACGCCAACTATGCGTATGTTATGCCTCCTGGATCAACCTTCGCACTGGCCCAGTCTAGCTTCAAGTGTTTTTGTAGAAATAGTCAGAGCTGTCACTTGTTGTTGGCGGGCTGAGGAATCCGCCTTCAGGTTTTGGGTTAACTCTTCTACCTCCAAAACACGGTCGCTCAGCTTGCGTAGGTCTGCCCTAACCAAGGACACTTCGGTAGCTATCGAGTCTATGCGTGTTTCTAGTGAGTTATGAACTTTGTTGATGGCGGCCATGATGTCTCTCAGGGTTGGTTTGTCCTTCTCCACTACCGGCTCCGCCGTGCCACCACCGTCTTCTTGAACTTTTTGTAGGGTAAATTTATCTAACTTAGTTTGGTGTGTGCCTCGCCCTCCTTTGTTGCTCGACATAGCGCTCCTGATGACCTTGCTTACTTGTGGGCCGTTTGGGCTAGGGGTCACTCAACCGGGTACTCGCTGCCACCTGCCCAAGTAGTTACCATGCAGCCTGTCAGTTTTCCCCAGTTGGGAGTACCTCCTCCCTTGGTTACTGCCCAATCTGCACAGCTGTGCATATCTGTGAGGTATATGGTGGGACCAGTTGGTAGGAGGCCTGTGCGTTCCTGTAGAGTTATGTTGGACAGTGACCCATATCAGTCACCCCCCCCCCCTGTGTACGAACTGCCTAGCCAGGAAGTGCTTATTGTCTTATAAGGGGAATTGCCTACAAAGTTAGTGGCACTGCACTCTCATGAGCAAGCTGAGTATCCTGCACTTGTTGGACCATCAATGGGCGGGGGTTGCAGCTCTCCCACCTGGCTGTCAACCTCATAATGTTCCTCTTGCCCCCGGCTCAGAAGGGTTCTGCAGCTGCCTATTTGCTTGCCTTAGGGATGCAGCGTCTCCCGTGGTGACAGCCTAGTCAATTCACTGCTCCCAACGCCGCGGCGATGTGTCGCTCCTGCACCACGTCCAGAAGCGTGCGCCGCGTCACCACTACCGGGCCTGCAGATCAATCTGTGCTGTTCGTACGGGGCCTGCGGACACAATGCTTCACATTTAGTGGCCCAGGTGAGGTCGGGCCGTCCTGCAGCTGCCACCGAAGGAGAATACCCACAGGGCCCCGGTCACCGTTGTTGTGTGCTATGCCTACCGTTCTCGCAGCTCAGACGTATCCTCACTGTGGGTCCCGGTGCCGGCGTCGTTAAGGCCGCCCGAAGCCGAGCCCCACCGCCGTAACTGGAGTACTCCATTTTCGGCGGCGAACGGAGATATCGCTGCCGGACGTCAGTGAGTATATTGTCTCACCCTTATTGACGGATTCTGTAGCTGATAGTCGGGGGTAGGGGCTCGGGCTCACGGAGTTCGACTAGTGTGCGGCCATGTTCTTTTGATGCAGGCCACGCCCCCAACGCAATCGTTTTGGTGAAAATGTCCTTAGCCAAGCAATACAAGGGCAATTTGTCCAGTCCTCAAACAATTCAGCTGGACACCAGGCCTTGTTGCAAGGGAAGGTTTAACTACAAAATAATCCTTATTATGTCTCAAACAAAAAGAATCAAGCACAAGGCGTTGTCAATCTCTTTTAGCCATGTTAAACAGCAGCGCGGCTGTTCTGCAACATGGTTGGGAAAAAAACGCTGTGAAGAGGCCATGCTGGCCGCATCATTGCGTTTTTTTTTGGTACTATTTGCAGGACGGGAGGTGACATGGAGAGAGGGAGGGTTGCGGGGGGAGCAACACAGAAATGGGAGAGTGTGGGGAATAAGTGTTATGACACCACCAGTGTTGGCCGCATCATAGCGCTTTTTTGTTTATTTTAGGGTGGGAGGTTGAAGGCAACACAGAGGGAGGACAGGGAGGAGGCAACGGGAGGAGGCAACACTGAGGGAGTGGAGCAGGAGGCAACACAGAGGGAGGAAGTGCCGGTCGGGAGGCAACAGGGACAAAGGAGATGGGAGGGAGGGGCTGTGAGCAGAGACACGAACAGCAGAATGTGGGAGTGTGGTTTAAGCTGACAGATAATGGAGAGTGTGAGGACTGGGGCAAGCAACAATGGAAGGAGAGTGGGAGAGCTGGGGACAAGCAACAATGGAAGGAGTATAGGAGGGCTTGAGGCAAGCAACAATTGAAGGTGGTAGGGCAGGGGGGGCAAGCAACAATGGAAGAAAGGAGGGCCGGGGAAGGCAAGCAACAACACAGACAACAACGGAGGGAGAAAGGGAGGATGGGGCAAGCAACACAGACATGGGAGGGCATGTGGTGGCAAGCAACATGGATGAGGGACATTGAGAGGCAGGGCTGGTTGGTGGAGCATACAACACAGATGTGGGAGGGAGGAACACAGAAGGAGGAGAAGTATTAGAGGGAGCAAGCTGAAAAAGATGCACACTGCTTAAAAACAAAGAAAAAATAGCACCAAAAAATAGCATTGGAAGGACACAAGTAGTGCATCCATGTTCCAGGGAAGGAACAAATACATGAAAATGAAAGAACCCTATGAAAGCTAAAAGAAGAAAATGACAGTGACAATGAAGCCAAGCAATGGTAAGCAATGGGCAGCCTCTAAGCCCTCTGTTAGAAAATAAAAGGTTTCGAAGAGTCAGCACATGCACTGCCTAGGCAAGACCTAAAAAGTAGTGCTTGGAAAGTGAGCAGTGGAAGGACACATTTAATGCATCCATTGTCTAGGGATGAGACTAACACAAGAAAAGGAAAGCCCACACAAGCTGATAAATAAGAAGCAAGCAAATGGAGTGACAACAAAGCCAACCAGTGGTAAGTAATGGGCGGACTCTAAGCCCACTGTAAGCTAACAATATATCTCACAGCAGACAGGGCCTGTGCTGTCTAACAAGTGAGTCCTAAAAACAGTAAACTATCATTAAGTAATATTTTAAATTTTTTTCTATCCTGTAACTCCATGCCCTAATTGTCAGTCTACCACAGCACCATGATACCCCTTGAGCGAATGTGCACTAAGCATATTAGAATAGTAAATGAATAAATAAATACATAAAGTAATAAAATCTTTATGTTCCAGTACTAATTATCAATCCGAGCAACTCTGCACATACTACCTCCTTATAAAAATAGCAGCGAGCTCTGTATTAGCAAGGCAGGTTACTGTGTTACAAGAGCTGGGCCAGCCAGAGAATTCATAGGAAGAGCAGAGCTGAGCCACAAGTCTGGTTTGGATGTAAAAGCCAGAGGCCGAGCCAGCAAAAAATCGCCGTGTGAATCCCGAAAAACATATTGGAAATCATAGAAATGACATAACTTGTCATCTCCTTCTTCCTCTCAAATGCCTTTCGTTTCCGTCTATCACTCATGCTATTTGCAGGAGGAGTCAGGAGCAGGCGCATGGATTGAGAGCATCTGGAAGTAGCAACCGCTCAGTGCTACATGGAGAGAGACAGCAGTAGATAAGAGGAAGGTGAAGTGTGGGGTCCACTTCCCTTGCTGGTGTGTCCTGTCACTGCAGTGCTCTCCACCTTTGGATAGGTTTGAATGGGCAGTGGACAAGTGCAGAATTCACTTCAGCTCATCCTTGTCATCCTTCCACTGCCCACCTACATCCGCCCTCCAACTTCAGAAAGACCAACAGAGGGGGAATGAAATGTAAAAAAAATACATGATGGTCAGGCCAACCTCTGAACTGCAGCACCCAGGGGGCTTTGATTAATTGGTGTGAGAGCACACAAGGGCGCAAAACCTACCTTTAGAAAAGGTGTAAATCTGCTGGTGATCTTGGGGGAACCTAAGGAACGGCTGGCTTCTCGCATCCTCTTTGAGTTTCCTGCTGTGCCTTGCTGAAGTTGTGGTCTTGGTGAAAAGATCCATATACACTAGTTGCTGCAGTACAAGAGGGCTCACCTCATGCTTTGTGGTGAATTGTAGTTCACCTTGTCAGTGAACTGCTTCCCTTCCCGCACAGCTCCGCCTAGGTAGCTGATGCCCCTTGCTGGTCTGAGTTCAAGGCCCCCCTCCACCGGCAGGCACCTGCCTGTGCCTCATCCCTGGTGGTCCACTGGGGAGCTTCTCTGCTCTGCCACTGCTCTGCCCTCTGTCTCTCTTCCTTCTGCCTTTCTTTTTCCTTCCTTTCATTTTTCTTAGCTTTTTTCACATTTTTTTTACTTTCTCACTTTTTCTTCTCTCATGCCTCTTTCCACTTTTGCACCTTTTTCCCTACGAGTCCCTAGCGCTGCTAGTCCCCTGCAGCCCCACCCCCCCTTCAGCGCCGTATCCCACTTTCCCGCCTCCTAGCTGTCCTGGTTCTCGGACTATCCACCGCTACGACACCAGCACCCTCTACGCCCTCAACACCTGACGCCATTCCGCCTGCCGCCAGGCATCGCCGAATGACAACCAGGGCCCTTTTTCCTGTCAGCACTGAAGCTGCACCTTTGCCTGCCACCACACACCAGCCCCATCCACTGCACGACCAACAAATACTGGACCCGACCGCCTCAACTGCATCCTGCTCAACACATGTTCCCTCCACAAACACGCTGTGGAGATCTGGGAGCTACTTGACTCCGTCAACCACAACATCGCCTTCCTCACTGAAACCTGGATGAACTCCACCTCCACCCCGGACATCGCCACCGACATCCCGGACGGCTACAAGATCATTCACAAGGATCGCATCGACAAATTGGGAGGAGGCATCGCCATCGTACACAAAAGCACCCTCCACCTCACCACCCACGTGGACGACCACTCGACCACCATGGAGCACCTCCACCTCCACTTCCAGGTCCAGACCAACCCGGACACCACCCTCTGTGGCACCCTCATCTACAGACCCCCCCAGATCCCACCCACCTTTCAGCGATTCCATCATCAACTTCATCGCACCTCACGCTTTCGCCTCCACAGATTACATCCTCCTCAGCAACCTCAAAATTCACATGGACAACTCCAACCACAAAAACACCTTGTCCCTGGTGGAGAACTTCGCCACCGTCGGGTTCAAACAACTGGTCACCTCCCCAACCCACTCAGCAGGACATGCGCTCAACCCCATCTTCTCCACCAGCGACAACATCACCTTCAGCCACACCACCGAGCTCCTGTGGACCGACCACCGCTGCGTCCACTTCTCCGTCACCAAACCCACCGTACACTACCATGCCCACCGCTACCCTCACAGAAGTTGGAACAAGATCACCGAAGAACAGCTTACCACCTCCCTCAGCAAAACCCCTCCACTAACATCCACGGACGCTAATTCCTCAGCATGCAACCTCCACCAATGGATCTCTAACTGCGCTGACACTCTGGCTCCCCTGAAGAAAGCCCCAGGGAAACGACACTCCAAGAAAGCCAGCTGGTTCTCTCCCACCCTTCATGAGTCCAGACGCACCTGAAGACAGCTCAAGAAGAGATGGAGGAGCAGCTTAACCCCGGAAGACCACTCAGCCTTCAAAACTGCTGTCACCGCACACTACCACCTCATTAGAACAACAAAGAAAACGGCCCTACAAGAAAGGGCCAACGCACTCAATAGTGAAGAACTTTTTGCTGTGGTCAAAGAATTCACCAGATCCAGCACAGAGACTGCAGACCCTCCCAAGACCTCTGCAACTACCTCAGCACCTTCTTCCACCGCAAGATTAAGGAGATATACGACAGCTTCGACAGCTCCGATACCCAAGACCCTTCTGCCACACCCACAACCATCACACCCAATGACACCGGACCCCAACAGACCCTAGTTGGTCTCCCTTCACCGATAATGACACCCTCAAGATCATGAAGAGCATTCACTCAGGAGCACCCTGGGACCCCTGCCCGCACCACTTCTTCAACAGAGCCGGCACCATCATCGCCCCTGAATTCTGCCTCACCATCAACTGCTCCATTAACTCCCGGAAGACTGGAAACATGCAGAGAACAACCCCTTGCTGAAGAAACCCTCTGCCGACCTGACTGACCTCAGGAAATTCAGACCCATCTCTCTTCTCCCCTTCACAGCCAAGGTCATTGAGAAGGTCATTAACGCCCAACTCTCCGAGTTCACAGAAGCGAACCACATCCTGGACCCCTCACAATCCGACTTCTGAAGCAACCACAGCACCGAGACCGCCCTCCTCACCACCACAGACGACATCTGCACACTCCTCGACCGAAGCAAAACTGCAGCCCTAATCCTCCTGGACCTCTCGGCTGCCTTCAATACCATCTCTCACCGCACCCTATGCACAAGACTCCACGACGCCGGCATCCGCGACAAAGCCCTGGAATGGATCCGCTCCTTCCTCACCGGCCAAACACAGAGAGTCAGACTACCACCGTTCCACTCTGAACCCACAGAGATCAGCTGCAGAGGTCCTCAGGGCTCCTCCCTGAGCTCCACTCTCTTCAACATCTACATGACCCCACTCGCAGCCATCGTCAGGAACCATGGACTCAACATCGTCTCCTACGCCGACAACACCCAACTGATTCTCTCCCTCACCAATGAACTCACAGTCGCCAAGAACAACTTCCACGACGGGTTGGAGGGTGTCCCCACCTGGATGAAGAACAGTTGCCTCAAGCTCAACTCAGAGAAGACCAAAGTCCTCATCCTGGTGCTCCACCCCCTCTGCCTGGGTTGACTCCTGGTGGCCCGCAGCACTTGGAACCCCTGCACACCCACAGACCACGCACGAAACCTCGGCATCATCCTGGACTCCTTGCTCATCATGAACCACCATATCAACACCATCTCATCATCCTGTTTCCACATCTACGCCTGCTCTGAAAGATCTTTAAGTGGATCCCCACCGAGTTCAGAAAGAGTCACCCACGCACTCATCAGCAGCAGAATAGAACTACGGCAACGCACTCTATGCCGGCATCACCCCTAAACTCCTCAAGAAACAGAAAAACATTCAGAATGCCTCCGCCAGACTTATCCTCAACATCCCCCGCCGCAGCCACATCACCGGTCACCTTAGAGACCTCCACTGGCTCCCAGTAAACAAAAGAATCACTTTCAAGCTCCTAACACATGCCTACAAAGCCCTACATGGCGCGGGACCTGCGTACCTTAACCACCGCCTCGCATTCCATGCACTCACAAGAGACCTCCGCTCCACCCAACTGGCCCTGGCTACCGCCCCATGTATCTGCAAGACCACGGCCGGAGGTAGATCCTTCTCCTACTTCGCAGCAAAGACCTGGACACCCTCCCTCTCCACCTCAGGCAATCACCATCACTGCCTCAATTGAGGAAGGACCTCAAGACCTGACTCTTCGACTGAACCTCAGCGCCTTCGACGGTTAGCAGTTCCATCCCCTCCCCCTCCCCCGTCGCTTTGACACCCTTACGGGTGAGTAGTTTCACTCTACAAGCCACCTGATTGATTGACTGATAATACTAGTAGCCTCTGCATTCCTATTTGCATTGCCATTCTACTGATCTACAGCCATTAGTTTGTATTTTGCCAGTTGCCTTGTACTTTGCAAAACACTATGTATGGCAGTGCACTGCTGGTACCTGCACTTAGGCGGTCTCATACAGGACTGATTGAGCAGCAGAGGTGCAACAGAGATGTGTGGATCCTCTAAAGCAGCGACATTTGTTTTCCTCAGTAAAAGTGGTCCAGGGGTACACCTATTATTGGTTCAGCATCTACAGTGGCCCTAAAGTCCCTTGGTTTGGGGAGGGCCATTTTGCCTCAATTATGGTTTTTTACTATTCAATGAGGCAGAGGTCTATTTTCTTTTCTTACATTAGAACTCATGACATCCTCACTGCACCATTAAAGTGACGTGTATTCGTTTCCGGGAAGCCACAGACATTATCTAATTTCTGTCCTGTGCAGAGTCTAAAAGCAACAACATGCTGGGTGGCCTGGTATGCTGCCTGGCTACACTTTCAATCAGGAAGACCATCTTTGTGATATTAGTGATTTCAAGAACGATCATGTACCGCAATAACCTTCACTCCCCCGCTAGAAGCCCAGCAGGAGACAAGCCAAGATGCCATCATTCCAAAAACTGAGAAATGAAACTAAAAAAGAAAAGCTCTGCAACAGCCATTAGTAAGGTGTGCCCTGCAATTGAGTAGAAGGAGGGATGTGTTCTGAAACATTAAAGCCCTTAGGGCCACATTATCAAAGGACCCCAAAGGCTTGGACTTTGCTCCACTTTAAGGTACACACCGAGAGCAGTGGCATAACGAAACTCAGGGCCTGCAAAGTACATGGAGCGGGCCCCGATGCTCTGGACTCAGTCAGGAGCTCTCAGGTCAGGGCCCTGCTGCCTGTGCACAGTGCCAGAGGGGGCCCCCTGGAGCTCGGGGCCCCCCATCCCCCGCACCGCGAGGGCTGCAGGGGCTATTGTTATGCCATTGACTGAGAGAGTGGCAACCATCTCAAACAAAGTCTGGAGGAGGGACTACTCTCACCGAAGTACTCAGCCACACTGCTCACCTCATAAAACCGTCACACTCACAGAGATATTTGTAGTTGAAGAACATATATTCCTGGTGTGAAATTAACACCCACTGGGTGCCTTACAAATAAACACTCCTATAGGGGCTCTCCTTTCAGTCACACATACAGAGACCTTGCAGGGGTATGCAAAAACACTCAATGCCATCCCCAAAACACACGCCCACTGGAGAGCCACCCTGTAAGGTACATTGATATTGTAACACCTGATAGACACACACACACAGTGGGTGTTCCCTCCGTAAATATAAAGACACTATGGGGTATACTTACAAGGGGATAGTGCCACCAGAGCATCACTTTTAGCGACGTTCCGGTGGCGCAATGCCCTTTTCCATACTACAAAGCAGCGTTAAGCCCCTTTTTGTGGCTTAACGCTGCCTTGTAAATATGGCCCCTTTATATGCATCACTTAATGTGAAAGGGGCGTGCAATGGGTGTTGCTGTGGGCGTTACACCGCAACACCAATTGCTTTTTGACACTGTCCCAGATTTACAAGGAGCTCCAAAAAACTAGAATGGCGAAAAGAGGAGAAATACTTTTATTTCTCCTCGTTTTTGCTTTTTCTTCTGCAGCACACATAGAAAGAGCAAAATGCCATTAATAATTGTTTATGTACAGGAAGGTGTCCCTTCCTGTACATAAACAATCATTAAATAATGATGATTTACTACTTCTATGTGTGCTGCATTCTGCAGCACACATAGGAGTAACAAATCGCCATTATGGATTGTTTATGTGCAGGAAGGGACACCTTCCTGAACATAAACAATTATTCCCTGCAATGTAGGCCCCCTTGCCTTGCACTATGGTGCAAGGGTGCCTGCCTTGGCGCTAGGCAGCTCATTTTAGCACCAGTGCTAGGGAAAACCCTGCGTTTTCGAAATGTTCGAGCGCAGTGCTGCCAGATTTGACGCAGCTCCGCGCTCTGACATTTCGTTGTAAATATGACCCAATGCATGTTCCCGTGGCATGTGTGTGAAATACTTCTCACTGATCTACACAGTCCATAGATTTGCTCCACTTAAATACAAACGAAACAGCTGACCTCCTGTTGATTACTTTTGCTGTGAAATGCACAAATTTAGATGCAGGCACGGTAGCTATATTTCCTGGAAACAGACACATTAAAAGCACATCAATCAATGTGTGTGGTCAATGAAGCACTTACACTGTGTGAACGTCCTTTGGTTCACGCACACAGACAAGTGATTCTTCCTCTGAAATTTAGGCCAACTGGGTTAGCAGAGAATGCGTCCCGGGTCCACCTTGTGACAAAAAAAAGAGCACTGATTTTGAAATGCAAGTCCAACTTTTGTCCTCTCCCAGTGACAAGACACTCCTTGATGCGCTCTGAGAAGGAATACTAACACTAACTGTTTGACAAGCGACGGTAAAGAGTCCACACAAACCTCCAGTTGGTGAATCTTCATGGCTGGCAGGCACGAAGTTCTTCATAGATCCACTATCTGCTGAATGTCACAGCCGTCTTTATCAGCCCTTTGAAATCACTGACACAGTCCTCTCTAAGGGGTAATCAGAAATGATAAAAGCTGATGGTCTAGCGGCTGCACGGGGAGCAAAGAGGAACTATAAAAACAAGCATTGGCATAGCCAATAGGTCTCGCCTTTGGGACCTTATGTGTTTAGCCAGAACTTTTGGCTATGTTGTAGAGCATTGTGGCTGCTGTGCATTATGTTGAAAAGTTATAATAAAAAGTGTTATGCATTTTTGTTACCTTTATACAAACGAAGACGACATTATATACAACTGAAAAACCTGATTAAAAAAAGGTTTTAACATAAAAAATGTCTTCTAGTTTTTTTGTACTTGCACTGCTGGCAACTTCTTCCTGCCTGTTCTCATGCTGGTTTGTTATAAATGTCTTTGTTATGGGGGAGCGGGACATAAATAACGGGGATTGGAGGTTGGAAAACAGTAATTTAATTAGAACACGAGCAGCGGACGGACACTAGGGGAGAATCAACAGATGCCAGATTCCAAGGCCAGACTGACGTGATGCTCAGGTGGTGCGCTGATGCAAAATGGTGGTGGTGAATGATGTTTGGTGCTCAGGTGGTGACACTATATGGTGTGGATTGGAGGTACGTTGTGGATTGTGGAGTTGTGGAGTTGAAATATGTTGTTTGGTGTGTAATTATGTGGTGTGTATTGGAAATGTGTGGAGTTGGATTGTGTGGCCTGGAACTGTGGTGTTGAGTGAAATTATGTTTAGTGAAATTGTGTCATGGTGTGGAGTGCATTTATGTTGATTGGTGGTATGTGGTATAGAGTGCATTTATGTGGAGTGTATTTATGTTGCATTGAGTAGAGTGCAATTATGTGGCATGTAATTATGTGGCACTGAGTGGTATTATGTGGAGTGTATTTATGTTGCATTGAATAGAGTGCAATTATGTGACATGTAATTATGTGGTACTGAGTGGAATTATGTTGAGTCTATTTATGTTGCATTGAGTAGAGTGTCAATATGTGACATGAGTGCATCCTCCAGTTTTATGGATTGTAACCCTCGCTTTAGAACAAGAAGCAGCACACACACACACATACTGGTTACACACAGAACAAGCAGCACACACACATAAACACACACACTAGTTACACACAGGACAAGTAACAGCACAGACACACAAACCCACACTAGGTTCACCCAGAATAGCAGCACAGACACACCAACTCACACTAGGTGCACACAGAACAGCAGCACAAACACACACACACTTGGTGCACACAGAACAGCAGCAGCACAGGCACACACACAAACACACTAGGTGCACACAGAACAGCAGCAGCACAGAGACACCAACCCCCACTACGTGCACACAAAAGAGCAGCACAGACACACAACACTTGGTATACATAGCAGTGATAGTGGCACTGCCGCCTGTTCCTATAGGATACACCCCGGCGCCAGACCTCCCGTCGCTGTTACTCACGTTGCCCAGTGCTGCCGCTAGAGCACTGTTCCCGCCGTGGTGAGAGTTACCAGATCCGAAGAGCAGCACGCACCATTTGCCTAAGGTAAACAGTGTGACAGCGAGGCACGCTCGGCTGCTCTTTCCCTCGAAGAGTGTAATGACCTCTTGGTGTGCCTCGGCACCAGCCGCTACACAGCGCTAGGAAGCGGAACACTGCTCACCCCTATAGCCCCAGAGTTTGGTGCAGAGACAACAGTGGCCTGTCCAAATAGGGCTCCGAGGGGCGAAGGCACAGACTTGGGGGACGAGGGGAGGGGGGTGCACCATGTGTGAGAGCACACAAATAATGGAACGGCACCTCTGTGAGGGGGGAGGGGTGGGAATTATAGATAACACTGGAAACAGTATTAAGTATGCGGTTCTCTTTATGTTGACCCCGCAAAAATAAAGGGCTGAGTTAATTATAAATAAATAAACTGAGCGCGGTGTCCCTAGCGGGCGCCGCGCTCATAACTGGTAAGGACGGGTGACTGTGTCCTTACAGATCCTCGTCTGTCAAACCCCAGACCAGCTCCTGCCTTCACTGTGTCCGGCGGATCTCCCTCCTGTGTCTACCATAGACCCTCCCCCTTTCCCATCTCCACCCCCACGTTGGGCCGCCCGTCAAGGTAAACAAAGGAGCCTGTAGCCTCCGCGCTGCGTCAGGCAATATGACTATAATTAGGACGGTCGGCATGCCTCGTGAACATGATATCAAGTGTAGGATAGGAGGCAGAGACAGCGCTTCGCGTAAAAGATAATGTAACACATTGCCACAGGCAAATAAAAGGTAGTGGTCGTTAGAGGGCACCGGTGTGGTTCGTGCATCAGGCAACAGCTGTCTGTGTATGGGGTCTACGTGCTAACTGATTAAAGAGAAACCACACTGCCATTATGAAATGTTAGTGACGTAAGCGTACTGTCCACTGTGCGGTTAACATTCAGGAATGTCCACGTGGTTGCTGGTAATAACAATGAATGGTACTAAAATGCCCATAAAGAAGTTGTGATCACGTTGGTGGTAAGACAGTGTAAACAACGTGGGGGTGTATGAGCAGGGCTGGGGACAACGTACCGTGCAGTACAGTTTTGACAGAAACATCTGACAGCATCAAATAGTATCAGTGCGTAGTGACACTTTCAAATCTAAATAATTATGTTGGGAGTAAACATGCTGATGGTAGTAACTTGGATTAGTATCTCTGCCAGTGTGCATGTCCACTCTCAAGCGTGCAGTGAAGTTAATTTAATGCGCCATGCAATGTACAGTGCAGTACTTCTAAGTAGCTGCAACGAAGAGTCGGCGTGCAGTAATGTTTAAACTAGCAGTAATGGGGTCAGGTGGATTATCATTAGGAAGCGCGCCTGTCATTATCCACTGCACCCTTCTTGTCAATGTAAAGTAATATGACCCCAGCCCACCGAGGCCTTTTACCACATCACTGCTGAGCTGCTCCACTAGTCCCACTCCTCGGCTGGTTCTAATCTCGGGTACGGGCTCCTTGGGAGCCTCCGTCCTGCTGATGTTCCTGCTCCCCTCCAAGAGGCTCTCGGCCAGCTCCAAGTAACCCGGCCGGGGACGCTCCGGTCGCCTCCGGTGAACCACACGGGAAGACACCGCAGGGGCCCCACGTAGGGACACAGAGGTAGGAGCAGAACCTAGTAAGGATAACAAGCGCGGTGAAAGCGGCCCGTGCGGCCAATTAATAAAATAAACAAGCGCAGTACCTAAAGTGCCGCGAAAAAATAAATAAATAAAATGTATTCCATTATAAAACAGGACTACAAGTTCCTGAATGCAAAGAAGAAAAAACAAGCACCAAAACCTATGAAGATCATAAATGTATGTGAGCATGTCCACCATAAACCGGCAGACCCTGTTTATAAAGTTCAATGCCTCATATCTTTTAGGTAAAGTAAGAGTGTCAATTCATGGATGGTGAGCACAACCTAAAATGGCCACATGCTTTATTCATGCAAATCATATCTGTGAGTCAGCCCTCTGCAGTGCAAGGCATCATGTAAGACCCCACAATCCCCACCCACTTCATTAACTCGACACAGCTTTGACAGGTTTCACTTTAGACAATGGCTGGATTAAAGAGATGAACATTTGCTCTGTGGTGGTGGGAATACAGTGATGGAACACAGAACAGACACAGGATCCGAGATTCATCTTGGTGCAGTTAAGTTCAATCTGCATCGAGAAGCAGGTGATTGGGATAATAACATGGTAAGAATTGTACCATTTTCACACATTTTGCTTGGACATACACCATAACATAAAAGGTGAAATCCATAAACATTTCCTATTCTTTTCGAAACTCAAACTCCATTATTCAATCTGATTGGTCCAATATTCTGATTATGTAGGCATGGCTTGAATCATCAATGTGTAATAAACCTCTTGGCTGCTCCCGCGCATCGCCAAAGTTATTCCAAAATGCACAGAAATAGCATGTGAAACCCTGTGAAAACTCACTCAATCATAACACAATCTATTCAGGAGGGAAGAAATAAAATGAAGAGCTTTAATTAAACTCCAGATGCCTGCAAGCTCATGGTGAAGCATCCAGTCCCCGCGTGCACATCTTCTGTCCCTCTGCGTGCATGCTTGGAATCCGTATCGATTCCAAAAGGCCCTCGCATGGCGAGAGCAGCGCATGCGCGCTGCTAATGCCAGGCGAGACCTAAAAACACAGTGGCAGGGCACAAGTGTTACATCCTATCCCTTCTCTTCTCTTTGATTCCCTGTTATGATTAAAAGTCGGTTGCGGCTTAAAGCCAAAACCTCTTCTAAATCATCTCTGAGAAATGCTAACACTGCTGTTGATTATAGATTAACCACCAGTGTATATCTGGCCGCCTGTAATGTTAAATAGCTGTAATACAGAAGTATATACAAATTCTATGTAACAAGGATGTTTCTAAGGTGTGGATGTTTATTTCCATAACTTTGCTGAAGATTTTGATGCATTGCAGATTGTTCAATTGTATACAATGCAGAGCTGTCCAACAAAGATGTGGTTTATCTCACACTGGTGTTTGAAGTTTGGCTCTAAGGTTGTATGCCCATCTCAGGAATCAGGAGATAGAGACTCATTTGTGGCCCAAACATCGTTAAAATGACCAAGAAGAGACTGAAAACTGCAAACATATTACAAACCTGCTGTAACATAGAAACACAGAGACAAACTGTACCTAGAGAGTTTAAACTGATGTAAAGTCCATAAGGCCCAACTTCGTCTTGGGTAGGCACGACTCTATTTTAGACAAACCGAGTATCCATCTTCTCTATTTCTACAGAATCATTGTCATGTCTGCCATTGTTGCAGATGTCATCTGACAGTATCTTTTCAAGAACTGTGAAAGTCATTCATACAATGACATAGATAAAACACCTGATGCGACATCAGTCTGGGACAAGCGTCTTATTATTACAATACAATGTCAAGGTTAAATAAGAGCAAATACAGACGAATAGTCAAAACAGTGTAGTCTGAATCGGCATCCAATTACTTATATAATCATCGGGATAGGTCTGGAACACACACCTTGATGCAAATAGTCTATGTCAGAAATTCCTGAGCTTATGTCAGAAATTTCAATCCCCGATAAGAAATAGTTTAAAAGGACTGTCACTTGCCCACTTGTGAGGAGAGGTCCTGCGCCCATATTATCACACAAGATACTGCCAGAGATGGGCTTAACTGCTGCCAGTGCACCAAGAAGACGGTACATCGCACCTGATGCGGATAATGAGCCGAATCCAGGAGAAAAGAAGCTGCAGCTGCTTGTGTTTCCTTTTGCAGGGAACACTGCCTTCAGGTCTGTCTGATAACCATAGCTTTTGTTGTCAAAAAGGTATGCAGTGTGTTACTTCTCACTACGAAAGTCCAGATTGCAAATTCTACTTTCTATGTTCTCCTAGCGTAGCGCATAGAAGTAGGTTTTATTGTGTCAGGTTTTAAATGACTATTTAGCTATGTTGGAAATGTTCATTTTATTCTTGTTGTTCGCAACATGCCTAATTGTTGTTTTTATGATATTCTGTGTGGTTATTTTAGATGTGCCTAGAAACAGGTTTGCCCTGTTGCAATAAATGCTTTTAGTTAAAAGTATCTATTCTTCTTAGTACCATTTGCGTGATATTGTAAAGAGTGAAATAGGTTTGTTCACGGTACCATGGTGCACCAGATCTTAGTTTAAGAATTGTTAGTAACCCAAAAGCAATGATTCCACTTCAACAATGTATTGGGTGGGGTTCCGTGGGGCTACAATAACCTGTCCTTCACATTCAGCGCTGGTGCATTGAACCAAGTTCACCTGTGTCACCCGTGGGTGGGAAAGCATACTTTGTAGAGCTACGCCAGATTAGTAGTTTACACAACAAAACAGGGGCTAATAACTTAGGGGGTCATTAGGATAGCGGACGGACTTTCGTCCATCCGCCATCCAATCATATTTGAGACTGCCCGCCTACAAGGCGGCGGTCCCAAAGGGCAAATTAGGATGCGACCGCCAATGTGGCAGGCGCATTGCCCATGATGTGTATTGCGGCGGGTGCTGCTCTCTGCAGCAGCCATCGCAAGACAAAACAGACACCCTTCACATATCTTTGCACTACATGGCAGCCACCATGCAGTGCCTACCACATGGTGCAGGGATATGTAGGGGGTCACCATAGATGCCCCCCAGGGCCAATGTCTCTGGCCCAGGGGGCTAGGGGAACCCGCTACTGGCCCCCAAATCTGTTTCCACCTGCTGTTTTGCTGCGGTTTGACCATCGCAGAACGAGCTGCAGAAGGGGATATTGTAATGCCTACGGCGGTGCCTGATAGGCACCGCCGCCATTCTGGGACTACAGGGAGGTCTGACAGGCGGTCGGATAAAGCCTGCCTGTCGGGACCATGGCGGTCGGTATTTCCGACCGCCACCCGTCCAGAAGCCTTTGTAATATGGCAGACGGAGATCCCTGTTATGATGGCCGAGGGACCACCACCGACAGCCTGTCGGTGGCGGTCCCTTGGCCGTCATAATCAGCCCCTTAGATACCTTCACCCCAACCTCTTCTCCATCAATCCAAGCTGATCTATGCTACTAGACAGTATCATTACAGGTGTCTCCAGCTCTGTCTTAGAGCCTCCGCTCCTGCACTTTCTTCAGGCTGGTAATGAAATGAAATGAAATATGGTATTTGTTCGAGCGCACAGCTACTCAGGCTAGAGTGTCCTGGCGCCTGGACAGCTGAGGGAGAAAGAGTGAGAAAGACTCAGTTAGTGATTAAAAAGCCAAGTTTTTAGATTCTTCCTGAAGGAAAGTAGGTCTGTGTTTGCCCTCAAGGCCTCTGGAAGGCTGTTCCACAGTTTCGCACCTAGGAAGCCAAAGGATCTGCCTCCCATACGTGCCAGACGTATCCTGGGGACGCTGGCCAGGTTGGCATTGGAAGAGCGCAGAGGTCTAGAGGTAGTGTAGTGATTAACCCGTTTAATTAGGTAGCCGGCTCCAACTTTGTGAAACGCTTTAAAAAAGATGGTCAGGGCTTTAAAATCTATCCGTTCTTTTATGCGGAGCCAATGTAGGGATGCAAGAATCGGAGTCATATTTGATCTTGGTTTGGGTTTAATGATGGCTCTGGCCGCCGCGTTTTGAACCACTTGTAAACGCTGGATCAGAAATTTAGGAAGGCCAAGGTACAGGCAGTTGACATAATCAAGCTTTGAGGTTACCATTGCCTGCACCACTATCTTTCTGCTCTCCAGTGGAAGTAGTGGCAGGAATTTTTTTAGCATACGGAGTATGCCAAAACAAGTGCCAGTGAGATTATGAATCTGAGAGTGCATGGAGAGTGATTTATCAATCACAATTTCTAAATTTTTAGCTTTCTCCTTTTCTACGGGTGGAGGTGGAAGATCTTCGGGCCACCAGGAGCGCCATTCAGAAATTTCTGGGTTTCCAAAGAAAGCGACTTCCGTTTTGTCTGGATTACACTTAAGCTGATTTATCTTAAGCCAGTTGAACACCTTCGTGAGACAGGCCCTGATCCTTGCCCCATCAAAGTCTAAGCCTTTACCACAGGTGAAAATCAGCAGAGTGTCGTCAGCATAGGAGACAATCTTGGCGCCCTCTTCCTCTACCATGGATGCAAGAGGGGATAGATAGCTATTAAAGAGGGTAGGGCTGAGAATGGAGCACTGGTAGCGCCAACATCCTGCTGACCCACAGGACTCAAGTGTGCAGTTCAGACAATGAAACATTCTTGCATGTGTCCAATGCCTCACTGTTTTCAGGGAAGGAGGGGTGATTCAAAAGTTCCTGAGAAAGAAGGAGCTGATGCTTGCCTGCAAGAATTCCACTTGCTTAGTTTCACCTGTTTCCTGCTGTGGACAATTCAATTAGACCCATTTGTATTGCACGTTTTCTTGAGAAACTAAAAGCATATTTGATGGAAGGCTCTAAAACAGTGGACTAGAGTCTGTGGAGCCAGCTCTGAAGATTTAATGGCTTTTTCACAAGATAGTACTTTAACAGGCTATGTGGACATCCTTAGTCTTTATGAAAAACAACTGTATGTACTTTATCATTTTGACACCTCTTTCCATTTCACATAGGGTTGCATTGAATGCCTTTTTCCAATGCTTTCCTGTTTAGTGTTTCTGTTTTTTTTTTATCCTTTTCATTTGTTGTTTGTAATTAAAGTTTTTCCTCTTCAACTAACTTATTTTGGGGTTTTTACGTTTCTTATTTGTTAACTGAACTGTAGGTTTGGCTGGTTGTGCATATATCGCATGCATTTTGTTTGCTGAAGGCTTTGCATTTTGTGCAAAGATACCATTGAAATGTGAGGCAATTTTCACAGAAATCAGTTTTTGTTGTGAGTCAGATTGTTCAGGTATTGATTGAGCTAAGCAGGAGCACAGATGAAGACTGCAGTCCTTCTCCATCTATAGCACATCAGTCCAGTTCCCTACACCATAATATAGAACACAGTTAGTCTGTGTCTTCTAAGCTTTGTTACTTCAACCAGAACTGTAGGAGAAAGACTGGACTAGAGAAGAACATTCTTTGTAAATTAATGTTTTGAGATGGCGGTGGCTTTCCTCAGACAAGCTCAAGCATATTATCTCTGCTTTGCATGGGGGCGTGGCCGACAAGATGGCAGAGTAGGACGCGCTTTTCGGAGCTCCGTCCCCACGCAGCAAATATCCGGCAGAATCCTGCGGTGCATATGAGCACCGACCTCACCGAAAATGTCGGCCCGGCCGGGAGCATCGTCCGGCTTGAAAAGCGAGCTTTGGGGCGCAGCTTCACTGGCGTAAGCAGTGCGGGAACCCGAGTGTCCCCGGGAAAGGAGCCGCCATCTTGAACTGCTGCGGCGGCTCCCGCGGCATGGGTCAGGGGCCGGCGGTAATCGAGCAGCCTTTGGTTGCGGTGGCGTCGTCGGTCTGCGGTGCAGTGCCACGGTCGGAGCGGTGGTGCCAAGGGCGGTGACGTAGTGGAGGCCGAGACCCGCCCGTGCTGGCAGGACTAAAATGCAAGTGCGGCGGGATTCCCACTGCGAAGACCCGGAGGAGGGAGAGCGGGAGCCCAGGCCCCGGACAGTGCCGGGACTTGATTCCGCCGAGGCTGTGGGCCGCGGACTGCGCTGGGGCCTACACCTGCACTGACAGTGCCCCATCGAGCAGGAGAGTGTGGCGGTGGGACCTTCCCCCGCAACCGCTAACCGCTGGGCACCGTAGGAACCCCTGTGAGAGGTGAGGCTGGCCGGGCGGTGACGCAGTGGAGGCCGAGATCCGCCCGTGTCGGCAGGACTAAAACGCAAGTGCGGTGGGATCCCCACTGCGAAGACCCGGAGGGGGGAGAGCGGGAGCCCGGGCCCCGGACAGTGCCGGGACTTGATTCCCCCGAGGCTGCGGGCCGCGGACTGTGCCGGGGCCTACGCCTGCACTGACAGGGCCCCATCGAGCAGGAGTGTGTGGCGGAGGGGGCCTTCCCCCGCAACCGCTAACTGCTGGGCAGCGAATACCGCTGAGGGCTCAGTTGACTTTTGAGAACCGGCAGAGTGGAGGACCTGCGGCGGTGATCAGTGCATGGAACTGGGGGACAGCTGGGATGCCCCTGCTGCACCGTCTGGTCCTGGAGGCCTATAGACACCTGGAGGCCTAGAGGTGGGGTCGGACTGGCTAAGGGTGACTTTGGACTTGCTGTGGATGGACCTGGAGGTGCACAATACCTGCTGAGTGGCCCGGGTGAAGACAGTTGGTTGTGAGTGGGCCAGGGATGCCCGGCCTAAAGTGTATCGGAACTGCGGAGGGCGCAGGACACCGCGGAAAAGGCCCGGGCTTGGCCCAGACTGGTTGACCCCGGAGCCTTGTAAAATCCCTGTTCATCATGGTGAAAGATAAAGGTACCAGGGCTCAATCTAATAAAATATTGAACTACGCGCAACCCCTTCCTTACGGCACCAATCAAAGAGACGCGCAGGGAGAAGATGATGCTGAGGTGGTACAGGGGGAAGAACAACGGGACACCTCCCTGAATGATATCCCGATGGCCGTGCGAACTGCGAGGGTCTCTGCACGGGCAGCAGGAAGCAGACCGCTTTGGGATCGGCTATGTGAGCTTCATTAATTCTTCAACCTGCGTAACATTCGACTGCATAGGACTGAATACCTAATCAAGCTAGTGCGCATACTTCTGTCGTATATCAGACATACAAATAACTGGAACTCTTTTCGTCGGGTTACTTGGGATCAAGTACCCTACCAAAACATTGGAGATATATATATTATGGTTGGATTTTTATCATCTTTCAGACATATCGGTCGTAGCAAGTACGATTGAATTGATCGTGGCAACTTGGATTTTAGTGCCACTGATTTATTGCTTAAGAATTTCTTTTATCATTTAGCAGTCTGATTCAGTCTTTTTGTTACATATCCCTTCATATTGTGCTTGGGAATCAATGTGGCTTTCCTGAAGAAGGCAGTTGGTACGCCGTAACGCGCGTAGAGAAAATCAAGATCTTTTCATTGTCTCAGCCACTTTTTTACATTTATTAGATTATGATTGATTGTTGTTTGTCTTGTCACATATAAATATTGATGTTTCTTTTTGAGTTGTTGTAATTATTGGTGTAGTATAATTTACGTAAATTTAAATTGTTTGTCATGATGTGTGATGGTTGTTTAGTGATTTATGTTTATGTTAGAATTTGTATAAATTTTTATATGAAATTACAGTAATAAAATGTAATCTAAAATGTGTTGTACACTGAGTCTAAAAAGTTATCAAAGTGTTTTACATAGGGCTTGATATGTAACTAATCCCCTTTAGTTGCCTAGGATTGTTACTGTTCATAGGGACGAGATGGTGACCAGGATCGACGCAGTGGCGAATGATGTCAATCTCCTCCGGTGCGACCTGCGTAACGTCTCCGACAGGGTCACCACGACAGAACAACAAGTGGATGTCCTCCAGACGGAGGTCAAGTCCCTACGGGAGACGGTCATGGACCTTCAACGGTGAAACTGTATGAACGGGCCGAGAACCAGGAAAGGCGCTCCCGGAGGAATAACTTCTGATTTGTGGGATTCCCGGAGCGAGTGGAGGGACCTTCTGCGGAGTTGTTCTTGGAGAAATGGATCACGAAAATTCTGGCACCAGGTAGACCATCCAAGTTTTTTAATATTGAAAGGGCACACAGGGCACTGGTCCCTCCCCCACGTCCGGGAGCTCCACCAAGAGCCATCATAGCCCGGTTCTTTAATTACCGGGAAATAATTCTGCAGTCTACCCGGGCCAAGATTGATCTACACTACAAGGGGCACCATATTGCGATCTTTCCCGATTACACTCAAAGGGTGCAGGATCAACTACGCACCTTCTTAGCAGTAAAAAGACGCATGAGGGAGGCAGGGATGAAGTGCAGCCTCCTCTACCCTGCCAAGCTCCGAATTGAACACAAAGGCAGGGCTCTGTTTTTTGGGACGGCGGAAGAGGCCTCAGACTGGATGGATACTACAAGGGATCGTGAAGCCTGAAGGAGGCCGCAGTCAAATCCAGGGTCACTCATGGACTCAATGGATCTGACGGTGAGACGGCGCAGATTGTCCGAAGAACAACGACATAAAGTCACAGGTGATTCTGGTAGAGTCAGAGTGTGTGAGGACGGTACCTTGCAGGTGGTGGAGGGATTGTTGGACTCTGAATTAACCTCATCGGAGGTTATTCCTGACACTAATGTCGCCTGAGATCCGGGGGAGATAAGGGAGAGCTGGTTCGTAGTTCTGAACACTCAGATAAGTGATTGCAAGAGGACTCAATACAAATGTTTGTTTTTTCTCTTTGATAATTGGTGAGGAACACACTGTATACATATGCCATGTGTGGGAGGGAACACGCCCCTGATTAGCGGCTGGGACCTGTCTGGGGAGCTGGAGGCTCCAGTCTCGCTTCCCGTCGAGTGTCCAGTCACTTGCATGGCACCTATTTAGAAGGTCCTGTCCAGCGCTTAAGTAGGAAAGTTTCAACCTATATAATTCAATTGTGGATATTGCTGCAGGGCATTAATATGTTGCTGGAGAATTCAGATGGGGGTGGTTTAGGGCGGGGGATAGGATTGTTCGCTCTCTACGATGGTGGGAGGTATAGTCCTGTTGCACTGCCCAGTGGGTGGGGTGGGGTTGCGGGTAATCAAACTGTTCTATTTGTTCCTTTTGGTTTTCAGGGAAGTTAAGGGGATCCATGTCTGGGTTGTAATTCCCCGCAGTACGCTCAGTCTAAAACTGGTATGGCGGGATGGGAACGGAAGAGCGATGCCAACTGCATGATCTTATGGCTCCCTCCCTGATGAAGCTCCTTACCTGGAATATACGGGGGATGGCAATGCTTGAAAAGCGTAGAAGAGTGCACTCCTATTTACGGCGGCATAAAATTGGTATAGCGGGTCTGCAGGAGACGCATGTCTGGGGTGACACATTACCATATATTCGGCACAGATGGCGGGGACAACTATACGCCACTTCATTTTCGGAGTTTGCAAGGGGGTGCTTATCTGGGTGGCCCCGGGGACTCCCTTTCAGCATATACACCACGTGCTTGATCCTGAGGGGCGCTACGTGATTTTATATGGTAGGCTTGATGGGCAAGAGATATGTCTCATAAGTGTGTATGCCCCTAATTCGGATGCTCACAACTTTTTCTATGAAGTAATGCTGCAGCGACCCCCTACCTGGGTGGGGACATAGTAATTTTTGGGGACGTCAACTGTGTGATGGACGGAACGATGGACCGAGAACCCCCCCCGGGCAAATACCAAGCCGGGTATGACTGGGGCCTTAGTAGACGTTATGAGGGAGCTGGGGTTAGTGGACGCATGGAGGGTCAAACACCCGGATAGCAGGACGTTTTCCTGTCACACCCCCGCAACCAATACGTTTAGTAGGTTGGACCAATTATTATATATAAGCGACTTTGATGTCTAGGGTCGAGGAGATAGTGTATCGACCGAGACATATCTTGGATCATTCCTCTATGCTCTTATCCTTAAGTACTGGTAGGCCCAGAGCGGCAATCCCTACCTGGCGACTTCCAACCAAGGCACTCACTGATCCGCCCTTTGTTGAGAAGTTGGAAGAGGAGATCTCTAACTATTTTGCGACTAATTGGAGCTCGGCGTCATCGAGGGGTATGGAATGGGAGGCAATGAAGGTGGTGGTCCGGGGGTTCTGTCTTAGCACGACTTACGGGGTTCAACAGCAGCTCGAGAGGGACATTAAGGTACCAGAGAGGAACCTTGACGAGTTGGAAGCGTTGTTGCCAATGAATCCTGGTCATTTGGGCGAGAGGCATGACAAGAGCTGCTAGCAGCGCTATGTAGACTTGAAAAGTTCCACTACACTGCACATCGACAGCGACTACACGCGGAGGGCGATCGCTCTAGGGCGCTACTTGCCAGATTGATTAGTAATGAGAAGCTGATGTCCCCCATTGTGCAGATGTAGTCTGCTGACGGGTGCACAGTGTACAGCCAGCAAAAAATCTTGGACATCTTAGCTGACCACTTGGCCGGGGTATAAGCGGGGCGCCCTATGCCGGTTCTGGACGGAATGGCAAGGTTCCTCGATGCGCGGAACTTACCTTGTTTAGAAAGAGAGGCTAGCCAATTGCTGGACGACCCAATCTCGAAAGAGGAAATACTGGAGAGTATAAAGTCCCTGAAGACTGCGAAGAGCCCGTCCGAATTCTATAAGAAATTTGCACCCATTTTAGTAGACCGCCTCCTGGAGGTATATAATGAGGTGTTCCAAAATCGAACACTTCCATCTTCCATGAACGAAGCATTGGTGGTTATGAGACCCAAGGCGGATAGGGACACCCAGCTGCCGGGGTCGTACAGACCCATTTCCTTGTTGAATATAGACATAAAAGTTCTTAGCGGGATCATGGCGACTCGACTGCAACCACATAGGCAGCATTTAATTCACCCCGACCAAGCGGGATTCATCCCCAAATGCAGCACGGCCCATAATTTACGAAGGCTAGCCCACGTATGGCACTCACCCTTATTACAACAGGAGGAGTGTGCCCTGGTATTATTAGATATTGAACAAGCATTCGACTCGGTTGGGTGGGTGTATCTCTGGGAGATCCTACATGCAATGGGTGTGGGGCCACAATTCCTGAAATGGGTGCAGTTATTATACTCGGAACCCCGTGCCAGAATCAGAATCGGGAGGTTGGTATCGAGGGCCTTTAGATTGCAACGTGGCACTAGACAGGGATGTCCGCTGTCGCCACTTCTTTTTGCCATGGCAATGGAACTCCTAGCGGCAGGCCTGAGGAAAGAGATGGGGGCCTTTGGGATCCCGCTGGGAGAGACCAACCATGTAGTGTCCATGTATGCGGACGAGACACTAGTGTATCTCCTAAACCCTGCTCAGGCGATACCGACACTACTCAATGCCCTTGAACTGTTTGGACACGTGTCAGGGCTGCGGATTAACTCAGAGAAGTCGAAATTAATTCCACTGGGGAGACTGGCTTTGCTCCCGGATGGGGGATTACCGGAGGTGGGGCTCCCATGGGTGAGGACCGCGCCTGGATACCTGGGGGTCAGATTGGCGGAGACGGCTGAGCAGTACCTGGTGCTTAACATTGGGAAAGTAACTGAGGGATTGCGGGGTTCGGTGCACTTCTGGTGGGAACTGCCTCTGTCCCTTATGGGGAGGATTGCCCTGACCAAAATGGTTGTCTTACCCAGATGCCTCTATGTGATGCAGCACTCTTTCTTTAAGATCCCCTGACACTTCTTAGTAATGCTGGACAGGCTTCTGACAGATTTATTGTGGGGGGCTAAGCGCAAAAGGGTCAGCCTGGCCACACTTCAGAGAACCTGGCAGACTGGAGGACTGGAAGTTCCATGTCTGGAAGTTTATTATGTGGCTTCACAGCTGCAGCATGCTGTACACTGGTTGGACGACGATGAGAACTGGGAGAAGGCCCTGCTGGTGGGGACCTTTAGGGACAGAAAGCTCCCTGAACTGCTAATGTTGGGAGCACAGGTACCTCTGACAAGCCCATATATTGTTCGGCATGTAGCGGAAATATGGGAACTTGTAGTCCGGAGAGTGCTAAGAAGGGCTCCCTATGCCCCGGACATGCCCCTGTGGGGTGTTCGACCCTTTCACCAAATTTCCGCATCTATGTCTGTGCGTAAATGGCGGGACGGGGGATGCCTAACCATGGGGGACCTATATGACCACAAGCAGTACATCACGCAAGAGCAGGCGACGGATGCCTTTGCGCTAGGCCCAGGGCAGTTCCTCTAGTATAGGAAAATAGCTCAAGTGGCTAGGGAGCTGTGGCCCATGTTCCCTGAAGAACCTCCTGTCTCTAATGTGCTACAGACTCTGATAACGATGGCCAAGTGGCGCAGATTGATGTCGCACCTGTACCGGGCAATACGGGAAGACAGGGCGGTCCGGGCACTACCGGTCCAGACAAAGTGGGAGACACTGACGGGGGACCCCATAACAGAGAGGGACTGGACTAAGATCCATGAAGGGGTTAAACAGGTGAGCTCGAATACACGGTTCAAACTAATTCAATTCAATTTTGTACACCAGACATTTCTTACTCCCAAGATGCTACACAGGATCTATCCGGAACGATCAGGGTGATGTCCCAGATGTGGGGAGGTGGAGGCTATATTTATACATATTGTCTGGTCCTGCCCAGAGCTCCAATTATACTGGACTGACATCTTGGATGCGTTGCTGGAAGCGACGGGGTGGGATATATTAGGGGAGATCCTGGTTGTGTTGCATGGTTTGTTGCCCCGACCTAAAAACAAGAATCTTAGCAGGAAGTTTGTCCTTTTGGGACTGGTGTTGGCGAAACGCCGGATAGCTATCTCATGGTTGAGTCGCAGGCCGCCCAGAATGATGCAATGGGTACGAGATATGAAGGAGTGGGCGACAGCTGAGGTGATTCGAATGCAGCAGACAAGACGCGATGAAAAGCTAGAGGATGACCTACAGGCATGGAGGCCAATGCTGGGGGAGCTGAAAAGTGAGGGGACGGACGCTGTACCACGGGATGAGGCCACCAAGAGTGCACAGGCCGGAAGGAGGCCAGAGGGCGATTAAGTGAAGGGGGAGAACGCTCATCCTGGGAATATTAGACAGCGTACTGATGCGGATAAAAGGCAGAGACACTGGTTCAAATTAAAGGGACACACACCAACATGGTTTGGGGGGGGTACGTTTTAGTTGCGGGTGGGGGGGGATGGAAGTTGAGTCTATGTGCCACAGGATTGCTTTTGGACATTGTGGAGACATGGACCAAGGCATAAAGCCTCATGGGGACAGGGATCGATAAGGAAGAATTCATGAAGATGGGACTTGGCTCTTAATAATTGGTTTAATACATACACATGGAATGTACCTGCCCCACTCAACCTCGTGTTCATGAATATTTGATGAGTCTTATTGCATAACTCTGTGACTGTCCATGCCGTTTTTGTCATGTTTGTTTCAAATGCCAATAAAGATATATTATAAAAAAATATATATATAGCTCTGCTGTGCATGAATAGAAAGACATGAAAAAGTAATAGGTTGATAGACCCCGGATAGAAAAAATATATTCTGGGGAAAGAGAAGAGGTAGCATTTCTGAATATTTGCAGTTCAACATGAAGAGCAGGAACAGTGCAAGGATTTTCAGTATCTCAGGCAAAAGGCAATTTTGCCAATCTAAATTGTTCAACTGAGTGCATGTTCTCTACTCAGAAGATGTAATAAATGTTTGTTGAAAAAAATAGAAATTCCCCTACAAAAAAACCTCAACGGTTGAGGAGATGTTGTGTTATAATGCAAAACCTAATAAAACTCACTCAGATTCAGCAGTGATAGTGAACAATATGTAACTTACCACTGCTCATGAACTCACACTTGATGTCACAGATATCAAAACATATTACAAATTTAATAGAGAAATCAATCTGCTATGGAGGCTGGGACATGTCATCAGTGATGTCCTTGATAATGTCATTTGATGAGATCCATGATGTCGTCAATGTTGTTGTGTAAGATATCATCAGTAGTGGCATGTTCATGAGCAGTGCAGTGTGTGGCGGTGTGAGCAGTGGCACATCTCTATAACAGGCCAGGCCAGCGACTGAATGCAGCATTATTTTAAAATATGTGTTTTTCATTCTACTCTGTGATTTTTTTGACAGAATTTCAGACTTTTATGATGTACTTCAACCATGATGCAGGTTACTGTAAATTTCTTTTTTCTCAATTTCAAAGGTTTTCAATGATATATTCTTACACATGTGGTAGGCAGAGTTTATCTATGGTATGCATTATACCTTGGTTTAGTTTGCTTGTTTCTTCAGTGCTACTTGTTATATAATGAACTGCTTTGCAAGTTAGAACTCTTTGAAATGTTGGTTACGGTTTCCCTTCATAAAAACACTGATAAATAACTCTTGGTATTTCTATGGAACGTTTTTTGCATATGCAATGCCACGATTTTCAAATAAAATAACAGTGGTAGTGTTTTATAGAAATATAAGTTATTTGAAGGGTCTCATCAGGACCAGTCATCTAGGGACAAAACCTACGGAAGAAAAGTCCCAATCAGAATGATCTATTAACTATTTGGACTTTCTAGTTAAACATAGGGAGGGCAGTCTATACACCACGCTATACAAGAAACCGACAGATACCAACTCCTTACTCAGATATGACAGTCAACCCCCCCTTTCCCCCTCACCCCCCTCTCCCCTCCAGGGCACTCAGGGACAATCTCCCTTATGGGAAGTTCCTAAGGATACGTAGATGTTGTCCTTATAAGGATGCTTATTTCAGAGAAGCGGAGGGCTTGAAAGCCAAACTGTTGGAGAGAGGCTACCCAAAACATTTGGTTACCAGGGCCCTCATACGAGCATGGTACTGTCCAAGATAATCTATTTTAACACCTAGAGACAGAGGAAAAGTAAGCTGTAAACAGATTGTAATGGTTAGGAGCTTCAATCCTATGAATAAGCAGATAAAGAAGATTGTGAAGAGGCATTCACATCTACTGGAGGAAGTTAGCAACCAACTCCCTCTATTTCCATTCAAATGTAACAAAAAACATAAGAGGCTATATGGTTAAGGCACATAGGGAACCCAAGTCCCAGAATTCCATCAAGGCATTGTTGAGCATTTCTGAACTCAATGGACTCTATAAATGTAATAACTGTCAGGCAAGCCCAAACACTACAAACACAAAAGTCCTGAGGACAGGATCCAAAGAATACTGATTAAGGTTGTTTTCTAGTTGTCACACAAAGAACGTAATCTATGTCATACAGTGTCCTTGTAATCAAATGTATGTGGGTCAAACACACAGATGGTCAAACAAAGGACTTGCCAGCACAGAAGTTGTGTAAGATGCAGAATAGAAAGGGCTCCTTTGGTGAAGCACTTTATGGACATGAACCACAACACAGAAAACATATGATGGCAGGTACTGGAACTGATCAAAATGGAGAGTTGTGGAGGTGCTCTGGCGATGAAGTTATACCAAGGAGAATGTAAATGGATTGATACGCTGAAAAGCACTAAGTTGGGACTGAATGATATTTAGGATTCCCATTGCCTGTCAATATCAAACTAAGCATGCTTTACCTTGGTTCTGTATGTCTTTTTGGGTTGCCTGGGGGCATTGTGATCGACAATACTGCACTAAGACATAATACATTATTGTTAAGGATACTGTGCGGGGGATACATTATATATATGTAAATAAGATTGACTCTACACATGGGACAGCCCAATCAATAATAAGCAGTAGTACATTTGATATGTAACACATTGTGGTATATCATATGCTTCTGCGAATACAAGTGATTTACACAGGGCAGCCCATCTGCATAAGAGATATTTCCTCATTTGAATGGCTGACCAGACAGATCATACTCCTATTGGCTGTATTGAATAGGAACATTGTAGGGGTGTGCTACACTTTAATTAGGTAGTACTTTTTAATAGAGAGGTGGTTCTCATGTCTATCCACTCCACACTTTAATGACACTACCGATTCACACGATCCTCCTCCCAACAAGGTGCCCATTCCGGAGGCGGCGGTTTTAGTCTTCCACAGACAATGGTTTTATCAGTAGGGAAGCTTCCCTCTCGTCCATTACCTGACACACGTAACGGTGAATAGAGTTGCATCTCGGCATTGTGAAGGGTGGGTGTTGAGAACGGGAGACCAACTATTGTTATGCTAGCAAGAGACACCCTATTCATAAGGTTATTTCATTACAGATTACAAGCCTCGCAACCATTTATCTTGATTTGGTCCAGAAGCGATCGCGGCCTTGTTGGTAAGGGTGATTCTTGCACCATTAGGGTTCAATAGGTTTTTAGAAAATGCTCTGCTCCACTGGTCACTCCTCGGGGCATGTGGACTTTGGTGATGGATTCACTGCCTGACTTGGCGAATTATTGGCACACATAGGACCACAATTTAAGATTATTTTTGTTTTGACTTGAGGGTAGGTTTACAATTGTCGAGCACTGGTTTATGGTGGATATAACCTGATCTAGTTAAGTGGGGGGCGTGACCACTTGGTTTGGGTCCGTTCCAATTACGTCTACAGAGAAGTTAGATATAATCCTTTGTGGATAGGGTGAGTCGGAACTCACAGCTAGACTTTTACACTATCCAAGCATTGATTGCAGCATGAAACACAGTGGCATGATATGATTCTATACTGTGTGACCTATGTACACCATGAGAGTTGGTTTATCCTGGCCTCATATATGTCGAGTAGTGATTGTCTGTAGATCTGAACACAGTTGGACTCAGGATTTACTCAATGGGTCCTGTCTGAAGGCAATTCACGTGGTGAGTGCGTTGTTAAATCACTTACAGTCTACCGCCTAGAATACTCATCATTCTGACTGGGCCTCATGTTTTCTTCCGTAGGCTACACGTTTCCTAGACGACTGGTCCTAATGAGACCCTTCAAATAACCCGAGGGTCAAAACATCAACATTAGGTCTCCTGGTCATAAACTGATGGGATTGGTGTCTAAATGAATGTGATTGGAAACAGAACTATACTCATATATACCAGGGATCTGTTTAACGTTGCTGTTTTAACTGTATAAAATCACTTGTGCACCTCACCATCACTGCATCGTTTGCACTTTGTGATGTTGCACTATTCATGTATTTTTTTTGCCTACATGATGTCCTAACAAAATTGAGCTCATAATATGGAGGCCTGTGTATTGTATTGATTACTATGATTTATTAGATTGTTTCATTCAAGGTACTTCTAATTGATTTTGTGCAGTACCACCAGAAAACGAGTCCCATGGGACAGCTGGCATTTTTATTATTTAAGAAATCAGACCATATTAATTGATACAAAATGTTTAGGCCTCTTTTAAACTCTATGTACCATAATAAAGAATTGCTATTTTAGAAACTCTGTGATATAAACACATTTGCAATCATCTACAAAATAAAATATTGTCATGCATTTCTTCTCGCCCACCTGATATATATTTAAATATTTAAAGTGCTTGTTTTCCACTGTGAACAATAACATTTTCCTCAATACATCCGCTATTTATAGTAAGATCATATGTGTCAAATGTTCACCTGTTGTGTGTCTGAATACAGAAATCAACAGCTGAAAGGTAACCAGCTGAGTCCTTCAAAGAGTCAAGAGCTGCATCGAATTCCAGATGGAGAGTTCTTAGTAACGTTTCATTTTTATGGCCATAGTTTGTTTGAAATCTGCAAATAATACAGCAGATGGTAGCACAGGTGGCAAATGAGGGAAATCCACACTCAAGCAGAAAACTCAGAGGCACAGAAACACTTAATTCCAGTGGCCTGGTTACAGCTAGGCAAAACATCAGACACATTTATTTAGTGAAGGGAAAATTAGGATACTTATTTGCACATTCTGGATTATATGGGGTGACTTTAGCAGGTGATTTTCCCATTTAAATATTTTGATTGCTTTTGCCACATGACAAGTTTGCTATCAAAGATAGAAGGCAAGCTTAACTACTATTGAAACAATGCTCTCAATGCAAGTCAGTACCCGATCTACTAAATTTTCAATATATTACCTGTGCCCCTTGTCTAAAACAAGTTCAGGGCCAGTGCAGTGAACACCTAGGCTGTAGGCTCTAGCTGTGGAGTCTTGGGGTTCAAAGGTCCAGGTGCTCCCAATTTGGACTTCTTGCTCATTTCCATGTGACTTAGCTGAGTAACAGGCATGTAACGTCTCTGCATGAGATTCTTGGGTTTGGCACTTCTTCAGGTAGTGCATCCTCCTAGCTACGCTTGAAGCAGAACTTCACCTGTAGCCTGTGGTCTTGCTACCTCCTCTAAACGCTTATTGCTCTTGGCCTGTTGATGTGTCTGCATCTCTTGCTTGTGGTGAGGTAAAAGACTTTGATGGCCTAAGTTGAAGTGCAGTAATGCTGAGGGTATCCATTTTTTAGGTCGACTATCAGCGCGCATGCGCTGTCTGCAAGACCTCCTGTAAACACTCTACAGAGTGTAATTTCAGCTGCTGCCTGCTATTGGTTCATAGCTCCATCGCTTTTGTTTACTGGCTCCTTGTTGGCCGGTGCTCCAGATACATCATTTCCATTTGGAAGCCAGGAGCACCGGCCAACTACAGATTCATTACACTGTAGGCCTTTATTGTAGTTATTCATGGACTACTTTTTTTTTTTTTTTAAAACAAGCGCCCCATTCCGCGCTTTATCTTTAATGGTGGCACGCTACTTTCTTTAGACTGGGCTCGTCTAAAAAAAGGTGCGCGGCTGCTATTAAAGTGAACGCGCGGAATGGGGCGCTTTTATAAAAAAAAGCATTTGTTTGTCGACTTGAGAAACAAATGCTTTTATTTGTAAAAGCGCCCCATTCTGCGCTTTAACTTTAATAGCGGCTGCGCACCTTTGTTCAGACGAGACCACCACCAGTACCACCACCAATACCACCAGTACCAGTACCACCACCAATACCACCAGTACCAGTACCAGTACCACCAGTACCACCAGTACCACCACCACTAGTACCAGTACCACCACTAGTACCAGTACCACCACCAGTATCAGTGCCAGTACCACCACCACCACCATCACCACTAGTACCACCACCAGTACCAGTACCACCAGTACCAGTACCACCACCACCACCAGTACCACCACCACCAGTACCACCTGTACCACCAGTACCACCACCACCAGTACCACCACCAGTGCCACCACCACCACCAGCAGTACCACCAGTACCACCACCAGCAGTACCACCACCACCAGTACCACCAGTACCACCACCACCACAAGTACCACCACCAGTACCACCACCAGTACCACCACCACCAGTACCACCACCAGTACCATCACCACCAGTACTACCACCACCAGTACCACCACCACCAGTACCACCACCACCACCAGTACCACCACCACCAGTACCACCACCACCAGTACCACCACCAGTACCACCAGTACCAGTACCACCAGTACCACCACCAGTACCACCACCAGTACCACCACCACCACCAGTACCACCACTACCAGTACCACCACCACCACCACCAGTACCACTACCAGTACCACCACCACCAGTACCACCACCACCACCACCAGTACCACCACCACCACCAGTACCAACACCACCACCAGTACCAGCACCACCAGCACCACCAGTACCACCACCACCACCAGTACAACCATCAGTACCAGTACCACCACCAGTACCACCAGTACCAGTACCACCAGTACCACCAGTACCACCAGTACCACCACCAGTACCACCACCAGTACCACCACCACCACCAGTACCACCACCAGTACCACTACCAGTACCACCACCACCAGTACCACCACCACCAGTACCACCACCAGTACCACCACCACCAGTACCACCACCAGCAGTACCACCACAACCACCAGTACCACCACCAGCAGTACCACCACCACCACCAGTACCACCACCAGTACCAGTACCACCACCACCACCAGTACCACCACCAGTACCAGCACCACCAGTACCACCACCACCACCAGTACCACCACCACCAGTACCACCACCACCAGTACCACCACCACCAGTACCACCACCACCAGTACCACCACCACCAGTACCAGTACTACCAGTACCACCTGTACCACCAGTACCACCACCAATACCACCACCGCCAATACCACCAGTACCACCAATACCACCAGTACCACCACCAATACCACCAGTACCACCACCAATACCACCACTACCACCACCAATACCACCACCACCAATACCACCACCACTAGTACCAGTACCACCGGTACTACCAGTACCACTTCCACCAGTACCAGTACCACCAATACCAGTACCACCACCACCAGTACCACCACCACCACCACTACCAGTAACACCACCACCAATACCACCACCACCAATACCACCACCACCAATACTATCACCAATACCACCACCAATACCTCAGCGCCTCTCGCTCACTAGTAATAGCAGGGGCACTGTACGAGGCTGGAGCTGCAGCCGAGACAATCCCTCCCTCCTTCCATGCGTGCCATAAAGCACAGCCCGCCCTGCACCAGGAGGTGAAGCCAGGGCCCTACTACAGTTGGAGTGTTTATTAGGCCAAAGATAGCAATGACATTACGCAATGCCACACTACACACTCAAATCACGGAGAGGGCAGGAAATAGCCCCCCACGCTCTTCCTCCTGAGCTGCGACAGTGTAATTACAGTGCGAAAGGTGTTGGAGCGCTTTGTTAGTGTTTATAGCTCAGATCATATGTAACTCTCACTTCACACTTTGTGTCTGTGTAATTTACAACACTTACACATCTTCTTCACTGCACTATTTATCACTACTTTGAAGACGTCGCAGGCCGGTCTCTTCCTCTGATATTTACAATCTAACAAGCAGTCGAGAAGGCCCTTTATTGCAATGCAATAGGTCTTGCATTTGCGAGAGTTTAAGCTATTAGTATTGTAAATGACAAAGCCTTTTATTTATCTTTTAAAACCCAAAACATAAATAAAAGGCATTGTCATTTACAATGGCAATAGCTCAAACTCGTGTGAAATCAAGACCTATTGCAGTACTCCCTCTGTAAACCCCTCGACTGGCATTTGTGGCAAAAGCACTTGTTGATTGCTTTGTCAAAGTGGGAGGGAGGGGTGTCTACATTCCCTTCATCCATTTCAGCCACAAACAAACAGAATATGTGCGAGAATGCACAAGATGTTAATGTAAGCCCTGGCAACTCAGGTACTCAGTATTGCATCGACTTGCTGTCACAACATATGCATAGTTCAATGATCAATAAGCAATTTGCCAAAGAGCTGTTGTGTTCCACAAAATTATTGGGGTTACTTCCCAAAAAAGGAAATTGGCAGGTGTTTCTCACCCCTCCCACTAATTTAGGCTTGTGGGTAGAAAGGTGTTAGGAGTCAGACCAACCTGAAACCCTGAAATCAGTACACACATGCACGCTCACACACACATATTGGTATTTTTATAAAAGTCTAATATATATTATGACTATTCTCCTACATATAACATGAGTAAGAATTATTGCCACTATTATTGGTAAAGAAAATGTATGAAAGAGTTAACCCTAAATGCACTCTATTCATATTTCTTCATACAACCCTATCTCATCCCTACCTATGGCATAATTAACCGAATTACAACATACTTTGTATTAGAATATTTATACAGAGACAGGTACCACCCCTCCTACCTCATGCCATAAAGACTGAAGTCAACAATTCATCTGTCCGCATCCCTCCAACCAGTGGTGGCTCGCAGAGGGAGTGCTGCGGGGCAGTGAGGCAGGGCGGGGGAGGGTCAGGGTGGGGAGGTAGTGGAGTCGGACATACGACGGCCAGGAGTAAAGTAAGTAAATAAATAAATAACACTATTTACCTTGCGCTCGCTGCATTGCTGAGTTGGCGATGCAGCGAGCGCAAGATAAATAGTTTTATTTATTTATTTATTTACTTTACTCCTTGCCGTCGTATGTCCGACTCCACTACCTCCCCACCCTGACCCTCCCCGCCCTGCCTCACTGCCTAACAAATTCTATTTGGCATGCCTGATCTCCCTGGGGCCCCTGAGTCTGTGCCTTAGACCCACGATCAGTCTCAGCACCTGACTGATATCAGAGAACTGTTGAACGACTCACACAACTCTCTCAAACCACCAGACCCTGAAGCAAAAGAGAGCACTGGTTCGATACCTAAGGTAAGTGACTGGGCTCATGAGATCATACATGATAGACACCTATTTAGTACTGCATACTAAACGCCACTACAATTAATCACTACCCAAAGCACACGACCACCTTCTGACATAGTCAAAGAAGAATTGCTAGGTATCCATTGTGGAGGTGAAACTCCTCACTGTGACCATTCCACTATAGCCTGTCATACCCATTGCCAACTTACCAGCTCAGTGTCATGCAGACCAATCTTATCACTAAGCTGCTACGTTCAACAGTTTCTTCAGCACCAGGTATAACTGACTCTACCCAGTGGAACATGCACAACTTCATTTGGTCAGCTCTTAAACAATTCAAAAGATATATTCATCCTCTTTGGGTTTATGCTTTGCTAGCTATGTTTAGAGGTAGAGCTTGTTAAGACACAAGGGAGCAACCAGTATAAGTTAAAAGGAATGCCCTTTCAGGCTTCCGGTGCCACATACGTTATTCAAAAAAGAAATCAGGAAACCCTGGGTAGTTCCCAAGTTTTAGGTGGAGAGCAGTTCCTTTACATGGCCCGCTCTACAACACCATAGATACTCTAAATCTGCTCACCTCAAATGTCTATTTTTCTAGCACAGTTTTAAGCATAGGATTAGTGCAGTGCCATCCATGCTGAGCTAGAAAGTGACAAAGTCTTTCGCCATTTTTACGGCTAAATGACAAAAGCCTTTTTCCATTCCAGGCACAGTATTACAGTTTGAGTTGGTAAAGCGCCATTCAAGCCAACCTGGAGTGAATAAAAGCACCTTCTGACCCATGTGTTTTGCTCTAATTAGAACTCATAAGAGAGGTACAGCTTTTCCCAGACACAAGGAAGCAACCAGCATAATTCAAAGCAATGCCCTTTCAGGCTTAGAGTACTGCATAAATCATGCACAAAACGAAGCAGGTAGTTTAAGTTTTAGGTGCAGAGCCTTTGGCCGTTCACAGCTGGGGATTTGGCTTCGCGCCTGGGCCTGGCTCTGCTCCTAACCCCCCACCACACACTTCATTTGGCCAGGCCCTGTGCCCAACCCCCCTGCCATCACACATGGATGACTATGGCATGTAACAATATAAACTATGTCATGTTATGTAAGGCAGACTTACTGGCTTTGTCAAAGGATCAAAACATCAAAATATAAAAGTGACTGGGCCTAGGGCTTTAACAAGGGGTCAGCACATCAACATATATAAAGCAGACCTATTGGCTTTGTCAAAAAGTCACTAATAACTCTAATCAAATGTATATTTCATAGATTCACACATTCAAGTATTTAATACTAATGATTGTCTCAAATTACTTTTTATTAAAGCATTAAAAAAAACATTGAAAACATCTTTGAGTTTTCTTTTAACTTTTTCAGGTCACAAAATGGACCTCAGAACCAACCACAAAGGGGCCCTGCCCTCTGGCTGAAGATCCTTCAGCTCTAGCTCTGAGTACTTTAAATAATTATGGTCAGCTCTCCTGGGGTCTAGCATTTAATGGCCCAGGAGACTTACTGTGTTTATTTTAATGTTTCTGAGGGGCTGTTGTGCTTCTGCAGCCCTCCACAACATTACAAAAATGGTTGATGGTGCCCCTGCCCCTTCTCGGGGCACTACCAGGGGCCTGCAGGAGCCACCTATGTTTTTGAAAGTGGGTGCCCCGGTGCCCACCTGGAACACCCCCAACAGTCCAAATCATTGGGTGTGGCAGGGGAAGCCCCAATGACTTCACAGCCAGAACCCATTGTGGTGCCGGCAGGAGCCGACCCTTTTACTTCGCTCACTCTCAGGTAAGAGCAGCATTTTCCTCTACTTGACATTTTTTCCTCGATAATCTGGTACTATACCTTCCCAGGGGCCCTGTTACTTCCACACAAGAAAAACTTGGATAGATAGCAGCTAATTTACTGTCACACTATTTACCCACTCCATGTTATTTTCAGAGAGAGACTGCTGAAGGCATGGTGACACTGACAGAGGACACTGGAGGAGAACATTGTATGTAGTGGATAATACCTCACACAGGCTCTCTACGAAATGTATTCTGTTGTTCAGATGTTGAGATGATGAAACACAGCTCCATTCTCTACCTGCAGAACAGTTGCTAGTAGAACACTTACACTACTGAGCTGGATCCTTCAAGCAAAGATAACTCACAGGGTTCAATGCGCATTATTGATAAATAAAATTAACGCGATTCCCACGTACAACCTTACCTACATGCCAGGTACACATCTCCACATATTGGTTAATAGAGCGAGCATTGCTTTCCTTTTAATAATGTTTAGGTACACTTCCTGCACGAGACAAGACTTGGTAGGATAGTTTACAGCTTTTCCCAAATCCTATCAATTACATTTTTGGAAAATACCTTAGCAATTGCATTGTTTATTGGATAACACACCAGAGATGTTGAGCACGTAAGGGTGCACTAACCCATCAAGCCAGAACCGGTTAACATGCACTCTCTTTTTGATTATGAAAGTCAGATGTGCAGTGCAAGTTGAGGGCCCTCACTCACGATCTAATTCAAATGCAGCTTACTTTACTGTTAAATTGTACGTATTTGTTCAGATCAAATGACATCTTTTATTTTCTCATTGCAGGTATGTTGTAGTTTATAAATGTTATGGCACACTTACATTGTTATGTCTATAACTTTTACGTACCAACTAAAATAGCATTTAATGTTGGCGTTACTTAAAACTCAATCTTGTCTTATTTGAGAAGCTCGCAAGGCCTGTGACTGTTTTAATGAAGAGCGGTGTAGTTTTGTCTTCAACATATTTTTTTTTATTGCAATGTGTGAAAACATTGGCTCAAGAAGCCAGTCTCCATAAGACTGTGTATTCTTTGTTTCTTTCAGATGTCTGGAATTTAGTATTTGGCGCATAGTTCTCTCGGTTGACTCTCGAAGCCCTCGGAAACCATTGGTTTTGTTCTGACCAATGTTTTTGCACTGTCTGTAGAGGTTTTTCCTAAATATTTGGAACAAAAAGTTCAAATGTCTTTTCAGGACTGACATCTGTTGTTCATATGGCCACTTTGGTGCAGTTGGCCTGCTTCTTTGAAGATTACATCATTGTATCCATCTGTGCGACAGCGCAAGAAACTCAGTGGTCGCCTTCTTGGTTAGGGATAGTGTAGGGTGTCCTCCTGGATTTCCCATTCTCCTTACGAAAGTTACAGCCACAGCCTTTACATTTCGTCAGTGTCGCCATGAACTGCTTGTCTTGATTTTTCTCCTAAATTAATGGGTTGCTAGCCCCCACCAGGCCAGGCTCACCATCCTGCTAGGAGATAGCCTTGCTGTTTGTGAGACCTTACACTTGCCTTTCATTGTTGGTTGTAGGGACACCTGCTGTGCCTCAACAGCAAAATGGCCGCACAAGAACCTGTTTAACATAGTGGTCCTGGTCTTTGAATGAATGAACAGTGACACCGTTTTCTTCATGAATACCAGGGCTTTAAGTGGGCCGGGTCTCACCAGGTCTGAGCACCAGCAGTTTTTTTAGAGGGGCCTCGAAACGGGTCTCTATCGGGCTCTGTTTTGTGCCCTGGAGGCGGTCCGTTATTTCCGGACTGCAGTGACAGCAGGCACATCGATGTGCGCATGCTCACACTGCTCTTCTCACTAGTGGAGAAGTTACGGATGTCATGCCAGGTGAGCATTGTAAGAGAAGGGAAATTCTTTAAAGAGAGAAATTTTCTCTCTGGATTTCCCTTCTCTTTTTGATACGCAGTAGCAGCAACATCGTCGTGGTGTCAGAAGGGCTTTAAGTGGAAGCTTTTTCAATATTATATAAAACAAGCCATAGTTGCTGCTTGTTTATCTTATGCAACTAACAACCATTGACAAAGCCAATAGTCCTGCCTTGTTGTAGGTATGATGTTACTTGTTGTATCATATATCTAGATGCTATGACAGAAACAGCAAAATACAAGCCGGGCGGCACACTATGCTAAGCACAGATTTTTAGCTTATGTATTTTTAAGCCACACCCTTAATTACATTGGCCACGCCCCTTTGAGAGACCCTCCCAGTTTTTTCATCCCACTTAAAGCCCTGATGAATACCAATGCTTCCCAAACTTTTAAGACCACCACCCACTTTTTAATGTGACAAACTTTCCTGACCCACCTCACATTAATGGAGATGTGGTGTGCGAGGTTTTAATGTAACCAAAACATCATATGGTACCGTACTGTCATTTACAGTCACATATTTTCCATTGAAATGGCCACTAAATTTTTCTAGGCATAAAGATTTAATGATAAAACTATACTGCACATAAATGATAATGTGTGGAAATCAGGTTTCAGTGAATATGTTTCATTTACGCATCACCAAGTAAAAGTGTCTTGATTTGTTTCCATCACACTTCAGAATTACAAAACATTTTTGCTTTCCAAACTTTTGAATGTGCACTGTTACTTTACGGGTGTTTACATTTTGTTGTGTGTTACAAAAAATAACGTCCTACAGATTGTCACATAATTCACTTTACTTTTCTTTCTCTCGCTGCAAAGTGAGAGGAGTTTGTAAACACTAATTCCCATATTTAAAAAAATATAAGCAGCAATTTGTCAGAAGACATAGCATGATATTTGATCTCTGTCCCTGAAGCACAGCAAGTGTAACAAGATAAATACAGAATATAAAGGCATCTCTATTTATTGCTTGCACTTCCACAAACCACCAAAAATCGATTCCCGTCCCACCAGTGGGCCGTGACCCACTGTGTGGAAAACACTGATCTATACCAGAGACATCTTTTAAATCTGACAACAATACTGTTGCATTGCCTCCTGCTCAATGGTCCTATCTAAAAGGATGATGGCTACTTAGGTCCTCCAGCTCTCGTCCAATCACTGGTATCTACTTCATCTTCCTCGATATCCAGTTATGATGCTGACTAGACTGTTGGAAGCTGGTTTGAGGACCTTTGATACTGCCTAGTAAAGGAGCAATTTGTTTACTGGACTTGTTTTTTGTTTTATGTTTGCCTATCTTCTTTGGGGGGGTGAGGGATGGTCAAATTGCCTTTTGTTTAAGTGGTTAGGGGGTGCATTTCAGTTTCATTTTGGCATTGAGGGGGCACTGTGAACTTTGACCGTTAGCCCATTGCATCCTCTGTTTGTCCTCTAGGCCCTAGGCCTTGTGTGTGTGAATATGATTTTTTTTGTAATGTCACTCTGAACGAAATTGTTTTATGATGTCTGGTATGAGTATAATGCAACCTCATTTATTAAGTAACATTTAGTGTGCAAAAATGTTTGCATTGATGTTAGTTAGTAAATATATATAGTTGCTTTAGCACGGTATATTTCTTAGCTTGCTGCAAGTGCTTACTCAAACTGTAGTCAGAGCCTAGATGTTTACATTGCTACATTCCTGGGTTCTTCTCATATCCTAGATTATTTTACATGATTGTTTTTTTAAACTCATGAGGCTTTTCTTACCCTTTGACTTTTTACATACTCAGGTTTTTGCATACTTTGCGCTTTATGTGCCTGTTTTTTTTTACCTCCTTTACGTTTTGCTTTTTTACATCCTTGAATTTTCACATACTTCATATAAAATCTGTGAGTGTTTATATTCCAGGTTCTTTTACTTCTTTGGTTTTATAAATCCTTGGGTTTTTCCATCATAGGTTTTTTTACATACATGTTTTCTTTTACATCTGTATGGTTTTTACAACTTTGACCTTTTATACCCTTGAGGTTTTACATCCTAGGTTTTTTTACATACATGTTTTTTATCACCCATTGTGTTTCTTACATCCTTGAGTTTTCACAGAGCTTGTTTTTTATGCTCTTGGGATTTTTACTCCTGGAATTTGTATATAATTGTTTTTAATACTTTAGATCACCCTTCTTTTTCCTCATTGATTATTACACTCTTGTTTTTTTTGTTATCTATTCGTAAATTGAAACAACTGCAATTGCTAGTTGTAATTACATTCCTGAAATTTTCAGCCTTGTTTTTTTTACATCCTTCAGTTTTCATACATCCTAGTTTTTTGCCTCTTTGGATTTTTGGTGCAGAACTTGATGCATGTAAGTGTACCTGATACCAAGTGCAGGCTCAATGGTGTAAGGCAAAGGATGTAACAAGAAGACAGGAGGCACAGAAGCCACGTCTAGAATGTAGACCCAGGGCAGATGTCTGAGCTTCCAGACGCAGTAGATACAGTCTGCAAACAGCCATGTAAGATGAGAGTATGTGCGGTGCGGACATGTCAATTTTGCAAAGATGAAACCACTTAGCATATTGGTCACTGATATATAATATTTTACCTGGTGGGGAGGGGGTAAAACAATGGCAGTTAGAAGCTATGTAAACCCTCGGTTAATCCTTCTGTCTTCAGATATTTCTCTATTTTAGCTTAATATTGATGCCAATCATTATTACATACCATTACTTGTGTGAAGCAGTTGTAAATGAAGGCATATCATGTTCAGAAACCTAAGAATACTCTGATAGGGTTTATTGTGCCCCAGCCGATTGTGTATCACGAATAGCCTGTGACACAATAGGAAGGAACATCCATAGTTCTAACTGTGCCCACCTTCGAGCAACCTACATGCGTGAGAAGGTTTGGGCTATCTGCTGGGTGCAAAGAAGGCCGGTAAGGCAAGTTTCTGTCTCTCTTATATTTAAGATTGATGTGAGATGTGGGAAATGTTTGGTTTGCATGGTGATTCATTTTGTTGGACATTTTCTCATGTAGGGATGTCTCCTAAAGGATCTGACAACCAGGAACTCCTCTCTCCTTGTTCTATTTATCCTGTTCGCCGACTTTCAACACTATGGACCACTAGGACCTACTAAAGATTCTCTCATCATGGCTAGACATCACCAATATGGTCCTAAAATGATTTACCATCCACCTCTTGGACTGAAATCAAATCTTTCAAATAGATTTGTCTAGCTGCCGTTCCAGTTCTTTGTCGCATTGCCCAGGGCTCAATAGATGCTCCCAAGAAACTCACCCTTTGACTAAGCCTCTGTGAGTTCTGCTTGTTCAATTAAACATCTCAATGTAACATTCAGAGCAGATGGGCAAGAGAAATGTTGTAAAAAGAAGGCAGCTGCTTAGAAAACAGAAGGAGAAATGATTTGAGAGGTGTAATTGAATGAATAATGTTAGAACATGCATCACATACAGAGGCGGTTTAAAGGGACAATAGGAAGAGCTGAAAGATTACTCGGCACCTAGTGGTTGTGAAGTTGGCTCTTAGCCAAAAGAGGTGAAAGCTACGTAGAGGGATCAGTCAGCATGATTGGGAAACTGCCAAAGAAGCATGTTTATGATACCTCAACAACAACGTTGTCAAGAGTATGATGTGATCAATGAGAACCAAGATCGATAAAGTTGCAAAGGATGAGAATGGGGAAGAGATGTTTATGATAACTAGAGGTCAGAAACTAAAAGATGTGGGTAGGCATAGTCTGAGATAAGTGCACTAAGTTTCAGTTTCAGTCTGATTGAAGTAAATGGTATGTGATTGGTGAAGAGGTAGAACGTTTGTTGCTGATTCTGAATCCTTAGCTAATTTTAGACCAGTAGACTCAAAGAACAACCTACTGCACCCCTCTCAAACAGGCCCACTACAGCACTGAGACCACATCATTAGAGGTTGCTGAGTCCATTAAGCTTAGCGTGGATTCTGGCCTTAATGTGGTTCTGGTGCTGTTGAACCTGTCAGCAGCATTTGCTACTGTTGACCATAGCATCCTGCTGCACAGGTTAGAACATCTGGGAATAAAAGGTTCTGTGCTAAGCTGGCTGGGTTCCTTCCTTGAGGGACATGAGCAGGTGGTTTGGATGAAGCCGTATGCCTCAGGAGCAAAAAAGTTGAAGTGGGGAGTGCCGCAAGGTTTCTCCCTGAGTAACACACTCTTCAACCTTTATGTGTCTCCTTTGGCATATTTGGTTAAATCCTTTAACATCAAGATTGTCTCATATGCAGATGATACCCAACTCCTGCTCACGTATGATGGGGATCCTACAAAGGCAAGGATTGCATTCGCCCACTGTATGTTGGCACTGCTCGATTGGCTGAAGGCCAGTAGATTGCAGTGCACCCCAGACAGGACACAAATCTCACTGTTTGGGCAGGATCTCCTTCCAGGCTGGGTTGGTGTCTGTTAGAAATGGGATCTCTAGTTGGCAAGGGCTTGCACCTTTGTCCAAGTAGGGACCCTTCTTCCTAGTCAGGGTAAGGGTGTTACACTCGTGAAGTAACCCCTGCTCACCCTCGTGGTAGCTTGGCACGAGCAGTCGGGCTTAATTCAGAGACAGTGTGTAAAGCATTTGCACATAACCAACAGTAATACAGTGTAAGCACTACAAACGGACACCACACCAGTTTAGAAAAATAACCAATATTTTATATACTCAAGACAAGACCAATTACGACAAAAATCCACAATACTATACTTTACGAATGAATACTTGATACGTTAACTTCTTCTTTGCAGGAATAGCACAAAAGCAAAGTTCGTACGAGTCGGTAGCTCCGTCCGAGCCTACCGCGATGCTGAAAACCACAGAGTCTAACAGTTCCAGCCGACCGCGTCGATACGGGCCAGCAGAGTCATGAACAGACTCGGTTACAGTACCTTTCTCGTTGTGGCTGGTACGGAGTGTACGAGCCGGTCGGCGTTCGTCACGGTTGCGGTGCAAGACGGAGCGATGCAAGGTGCGGTGTCCCTCGATGCGGTGCAGGCAGCGGCTCGATGAGCGTCGTGCAGACGGAGTCGGTGAGTCCAAGGCGTGCGATGCAGGGTGAGACGATGCTCGGTGCGGTGCTGACAGGTTGCGATGCAGGCGACCTAGCCGGAGTGCGGGAGCTGGCGTCGGACAGCGGTGCGAGTCGGAGCGGTGCGTCGCAGACGTGCGAGCGGTGCCCCAAATGCGATGCGGTCACGACTCTTGAGCCAGTTGCAGCGACCGCGTCGGTCGGGTCCGGTTGGTTCAGTGAAGCGATGCGATGCGAACTGCGGTGCCCACAGGTCACGGTGCAAGCAGCGGCTCGATGTTGGTGGCGTCGGACGTCGCCCACGGTGAGACCAGGGTTGCGATGTGAAGCGGGGCGATGCGGTCTGCGGTGCAAACAGGTCACCGGCCAGGGATGGATTCGGTTGACGGAGTCGGTTGCGGTTCCCTTCCTCTGTGGCAACTGAAACAGCGTTCCAGAAGCGGTACCCAGAGGCTTGTGAAGTCTTTGTAGTCCCTGAGACTTCTTAACAGGAGGCCAGCTCGGTTTCAGGCCCTTGGAGATACTCAGCACAAGTTTGTAGAAAGTTCAGTCCAGTCCTTTCACTGCCCAAGGCAGAAGCAGCAGCTGCAGGCCAACCCAACAAAGCAACAACACAGCAAAGGGGCAGTACTCCTCCTGGCAGCTCTTCCAGCTCTTCGTCTTGGCAGGTTCCTTGATTCCAGCGAGATCTAAATTCATGGGGTCAGGGCCCCAATATTTATATCCCAAATTCCTTTGTTCTCTGAAGGCAGAGAGGCCTTTGCCTAGTCCAAACCAGTTCTGGAGCACTTTGTTGACAAGTCTCCGTCCCTTCTTTCAGTGAGTAGGCCAGGGACATCAGACGCACCACAGGAGGTGGAGCCATCATTGTGGAGGGAAGGCACTGTCCTATTCAGGGCCCAGGTGCGACCCCTCCCACCCATCTACATGTAGATCTTGCTATTCAGCCCTGCGCTGACTCACCCTGTCTCCTGGCATCCCCCAGCCCCTGTCACTCACATTCCAGACAAGGAATACACAACCTCGCAGAGGCAGGCTTGGATGGTTAGACAAGAAAATACCCACTTTCTAAAAGTGGTATTTCCAAACACAGAATGTTAAAACCAACTTCACTAAAAGATGCATTTTAACATTCTGAGTCCAGGCATACTAAACTCGAATTTCTACCACGTTCCCGGGGTCAGTTAGGATTATAAACTGTAATAATCAAAACTGCCCGTTCTGGCCTAGGGGAACAGGTAGCCTTGCGATAGTGAAAAACGAACTAGGCTGTAATTCACTATCAGGACATGCCGCACACACCAGGGCATGTCCTACCTTTCGCATACAACGCACCCTGCCCACAGGGGTACCTTGGGCCTACCTTAGGGGTGACTAACATGTAGCAAAGGGAAGGTTTAGGGACTTGCAAGTGTGTGCACTTGCCAAGTCGACATGGCAGCCCCAGGCTGCGCACAGGCTCTGCGTTGGCAGGCCCGAGTTACATTTTACGGGCTGTTTGCGTGGGTGGCACAATCCAGTGCTGCAGCCCACCAACAGCATTTGGTCTATAGGCCCTGGCACTCGCAGTGCACTTTACAAGGGACTGACAGATAAACCAAATAGGCCAATCATGGAAACACCAATCCATAACACATTTTATACAGGAGCACTTGCACTTTCCCACTGGACCGCAGTGAGGAAAGTGCGCAGAATCATTACACCAGCAAAAACAGAGTCAAAACCGGGAGGTCAGAAAGCAAAAAGTCGAGGGGAAACACGCCAAAAGATGCCAAGTCTAACACATGTCCCCTCCAGCTGAAAGTAGGGAGAACTACCCAACCCCATTGGAGTTCTCCTCACTAAGGCGGAAGAACCTGGACAGACCATCTGCGTTGGCGTATTCTGTACCAGGACGGTGCTCCACCGTAAAGTCCATTCCCTGTAGGGAGATGGACCACCTCAGCAGTTTTGGATTCTCACCCCTCATTTGCATCAACCATCTGAGGGGCCTGTGGTCTGTCTGAACCCGGAAGTGAGTCCCAAACAGGTACGGTCTCAACTTCTTCAGCGCCCAGACCACAGCAAAAGCTTCCTTTTCTATGGCACTCCACCTCTGTTCCCTGGGAAGTAGTCTCCTGCTAAGGAAGACTACAGGCTGATCCAGGCCCTCTTCGTTCAGTTGTGAGAGCACCGCTCCCACACCATGCTCTGAAGCGTCAGTCTGCACGACGAATTCCTTGGTGAAGTCAGGTGCCTTGAGCACGGGCGCCGTGCACATGGCTGCCTTCAGGGCATCAAAAGCTTTCTGGCAGGACTCAGTCCAGATCACTTTCCTGGGCTGCCTCTTAGAGGTCAGCTCTGTTAAGGGGGCAACGATGGTGCCATAGCCCTTAACAAATCTCCTATAGTAACCGGTGAGACCTAAGAAGGCTCTCACCTCTGTCTGGGTCTTGGGGGTTCCCAAGCCAGAATGGTGTCAATCTTGGGCTGTAGGGGCGCCACCTGGCCGCTTCCTACCTGGTGTCCCAAGTACACCACAGAACCCTGCCCGATCTGGCACTTACTGGCCTTGATCGTGAGGCCTGCACCTTGCAGAGCCCTCAACACTTTCTCAAGGTGCTGTAAATGTTCTTCCCAGCTGGAACTGAACACAGCAATGTCATCCAGGTAGGCGGCACTGAAATCCTCCAGCCCGGCCAACACCTGATTGACCAACCTCTGAAAGGTGGCAGGGGCATTCTTCAACCCAAAGGGCATCACCCGGAATTGGTAATGACCTTCTGGGGTTGAGAACGCTGATCTCTCCTTGGCCCCATCGGTTAAGGCAATCTGCCAGTACCCAGACGTCAAATCAAACGTGCTGAGGAACCGGGCAGCTCCCAACCGATCAATGAGCTCATCAGCTCTGGGGATGGGGTGCGCGTCAGTCCTGGTGACGGCATTGAGCCCACGGTAGTCCACACAAAACCGGAGTTCTGGAGTGGCACCGGGCGCCGCAGCCTTTGGGACCAAGACCACTGGGCTGGCCCAAGGACTGTGGGAGGGCTCAATCACCCCTAACGCCAACATCTTAGAGACCTCCTCCTTGATGCTGGCTCTGACCCGGTCAGTCAACCTGTAAATCTTGTGCTTTACAGGAGGGCTGTCACCAGTGTCCACGTCATGGGTACACCAGTGAGTAACACCGGGGGTCAGAGAGAACAGTGGGGCGAACTGTCCCAACAACTGGCGACAGTCCCCCTGCTGCTCCTGAGTCAGAGTAGGGGAGAGGATCACACCCTCTACTGACCCATCATGCTCCTTGGTAGACAGGAGGTCAGGGAGAGGCTCACTCTCCTCTTCCACCCCATCATCTGTCGCCAAGAGCATACTCACTTCGGACCTCTCGAAGTGGGGCTTGAGGCGGTTCACGTGAAGGACCCTCAAAGGGTTCCTTGGAGCCTGCAAATCCACCAGGTAGGTGACGTCACTTTTGCGCTCCTTTACCTCGTATGGCCCAGTCCACTTGTCCTGCAAGGCACAAGGTGCCACTGGGGCCATGACCCACACTTTCTGCCCAGGTTGAAATTCGACCAGAGTGGCGTTCTGGTCATACCATCTCTTCATTTCTTCCTGGCTTGCTTCTAGGTTCGCCTGAGCGAGTTTCCTGAAGCGGGCAGTTTGGTTTCTAAAGGCCAGCATGTAGCTAAATACATCCTGGGGAGTTTTCCTGGGAGCCGCCTCCCAGCCTTCCTTTACCAAACTCAGAGGTCCTCTGACAGGGTGGCCATACAGGAGCTCAAAGGGGCTGTACCCAAGAGACTTCTGAGGCACCTCCCTGTATGCAAAGAGTAGGCATGGCAAGAGGACGTCCCACTTACGCCTCATGGGTTCTGTTAGACCCTTGATCATGCCTTTCAAGGTCTGGTTGAATCTCTCCACCAGACCGTTTCCTTGTGGGTGGTAAGGAGTGGTGAACTTGTAGGTTACACCACACTCCTTCCACAGGGATGTCATATACTTCGATATGAAATTGGTCCCCCTATCGGAAACCACCTCTCTGGGGAATCCCACACGGGAAAAGATCCCCATTAACGCCCGGCCCACCACTGGCGCCGTCGTTGTCCTGAGAGGGATTGCCTCGGGGTACCGGGTGGCATGGTCCACCAAGACCAGGATGTACTTGTTGCCCATGGCTGTCTTGGGATCCAGTGGCCCCACAATATCCATCCCTACCCTTTCAAAGGGTGTTCCAACAACAGGAAAAGGTTGGAGAGGAGCTTTGACCTTCCTCCCACTCTTACCACTTGCCTGGCAAGTTTGGCAAGACCTACAGGGTGCATCTGACTGCCTTCGCATTTGGGGCCAAAAGAAGTGGGTGACAAGCCTGTCAAAGGTCTTGTCCTGCCCCAAATGTCCTGCCAAAGGCACGTCATGCGCCAGACCCAGTAGGAAGGTCCTGAAGCGCTGGGGTACCACCAGCACACGGGCTGACCCAGGCTCAGCAACCTTAGGCTCACTGTATAGGAGACCACTCTCCCAGTAGATCAGTTGTGACCCGGACTGATTACCAGCTGCCTGGTCTGCAGCCTGCTGCCGCAGACCCTCCAGAGTAGGGCACTCGTTCTGCTCCCTGCAGAACTCCTCCCTGGTGGGACCCCCTTCTTGCTGCCAATGGGTCAGCTCAGAGATGTCTCCCAGTTCGGCTACCTGCTCCCCTGTAGGCACCGGGCGTCCCCTCGAGGTCCGCCTCCTCCCGGTCCGTGGGAACTTCGGGGGCCGGTTTCCCGCGCCCCTGCCCTTTCTCTTGGCAGGGACTTGGGCCACTGTTTCAGGCTCCAAGTCCTTTTGATCACCCTTTCTGGCTGCCATTGACCGAGTAGACACGCATGCCCACTCTGGCAACCCAAGCATCTCCAAGTGAGACCTGAGCTCAACCTCCTTCCATAAGGACTGCTCCAGGTCGTTTCCTAGCAGACAATCTACAGGCATGGTAGGGCTCACAACCACCCTCAAGGGACCTGAGACCCCCCCCATTCAAAGGGAACCTGCGCCACCATACACTGGCGCTCAGAGTTGTCGACAGCAACTACTTGGTGGAATGCTCCTGGGACTACTTGCTTCTCAGACACCAGGTGACACCGGACTGAGGTCACACTGGCTCCAGTATCTCTGAGAGCCTCTACCCTGTTCCCATTAATGGTCACCCAGGTGCTATATTTCTTTGTGTTAGGGGGCACCTGGTTTCCTGGGACCATCTCACTGTCCCCTAGTGAGACAGGGGTCATTTCTGCGGGATCCCCACCCTCCTGTGGGCACCCCTCCTCCCCAAGCGCTACACTAGCCAACACTTTGGACGGTCCACCGGTGGGTGGCTGTGTCCCCTTTGGGCACTTGGGGTCCCCCTTAAAGTGACCTACCTGGTCACATGCATAACACTTGCGGGGGCCGGTCTCAACAGGCTTCCCTGTGGAGACCCCTTTCTTCTTATCACCGGGGGCTGGGAACCTTTACCCTGGGTACTAGTTTGGGGCCCTTTAGAGAACTCCTGTGCTTTACCATTGTCCCCCCCACCTTTCTGCTGGGGACCCTGCCCACCTTTGGCTGAGTCTCCCCCAAACGCTTTCTTGTGGACCCTGGTACTCACCCAGCGGTCCGCTTCCATAGCAAGCTTCCTGGGGTCAGTTAGCTTACTATCAACTAGGTGCTGGCGCAGATCTGCAAAACATAGACTAGACAAGTGCTCCCATGCAATCAAGTTGTAGAGCCCCTGAAAATCTGTTACACTACTGCCCTTCACCCAACCATCCAGAGACCTGCAGAACACATCCACACATTCCAACCAAGTGTTGGCACCAGACTTCTTACTGGACCTGAACTGATCCCTGTACTTTTCAGGAGTAAGACCATACTTCGTGAGAAGGGCATCCTTCATGTCAGCATAGGTGAGGTGATACCCCTTACCCAAAGCTATCAGAGCATCCCTTGCTTCTTCAGGGAAAAGTGGCCACAATCCTGCTCCCCAATTCTCCTCAGGGACCCCATTCATGTGTATGGCTGCCTCATAACCCTGAAACCACCTTTGTATGTCATCCCCCTTCTTGAACTCCTTGCCTACGTTCTTGGGAATGTGCACAATCCTGTCTGCCTTTCTGGACGAATTGCTGCCACCATCTGAGCCTGACTTACTCCTAAGTTCTAGCTCCTTCAGTTCTCTCTCATGCTCTAAGAGCATCTTCCTCTCCTCTATGGCCAATCTCTTCTCCTCCCGCTCACTCTCCAGCCTGAGCTTCTGCAGCTCAAACTGCCTTGCCTCCCGCCTGTCCTCCAGCTCCTCTGGGGACAGACTGCTGCTGCCTGACCTGGCGGGTTCCCCCTACCCAAAAGCACATCCACCCTGGAAATAGGCTCCTCCGCCTCCTCACTGAGATCACCAGGCTGCCCATTGGCATGTCTGGCTGCTACCCAGGCCCTCAGCGCCTTCTGTAGCTCCTCCTTCCTTGTGAGGCCTTTAATTTGGACTTTCAGGTTTTTACAAATCGCTCGTAGCTCCTTTACGGCGTAGGATTCCAACCTATCCTCCTCAAAGATAATTTCCAGAGATGCAACGGATGATGCAATTGATTCAGGCATGACAAAAGTCGTGAGTTGAAAACTGGCAAGATCAAAAATAGGCCAAAAGAAAAAGAACCAGTATGTGGTACGTAATGGTCTGCGATATGGTAGTAGTGCACACCAATCACTGTAAGTCAAGTGCAAACACAAGTCCTATCCTCACCGCTGACACCAATGTTAGAAATGGGATCTCTAGTTGGCAAGGGCTTGCACCTTTGTCCAAGTAGGGACCCTTCTTCCTAGTCAGGGTAAGGGTGTTACACTTGTGAAGTAACCCCTGCTCACCCTCGTGGTAGCTTGGCACGAGCAGTCGGGCTTAATTCAGAGGCAGTGTGTAAAGCATTTGCACATAACCAACAGTAATACAGTGTAAGCACTACAAACGGACACCACACCAGTTTAGAAAAATAACCAATATTTTATATACTCAAGACAAGACCAATTACGACAAAAATCCACAATACTATACTTTACGAATGAATACTTGATACGTTAACTTCTTCTTTGCAGGAATAGCACAAAAGCAAAGTTCGTACGAGTCGGTAGCTCCGTCCGAGCCTACCGCGATGCTGAAAACCACAGAGTCTAACAGTTCCAGCCGACCGCGTCGATACGGGCCAGCAGAGTCATGAACAGACTCGGTTACAGTACCTTTCTCGTTGTGGCTGGTACGGAGTGTACGAGCCGGTCGGCGTTCGTCGCGGTTGCGGTGCAAGACGGAGCGATGCAAGGTGCGGTGTCCCTCGATGCGGTGCAGGCAGCGGCTCGATGAGCGTCGTGCAGACGGAGTCGGTGAGTCCAAGGCGTGCGATGCAGGGTGAGACGATGCTCGGTGCGGTGCTGACAGGTTGCGATGCAGGCGACCTAGCCGGAGTGTGGGAGCTGGCGTCGGACAGCGGTGCGAGTCGGAGCGGTGCGTCGCAGACGTGCGAGCGGTGCCCCAAATGCGATGCGGTCACGACTCTTGAGCCAGTTGCAGCGACCGCGTCGGTCGGGTCCGGTTGGTTCAGTGAAGCGATGCGATGCGAACTGCGGTGCCCACAGGTCACGGTGCAAGCAGCGGCTCGATGTTGGCGGCGTCGGACGTCGCCCACGGTGAGACCAGGGTTGCGATGCGAAGCGGGGCGATGCGGTCTGCGGTGCAAACAGGTCACCGGCCAGGGATGGATTCGGTTGACGGAGTCGGTTGCGGTTCCCTTCCTCTGTGGCAACTGAAACAGCGTTCCAGAAGCGGTACCCAGAGGCTTGTGAAGTCTTTGTAGTCCCTGAGACTTCTTAACAGGAGGCCAGCTCAGTTTCAGGCCCTTGGAGATACTCAGCACAAGTTTGTAGAAAGTTCAGTCCAGTCCTTTCACTGCCCAAGGCAGAAGCAGCAGCTGCAGGCCAACCCAACAAAGCAACAACACAGCAAAGGGGCAGTACTCCTCCTGGCAGCTCTTCCAGCTCTTCGTCTTGGCAGGTTCCTTGATTCCAGCGAGATCTAAATTCATGGGGTCAGGGCCCCAATATTTATATCCCAAATTCCTTTGTTCTCTGAAGGCAGAGAGGCCTTTGCCTAGTCCAAACCAGTTCTGGAGCACTTTGTTGACAAGTCTCCGTCCCTTCTTTCAGTGAGTAGGCCAGGGACATCAGACGCACCACAGGAGGTGGAGCCAGCATTGTGGAGGGAAGGCACTGTCCTATTCAGGGCCCAGGTGCGACCCCTCCCACCCATCTACATGTAGATCTTGCTATTCAGCCCTGCGCTGACTCACCCTGTCTCCTGGCATCCCCCAGCCCCTGTCACTCACATTCCAGACAAGGAATACACAACCTCGCAGAGGCAGGCTTGGATGGTTAGACAAGAAAATACCCACTTTCTAAAAGTGGTATTTCCAAACACAGAATGTTAAAACCAACTTCACTAAAAGATGCATTTTAACATTCTGAGTCCAGGCATACTAAACTCGAATTTCTACCACGTTCCCGGGGTCAGTTAGGATTATAAACTGTAATAATCAAAACTGCCCGTTCTGGCCTAGGGGGAACAGGTAGCCTTGCGATAGTGAAAAACGAACTAGGCTGTAATTCACTATCAGGACATGCCGCACACACCAGGGCATGTCCTACCTTTCGCATACAACGCACCCTGCCCACAGGGGTACCTTGGGCCTACCTTAGGGGTGACTAACATGTAGCAAAGGGAAGGTTTAGGGACTTGCAAGTGTGTGCACTTGCCAAGTCGACATGGCAGCCCCAGGCTGCGCACAGGCTCTGCGTTGGCAGGCCCGAGTTACATTTTACGGGCTGTTTGCGTGGGTGGCACAATCCAGTGCTGCAGCCCACCAACAGCATTTGGTCTATAGACCCTGGCACTCGCAGTGCACTTTACAAGGGACTGACAGATAAACCAAATAGGCCAATCATGGAAACACCAATCCATAACACATTTTATACAGGAGCACTTGCACTTTCCCACTGGACCGCAGTGAGGAAAGTGCGCAGAATCATTACACCAGCAAAAACAGAGTCAAAACCGGGAGGTCAGAAAGCAAAAAGTCGAGGGGAAACACGCCAAAAGATGCCAAGTCTAACAGTGTCTGGCCCAACAGTGTTCCCCCACCACCCCCTCCAATGGCGATGGCTAGAAATCTGGGTGTGCTGTTTGACGCCCAGCTCTCGTTTGGGGCACAGGTGTCAGCTCTGGTGAAAGCCTGTTTCTGGATTCTTCACATGCTGAAGAAGTTTCTTCACTTGCTTTTTTCATGAGGCCCATGTTTCAGTGGTCAGGACACTGATCTTAACTAAGTTGGATTATTCCCATGTCCTGTGCCTAGGTCTCCCGGAATACCTGACCCAGCGCTTACAAGTTATGCAGAACATGGCAGTCAGTTTAATGTATAAAATTCCAAAATGTACCTCAGTATCACTATTTCGGGAAAGACTTTATTGACTGCCAGTTTGACAGTGCATAATGATATAAGGCCCTGACCATAACGCACCAAACCCTCCATAAATGGGGGCCTTCGTACCTTAATGAACGCATTCAGGATCACAGACCTGGTAGGAACTTGCATTGTAGCACTGCTGGACTTATTGTGGTTCCCTGTTCTCGGAGACAGCGGAGGGGAGGTACTTCCTTCACTGTCAAAGCAGCAGATTTTTGGAACAAGCTGCCTGAATACCTGAGATTCATCCCGAATGAAGCTAAATTCAAGAAAGAACTGAAAACACTCCTTTTCAGACTTTAGTGGTGATTGAGGGCCGCCGGGACACTCTTTCGAATAGCTGTGTGCTATAGAAGAAGAAGAATCCTTCATTCATTGAACATAAGTCTGTTTGGAATTTTAAAGATTAAGGGCAGAAGAGAGATCAGCTGTATTTATAAGGGTTGTAGGCAAAACCAACTCAATTTTTGAGTAGTGGGATGGCAATACAAGTTTCGAAAGAAGCTTTGGAAACCAGACAGTAGAGTAGTTGAATAGATATGAAAGATGGGAGAGGGGATGTGAGATGGATCCATTTATTAGTAATTTTGCCAGAAGTATGGCACACCTCTATCATTTGCATGGTCTTGAAGTGCTTTGAGATTTTGGGTGCTCTTACCACATGGTTCTGAGATGTCTCATTGACAAGAGTCACGGTGGTCTGGTGTGTTTGTGTTTTCTCAGTGAAGATTTGTTCTCTTTCTGGTATGGATTAGTGACCATTTATGTGAGAAAATCTCTTTTTCCGTTTGATCACCCCACTTTTTGCTGTCTGGTATTGCTGGTTTTTTAACTCTGCCCACTGGATTACTGCTATCCAGTCCCCAGTGCATGTGAACTGACACCTAAAACATGGTAAAATTGGCTAATGTTCAATTGGCAAATTTACCTTTCCAATAAGGCCACAGTATATGGTACAGGAAAATACACAAAAGGCATTGAAAGTTAAATGTCACTTGTGGACAGCAGCACATAGAGTGCCACCCACTAGGCATACAAGGAAACCCTGGCTTCAGGCTTACATGTGTAGTATGACTGCTTCAGCCTTTAAACCTGCTGGTTAACCTGTCAAATTAACTCTTTTCATAAAAAGGAATCCTACTTTTAAATATTGAGGGGCATATTTACAAGCCCCTTGCGCCACTTTTGCGCCGCCGTTGCGTCACGCATGTGACGCAGCGGCGATGCAAACCATGCGCCGCGTTGCGCAATATTTACAACGTGACGCATCTAGGGAGATGCGTCACGTAGTAAACCCCTGCGCCACATGAAACCTGCGTCAGGTTTCATGTGGGCGTACCGGCGCAGGGGGGGGGCGTTCCGGCGCAGGGACGCCTCGGAAAAGTGACGCAGTGAAATCTACGAGATTTCACGCAGTCACTTTTCTCGACGCTGGTGCGTCAAATCCTTACGCCTGCTTGAAGCAGGCGTAAGGATTAACGCACCATGTTAGGGATAGGGAAGGTTGGCACAGTGCTGGAGTTGCGTCGCGCTTGCGACACAACTTCAGCACTGCGCCAACTCTTCGCCGGCAGATGCGTCACGCATCTGCTTATCCTTGCGCCACGATGCGCCGCATTGTAAATGCGGCGCATCGGAGGTGGCGCAAGGGTAAACTTGCGTGACGCATTTTCCCTGGCGCATCCCTGCTGATTTGCAGGGATGCGCCAGGGAACGTAAATATGCCCCTAAATATGCCACCTCTATATAGGCCTTGTATTTCACTATGAAGGGTGGCAAGTATTTAAAAGTGAAACATGTACGAATTTCATGTTAGCATGTTCCTACAATGAAAAGCTGTGAAAAGGATTCCTATACTCCAATAAATAAAGAGTTGATCAAATGAATCCAGTTGAAATTGTTTTTTTCTTTACAGAGCTCCAGCCACCAAGTTTGCTGGACTTCTCTACTTTGTCTCTGCACCTTGTTAATACATTCCACATTCTGCTCCCCTCTACCTCATGCCAGAGCCAAAATCCTATATTAATTCCATACCACACATCTCCCTTTCTAGACACTATACATAAATATGCATACAGTTGTTACAGCATCGCAGGTAAATAAATTATACACTTTTTCAGTCATCCAAATTAATAGGTCTTTTGAAGCTTGTACTGGACTTCCTCAATTCTCTTGGCTCAGTTTCTTTTTTGTACTTTCCGTTCTTCTTCTTTTTGTACTTTTCCTTCTTCTTCCACGCTGTTACTGGTGTCATATCTAACTTTCACAGTTTTGTTCAAGTTCCGAATGCGGAAGGCTTCAGTTGTCACAGCATTCCTAAACATTTTTATAACTCGCATTGGACTGCTGGATTTAGAAGACTGTCAATGACTTACAGGAGCTTTTACTATAACTATATCCCTTCCCTTAATTGCAAGTTTCTTAACCACTTTTGTCCTATCCACATACGCATTCTTTTCATTCACTTTCCTCTCATCTTTACGCCTCCCCTCACCATCCGCTTTCATATCACCAGCCTCTATTCCTTCATTCATCCATGCTGGAAATAACATGGTATTTGCTTATCTTCTTTTAAATAACTCGAAAGGCACGCTTCCTGTAAACCCATGTGCAGTAACTCTGTATGCCTCTAACCACTTCTTCGTTTCCTCCTTCCAATACTTACCTGCACATTACGCGACCTGAATAGCATCTTTAAGCATCCTATTATGTCTTTCTACCTTCTCGTTTCTGGATGATATAATGCACATCTTTTAACTTTAATTCCCTTTTCCTTCAAAATTGACACATTTCCTTGGAGGCAAATTGCACTCTATTATCTGTAAGTAGTGTTGCCAAAAACCCCTCTCTGGCAAATATCCCAGACAGAAACTTAAGCATACTCTTGGAATTTATTTCATTTACTGTTTTCACCCCTGCCCATCTGGAACACATGTCTACCAACACCATAATAAATGTTTTCTGTATTGCTCCACCAATGGGTCCTACTATGTCCATGGCAATCTATTCCTAGGCTTTCTCCAGTAAGTTCCTCACTTACATTGGCTGCTCTCTTGTCTTAAGAACCTTGTTACTTTGACAGCATTCTAATCATTCTCTCACTTCTATCTCTGCTTGTCCATCCTTCCCTGACCACCAATAACATATTCTTAATCTCTCCTTAGTTCTTGAAATCCCTTGCTGTCCCTCATGCACAAGCCTGGGTGGAGTTCGTGCAAAACTGTTTGTCCGCGCTGTAAAATTCTCGCGAACGGCACCATGCACAGCGCAAGTGGGCGCAAGCAGGCGCTGCTTCCTTTCTGCTGCTCAAGTAGATTTTCTACTTGAGCGGCAGCTTTCTCAATGCAAACGTACGGTTTCTCAATGCGAGCGGTCACGAGCATACGCAACCACTTGCATTAAGAAATCCGACCGCTTGCGTTGAGGAATCTCGCTGGGAGGTTGATTTCCCTCGCTCGCACTCGCCAACTTGACGTTGACGAGCACGAATGAGGAAAAATCTCGCCGGGAGGTGGATTTTGCTCACTTGCGCTCGCCAACTTGATGTTGACAAGCGCGAGTGAGGAAAAAACTCTGCGAGCTCCGCGTAGCGTGGGGTGCAGAAAACTCCGCAAACTCCACGAGTGGAGCGGAGTTTACCGCCCAGGCTTACTCATGCACCATTTTCACCAAACTCCCACATAAAGATTTCAGTGGAACCAATCTTGTAAATCTATCCACTACACCCAAATCTACTGACAATTCATCCTTAACATTCCAATAACCTTTGGATTCTTCATCCAACAGTATTTTAGATATCAACTCATTTTCCATCAGTGCTATTAGTTTCTTCAAAGTGTCATTGCAATTCATTTCTACTCTCCATTATTCCATCTCGACTACTCTATCACAAATTACGCACACTTTCTCTTCTTCCTCGTCCACTTCTACTTCATCCTCAGTATTCTATTTCACCATTCTAGACAAACAGTCCGCAATCACTTCTAGAAAACAAGAAAGAAGGAACCCAGGGGAGAAGAAGCCCTTTGAGAAGGGCAGGTGCTTTGACGGTGTCAGGCTCTTACCCAAGTTTCTTCAGAAACAACATGCAAGATGGGAAGGTCCCAACTTCCCCTATTCACCTATTATGCCCAACCATGTCAAAGAAACAATGGTAAATCAGGGGAAGAGGGTAAGGGAAAATGAGAGTAACAAATGTCCTACGATGTCTCCCAGTCGAATGTAAGTCCAGGCAGTCAGGAGGGTTCCTACATAGGACAACAAGGAAGAAAGTAAGATATGTGCAATAAGGTCTGAAATGCTAAACAGATGGTGAAGTGACTGTGGTGTAGATACCTGGATTATTTCCCTCTTCCATTAGGTAACCAATTTGTTTGAGTACTATATGGTGGTGTTTATCTATAAGGAAAAAGCAAGTATCAGTGACATAACACCCAATATCAACATTAGGTACAATAGGAAAATCAAGGAAGAGTGAATAGCACCCACCTAAGTCATGTAAGGAATGGCCTTTAACAAAAGAGAACTGAAGAGAGCAAATACGAACACTAGATATCTGCTAGTTTCGCCTTGATTTTGCCTTGTACTTCCTTACTTCTGGAAGTAATAACAGAAATATATTTCTCATACACAGGAACACCATAAATGAAATCTAGAATAGGCGGATCCCCCAGGGCGGAGGAAATTGCACAGATACGTATTATATATTTATACAGCCAAACTTATTGACAAGCGCAATGTGCATTGAACGTTTTTACCATAATAATGATTGTTCTTATTTTTTTGTAGGTCCCTGGAGCCTCAGGAACCGTAGCACACACTGCAACCGAGGTCCACAGGAGCAGGAGGCAAGACCGAGGGAGGAACTGCCGACACGAGAATGGTGAGGCACGCCAGGAGCCCAGGAAGCCTCGAATGAAGGAGAACCGGAGCCAGGTAATGGAGAAGGAACGCCGCAGAGACATGCCCGGAGCGCAGGAAGCCACGAGCCCGTGTGCACCGGAGCCACGCCGAAGACGGAGACGCCACAGCCTGGACCGGAAACAGCAAGGTAAGTAACCCTGAAACGCTAGAGGTCTCTGAAACACTAGAACGCGAAGCGTTTTAGTGCGGGATCAAGGGAGTTATATACTCCCCTGCCGTGGCCCGCTATGGGCCATGGCAAGCATGACAGACTGTCTGCAGTGAGAGCACAAAACAAGAGGTTCCTCATGACCCAAGAAGAAGGTATTCAGAAGTGGGCACTCTGTAGGAGTGGTCAGTGGGGGAGGGGGATTACCCAGAGAATGGCATAAATCATGTCCTAGTGGCCCTTAGTTTGGATGTCGAACTAGAAGGTAAAGTGGTGGTCCCAGACCCTGGTAGTAATCGCTTTCAGAGGGTCACAGTTAAAGAGGTCCATGTCACTGCTCTAAGGGATACCTGTGCAAGCCATACCTTAGTGGTGGAAACGCTGGGTTCCCCAGAACAATATCTGCATGAAGAGGTTTGTGGGTTAAGGGATGTCCCAGGGGTGAAGGGCAGAAGTTAGATGGCCCTGTGGCTTTGGTCTCCTCGGAGTGGAGAAGGATAGTGAAGGGTAGTTGCATGTCTCCACTTGCACATAGAGTGCATCCTTGTCAGTAAGCTACCACAGGCAGGTAGGGAACTAGTGGGTGGGAGCACCCAGGTTGAACCACTGTAAATCTCTGAGGGTATTGTCCCCAAGCAGAGTGTACAGACACCTAAGAGGAAGGGAAGGTAAGGGATAGGAGGCAGGTGTCACCCACAGTGGGAGAACCAGAGGGCCATGGGTTACCTGCTGTGACCAGAGATGACCCACAGACTACCTGTGTTGAGGCCACTTCGGTCCTGGAGGTGCTGCCTTTACTGTCACAGAGACAAGAGAATGGAGACTTGAGCCAGGCAGATCCATGCTCGACAGAGACTGAGTATAACATCCTTGAGAGGGATTGTATATCCACCTGAAAAGTCCTGAGCTGTCAGGCAAATTTGCAGTATCAGAGTGTAGATGGAAAGAGGGTGTCGGAAGCCTAAGGCTGTAACTCCCAACTCTAAGAAACTTAAGAGCACCATTAGACCTCAGGAGCAAGTGAGTGACTTTGTGGAGGGATGGGTGGAAATAATGCGATGAGGCTTGTCAGATAAGTTTTTCCGAATTATGTCTTAATTTTCTTGTACAAAACAAAAAAAATGTTGTAATGCAGATGTATGTCTCAGTCGTTTGGTTGTCCTTCTTTCAATGGTTTCATCCAATCACATCTTATTTTCCATTTTTCCTCCTTAGGATCTCAGTATGGATGCCACTGATGCCCACAGAGAGAGAAAAAGATACCCAGGTAAGTAATTGTACTAAAACGGGTCTTAGGCTTAGGTACGTCCACTATCTTTCCGTTTCTTATTCCTCTTTTCACCTGTGAAGTATCCTGATAACTTTTCCAGGAGGAGAATTTCCATGTACTCTGGTTTGGAGAAGGTATTGTGGTTTCTGACTCTTCTTCCCTTAATCCTCACAGGTGTGCTCAGCCTGTTATCATGTTAGGAGGAGGAGCAAAATAGGGAACGAAAGGAAAAAAAACCAGCCAACCACACCAAAAGGAAAAAATGGCCTTTGTCACCAGGCTTTGGATATGCACATAATTAGATGTGCCCATGCAAATTCACCACTCAGTGCTCACAACATATATGCCCCACATTAAATATAAGATTATGGAGGGTGTTCAAACGCATCTGGGTGGCTACAACCCTCCTGGCAGTGAGACATCCATCAGTGGCATTTATCACTCCTACATCCATGCCTCTCTCTTCTCACCTTCTTCATCAATGTCGGCTTCGCACCAGTACTCACCCTGGGTCCCGCCTCCGTGTGGTCCTTCATCACCGCCGTTTACTACCTTTTCCAGGTGAACATTGCTCCTCTCCTGCTCTTCCGCAATGTCTCCCTCTATCTGCTCCTCATTCGACTTCTCCCGCTCTTCTCCTGGAGTGGATTAGGCACAACAGTATCATGCTCACAGTAACAAATTCATGATAGATTACCAGACCCACACAACTGGAATCTGAGGCATATCTCCTGCAAGTCGTGACACAAGCAATCAGCAAGATACAAGGCAACTGTGTTGTCACTTGCAAAGAGTGTGCTTTTCTTCAGTAGAAATCGAAACAGTTGATTAATCCACCTGGCTCTTCCAATAAAGCTGGAGTTACTCCCACTAGTCCTCCTAATCGAAATAACATTAATTCAGGAAGGAGTAATATTTTAACTAATAATTCAGTTATACCTCCATATGCCGCCTCAATTTTGGCTCAACCGGGAATGGATATGGACGTGTAGTCGGGAGCTCCCGGCCCGATTGGAAGCTACATGGAGCCCTCCGCTCCAGCGGGGCCCCAACCGAAGTGACTGCTGTTGCTATGGGCCTCTTGAAAGATCACCTGTAGGGGGTGTGCGGCGGGTAAATCAACCCACGGGGATGATCACGATGAATAGCTAAAATGGCGGCTGCCCGGCATTGTTGATGCAGCCGCCACCCTCATCATTGAATCAGAGCATTGATCCCTAAACCCTAGGGTGTGCAACAATGACAAGCAAGGGTATCGGTGGCTGCCCACTGGTGTCCCTGCCCCCGCTACGACCCCTGGAGAAGTGAGGCGGTGGAAGCGATGTAGCCGCAAGCACTGCAGACTGGATGCAATACTGAGGTGCTGGGAGAGACGTCCAATGCACAGAAAACACACCTAAAGGTATAGGGGAGCTGGATCCCCCCTGGCTTATGTCCCTCAAAGACTAGCGGAGGGTACGGCGGCCTGTGAGGGGAATGGAGGGACATGAGCAGAAGGCGGACACTTGAACTGTCGCAGCAGCATCTACCTAAACAGCGGACCCACTGGGCTGTGCAACTGTTCCCTCCCGCTACGTGAGTTCTATTCGGCTTCAGTAAGCGTCGGGGGAGGTCACCTTTGGAGCATGCTGGACATGGCTGCAGGTCTCCTCGTTAGGCAGTAATGGCAATAGTGAGCCTATACATACTGGACAGTTAAGCCTGTGTGAGTGCTGCGACTCAATGCCTGATGGACCATTAGCTAAATTAATGTTGGAATGCCCCCCCCCACCCTTAAAGGCCTGGATTCCTTGTAAACAGTGGAGTGAATGCCTGATCTGTGGCCTAGCTCTTTCATATTGGTGCTTGCCAGGAAACTTCATGGTGGCACGGGCCTATGTTAAGGGGGCAATGGACTGAATGGGAAGCATCTGTAGTGCCACTAGCACCGCTTTGAGCCAGGGACCAGCCAACCGGCTGCTGGGGGTGGTGGATCCATGATTTGAGGTGACGGTGGCTTCAGGGTGGCTGTACTGGAAGTGGAGGGATGCCACCGACAACTTAAAGAAGTCGGGCCTCCCTCAAATGCTCTCTGTCTCTGGGGCTACTGTGACTGTGTGAAATTGTGTGTACGTCTGCACCTGTAAGCGACCCAAGGAGCAAGTATGGTCAAGTAACGAGTGGTCAAAGGGGGTTCCACTGAAGTGGTGACTGGTGAAGGCCCTCAGGAGAAGGAGGAGGAATTTGTGGCCCTGGCGGCACACACGGCCACGATCCTGGAGGAGGTAAAGGTTACAAAAAGTCGCTGGAAACGCAGATCGCGGCGGCTGCGGGCGAGGTGGGGTTCTTGCGAGAGGACCAAAGGAAGCCTGCTGACCGAGTCAAGGAAACTGAAAGTACTTTTGAGACAATAAATGAGACAGTTAACTACTAAACTTGAAGATGCTGAGGGTAGGTCTCGTCGTCATAACTTGCGCTTGGTTGGCTTGCCAGAAAGAGTGGAGGGTCCATCGCTGGAACTCTATGTGGAGGAATGGTGCATGAGCATGGTTCTACGAGGTATGCCCTCAAACTTTTTCTCAGTGGAGCGTGCGCATAGGGTCCCGGCGAACCCCCCACTGCCAGGGGCTAACCCACATCCTGTTATAGCTTGATAAACTACTGAGACCGAGATGTGATTCTTCAGGCCGCATGAAAGCACAGACCCTGGACAGTTGATGGCCAAGAGGTTAATCATAATCTGGATTACACCATTCTGGTTGAAAAGCAAAGAGGGGCATATGTTCTGGTAAAAAGAGTACTGCGTTAGCTGAACCTGAAATATGCGCTCCCCTTTCCAGCGAATCTGAGGGTTGAAAGTGAAAGAAAGGCACACTTTATGACTACACCGCAAGAGGCCTGGGATTGGCTTGAGACACAAGGACTGCGACAGGGTCATTCAACTGACTGACTTGGAGGCAGACATATCAGTGGAGGAGGGGACCTTGGCTATGAGTCAACTACACGCAGGGAGGCTTCTTGTGTACACCTTCCTAGGCTGGGAGTGAGGGTGTTCACAGCCTGAGCCACTCAGAGCTGGCAGTCCACCAGATGGAGTATCTTGACAAGCGGTCAGAGAGGGAGTTCCAGGCCAAACTGGAGGAGAAAGAGATTGCAGTAGAGGAGAATAAAATGGCCCTGGAAGAGAAGGAGGTCTAGTTTGACATAAAGTCCAAAGGAAATGATGGCAGCATGAATGAGGTGTCCACAAAGGAGTTGTTACCCTCCAAAATCCAAAGATGTTGTGCCTAGATTTGTGGTGGGGAATGAGACTGACAATTGATTTATTTCTTATGAGAGGGCATTGAGAATGCACAGCATGGGCAAGCACCACTGCATAGCATTGTTGTGAGGGCTGGTGCCTAAACAGGAAAGAGGTACATTGTTAAGTGTAGATGAGGAGGTAGCAGAGTCCTACACCCACATGAAGGATGTGCTGGTGAAAATATTTGGTCTTAATCCTAAAGAGTACAGTAAGATGTTTAGAGACACACACAAGATTCATAACAGTCTTGGAATGACTTCGTGGACATCTCACAGAAAGTGAATGCACTGGAGGGCTGGGAGAGGGCAGTGAATTGAATACTTATGATGAGCTACACAATGTGATTATAAAGGAACACATCTTAAGTAATTGTTCTTCAGTGTTACACAAGCATCTAGTGGACTCCAAGCTTAGTAACCACAGAACGTTTGGAAGGGCAGCTTAGTTATGGGTACATGCTAGGGTGACCAAGAAATCACAAAGGCTTATCCCAGGAACAGGGTCCAGACCCACAGCAGAGAAAGGAGTGGAGCGACAAGACCCAGAAAGAAGACTCCTTGTGGTATGAAACCTCTGCCAAGGGGAAAGAGTCTCAAACCTTTTATGGGAAACGTAACAGTGGAAACCCAGGGGAGATAGGGGCCCTTTGAGAAGAGCAGGTGCTTTAACTGTCTGCAGTCAGGGCACGAGAGTGGAGGTTCCTCATGCCCCAAGAACTAGGTACTCACAAGTGAGTACTCTGCAGGGGTGGACATTGTAGTACTGGAAGGGGAGGACTACCTAGAGAAGGGTATAGATTGTGCACCTTAGTTGGGAGGTCGACCCAGAAGGTAAACTGGTGAACACTAAGAATGGTAGCTATTACTTTCAGAGGGTCACTGTGAATAGGGTCTCTGTCACTGCACTGAGGGATACTTGTGCCAACCAGACCTCAGTGGTGGAAATGCTGGTTTCCCCATCACAGGATCTACAAGGAGAGGCCTATAGGTTCAGAATATCCCTGGGGGGAGCCTGACCACTCTGTGGCCATTTTCCCCTTAGTGTGGAGGCAGGTAGTTGCCCTGAAAATGGTATTTGTACATGCCCGCTTGTCCATAGGCTCCAACCTTATCAATGACCTACCACATTAATGCTAATTAGCCCACTGGAGCTCCAGGCAGGCAGAGACAAAGTCCTCTCAAAATCGGGCATCCTTTCCTGTGAGGTCCCACTGAAGCGCTAAAGGTCTTGGAAATCCAAAAATGTTCCAAGTCTCAACTTTTTAGACTTTCTGGAGCAGTTCCTACGGGCCTGCTCTAAGGCTCCCAGGACCTCATGGTCAGCACTTAGGGACCAGTACTTACTTCTGGAGAGCCCAGTCCAGGTCTAGTTGCTCCTGGTCAGCTGGTCACTGCAGAAAAGGTCCTTTTTTCCATCATATCACCATAGCTTCTGCAAGACCAGGCCTTTTTACAATTGCTGTCCGGCCCTTGGCCTGCTGCATTCACATTGGACCCAACCTCACCAGCCATGCCTACAGGCCTGTCACCCAGAGCGGTGCCTCGGTGTAATCATAGGACCTCTCATTTAATCGATTCCGTACCCAAGATTCCGCTCCACCTGGTAAAATCGTCCCATACCTTATTCGCCCCACCAGGCTTACCCTCAGTATCCAGACAGCAATTCCAATGTACCGTTTTGAGCCAGTCTGTTGCGCATGGAGGAGATGGATCAGTCCAGTGTTTACAGATCTCCCTCCTGGCTATGAGCATAAGGTAAAACAAGAGGCCCCTCTGCGCTCTACTCAGCAGACTACATGAGGCCATATCCACCACCATTAAAACTGACTCAAGACAACGTGATATTGACACCCAAGATGTCCTCTAAAACGTTCTTGACGTCCTCCCAAAACACCTTGATCCCAGGACAAGTGAAAAAAAAAGTGTTCTTTATTGTCTCTTAGAAGGCCACATCTTCTACATCTGGGGGTCGTCTCCTGTGCAAACTTTGCGATCTTTTGGTGGGTCAGTATAATCTATTGATTGTGAAAAAGTGATTTCACTTGACATTACCTGGTTTAACCACTGAATACAATAACTTCAAGGAGGTTTGCCATATTAGTTGCAGCTCAGTCCCCTGAATGATACCTTCCCATACTGAACATGGCACCATAATTTTCCTATCCTCAGCATCCAGAAACCTCCAATACCAAATGGCAACCTCCTTACTTTTAGGTCTCACATCCTGGAGTGTCGACTTAAGTTCCCAGGCCCTCCCAATCTCCTTACCAGCACTTGCGAGCCAGGAAGACAACTGCACATATTTAAACCTTGATGGGGAGCCCCCAGTCTTGGCACTTAAACTTTCCCAGGGTAATACCCCCTGAACTGCCATCAGCTCCCGCCGGGTAGCTATCCCAACTCTCCTTAGTGGAAGACTCAACCCACCCCTTAAACGCTCTGGGGTAGGCCTCGGTGGAGTTTGCGGAGTTCCGCTATGCGGAAATCCGCAAAGTGACCCCAAAACTCCGCAGTACTACGCGGAGTTCTGCAAGCGACAGAGTGCATTAGGTCACGCCGTTCACGCTGATTTTTAGTGCCGGGTGTTTGTCCCGCGCTGGAAAATCAGCACGAACGACACCATGTGCAGTGCAAGAGGGCGCTGCTTCTTTCTGCCGCTTGAGTAGATGTTCTACTCCAGCAGCAGCTTCCTCAAGACGAACAGATGGTTTCTCAAGGTGAGCGGACGCGACCATCCACATCCGCCCGCGTTGAAAAATCTTGCTGGGAAGTGGTCTAGCGTTAGGTTTTCCTTGCTCGTGCATGGCAACTTAAAGTTGACGAGCGAGGCAAAAACACCGCTCCACGAGTTTTTCTGAACTCTGCGTGCTGTGCGGAGTGTGAAGTGCGGAAAACTCTGCAAACGCAGTGGAGTTCACCGCCCAGAACCAACTCTAGGGTACCCAGGGAATCTCAGATGGGTATGAGGTCAAAATAGTAGCCAATACCCAAGATCTTCCTGGTTCTAAAACAAAGATTTAGTGCTGCCTTTAGGACCTTCAGTCGTACTTTTTGGGAACATTTGGGGGTGCCGAACTTATATAGGAACTGGGTGGATCCCAACTCCCTGATCATTTCTGCTAGCAGCAACCCCCCCCAAGTTGAGCTATTCAGCTTACCCAGCAGCATCCTATAGTTTTTAAACTGAAAAGCCATACAATGCAGGTTCAGGTCCGGCAGAGCGAGGCCACCCTTCTCTAACCTACACCTCAACTTTTTCCAAGCAAGCATTGCCTCACCTGAAGCCCATATAAAGCTAGTTTTTCCCCTGAATCTTATCAAAAGTCCATCTTGGAAATGTGAGAGGGATATAGTTAAAAAGATACGTCAATTTGGGGAGAATCGACATCTTAATCAAAATCACTCACCCATAAATTGTCATTGGCAAATTCTTCCATCTAGCGTGTAATACATCCACCTCCTTCACTACCTTCCCCAGGTTGTGCAGTGGTATTGCATCCAGGGGATTAACAATAACGATGCCCAGATATTTCATCTCTGCCCATACCTCCCCCATCCAACCTTCCACATTCCAACACATTACCTCTGACTTAGAATTGTTCACTAGATATCCTGATTGAGCCCCAAACTCCCTCGCCAGGCTTTCCATCCTAGGGATAGTCTGGACAGGGTCTGATTTTTAGATGACCAAATCGTCCGCATATAACGCAAACTTATTACAAAAGTGAGAGGTGCGGAACTGGATTACCTGACCATCCCTTCTAAGTAAGTGGGTGAACGGCTCAATATAAAGGTCAAACAGGAGAGGAGACAGGGGCAACCTTGCCTAGTGCTTCTGTGGATAACAAAACGCCTAGTCAATAGCCCATTAAGCAAAATTCTGGACAACGAATTCCTGTATAACCTCCAGAGCATAGAAATGAAGCAGGGGCTGAAACCCAATACTGCCAAAACCTACCACAAGTATGCCCAACATACTCGGTCGGACACCTTGGCTATATCTATTGTGACTACTGCCAAGGTAATCGAACTAGCAGTGGCTAAGTCTCTAGATCCAATCAGCTGCTGAGTAAGTTCAGAATTTGACGCTTTGGCACAAAGCCCTTCTGATCTGGAGTATTAACTGGGGAGCTATCTTAACCAATCTCCCTGCCAAAATGCTCATAAAAACCTTATAGTTGGCATTTAATAGGGAGATTGAGCGATAAGAGTCAGCCTTCCTGGGATCCTTGGCAGGTTTTAAAATCAAGACGATTGTGGCTTCCTTCCACAAATCAGGGATCTGCACATCCCCCTGGTATACTGAAATAAACAGTATCTCCCACTCTGGAACAATCTCCTCCATTAAAAGCTTATAGAGCTCTGATGGAATGGCGTCAGGACTGGTCGCCTTTCCGTTCTTGATATGTGACAGGTGCTCCCTGATTTCCTCCTTGCTGATCTGTGTCTCCAAGCACTCTTTATACTCCGCCGTAAGCTCCGGGAGCTCAATGCCACCCAACAATTCTCTAAGCCTATCCGGATCCAGGAAAACCTATTCCGTATACAGTTCAGAGAATAAGGAAACCAGGTGTCCCTGCATGTACTCGACCTTATTCGAGACATCTCCCTGGGGTTTAACAACCAGCTCCTTGATGATATTCCTGGATCTCTCAACCCTTGCCTTCCATGCCAGCAGTGCACCTGCTCACCCCCCATACTGAAACTGTCTCAGGCATTCGGTAAACCACCGTTCGCTACACTTCGTATTCAACTTGATTTTATAGTTTAACTGTGCCTCCTCCAGCTGTTTTAATACCCTTTCCCTATCAGACCCCATATTTTGCCTCTGTAATGCGACCTCGAAGACCCCCTCTTTTTGCTCCAACCTACACAATTCCGCCCTTTTTACCTTATTCTTGAAATGTGCCTGACTTGCAAAACCCCTCGGATGAAAGAATTAAAAGCGTCCCATATTACCCCGAGGGGAGCCGAGCTGGCATTATCAAAGAAAAAAATCTACGCTAGCTTTTTTCACGTTGGAAACAACTCCAGAATTAAGAAAAATAGATTGTTTTAGTGTCCACCTTGAGTTTTGCTTATCTCCAGAGCACTGGAGAGACATACAAACAGCAGAGTGATCTGAAATGTGCCCAGGAAAATTGCTTACCTCTTTTATTTTAGCCGCAAAATCGACAAAAGAATAACTCTATCGACAAAAAAATAATCCAGCCTAGAATAGTGTCCATATTTTTTACTATGGAATGTATAGCCTCTCATCGGACCCTTTAAATGTCTCCATACATCCACCAGCCCAATATCCTAGAGCATATTTATGAGAGCCTGTCTCATTCTAGAAACTTGGCAACAGTCCCTCTGGGTGGATCTATCTAAAATAGAGTCCAATAAAGTGTTAAAATCACCCCCAACAACCAACGGGGCCATTACCTCTACTAAGTTCCACTCCAAACTCGCAATATAATGAGGATCATCTGAGCTTGGACCATCAAATCCGATACACAAACTCGAAACCGGCACACTGCATAGCTGCCAGGGCCCATGTACCAGAACTATCAGTCTTTGAAGATGACACCTCCACCCCAGCACCCATCCTTACCAGGATCGCAACCCCCTTACAATACTCTGCCTGATCCGAAGCCACATAGCTCTCCACCCATCTAAATTTGGAGAAAAAAGCTCTACTCTCATTTTCAGTCAAATGAGTCGCTTGCAAAATGAGGATGTGGGCAAGGCTTTCTTCTAGATACCGCATCACCAATCTTTGCCTACCCTGGATTCTAAGGCCATTAACATTCCAGGTTAAAAAATATAACTCCTTACCACCCCCCATAATCTTCAACTTCATTTAGAGCCCTCTCCCAATACATTAACTGGGGCCTGTAGACATAAAAGCAACTACTTGGTGCAATCAAGGACATTTGTTTGATTTTTTCACACTGCTCCCCACCCTGTGCTCAATCCCACACCCACCCCTGTATCCCACCCCGGGGAACCTTCCTGATGCTAGCAGCCATAAAGATGCCTAAAGAGTTCCCCAGGAGGGACTTAAACTATACTCAAAAAATGCTAATCGCGGTGCACCCCCCCCCCCGCCAACTCACTACTTCAGCCTTGCAACCTGACATTCAAGATTGCGTGGGCGGCCGGACATGGCGGTCATGCACTGAGCTGCAAGCTCCTCAGGAGAGAAAGGCTCCCTGCCACATGGTGAGCGTCCCTGATGCCCCCGACCCAAAGCACATACCTGGCGGAAAAGCAGATGTAGCCCCCCCATGGACCTGGATCCCAATGGTATTGTTCTATAGGCCCTCCGCGACGGTTGCGGCTGTGTTCCCTCCCGAAGCGGCAGCCAGCGCGCAGGGATCCCTTGGTGGAAGGAGGACGCCTGGGTGTTGCAGCAGGGCAGCTTGAGCGCAGGCTCGTGGCTGCTGTGGCAGCGTCAGCAAAAGTCATCGCACTAGTCCGAAACTTCCCCCACCCACCACAGCGGCATATCCAGAGGCATGTTGCAGCTCCCAGCTCCAGCGGAGCAGTAGGTAGAGGTGGAGGGACAGGAAGGCTGCAGAGGAGAATCAGCGAGCTTGGCGCCCTACTCATATGGATGAGAGCGGTCAGTCTGTTGGTAAGGCTGGCGGTAAGACCTCGAGATATACGTTGCGCACCAGGGCTATAGTAGCAGCTAGGGTAAGCCCTGTGTTAAAATCTACCTCTGCCATCTCGAAGGCTACAGTGAAGGGGCAGTCGTGACTGCCTGGTGGGGTAGTAGGTGTTGAAACCATTGTCCCTAAAATCGGGAAGCCTGCAAAGCTAGCCAGCAAGAGCTCTGGCGGCAGGGGGCAAAAAGGTGACGGCCACTCAGATCAAGATAACTCCCTCCCTTAAATCCTTTTTTAAAGTCCTCACTCTACCAGCACCACAGAGAAGACGCGAGCCGGCAGGGCCTGAGTATGGAGAATTCCACTGCTGCTTCTGCTGCTGGCCCAGACATCTCTGTAGGCATAATTATACCCCCTGAAGCAGAAAGAAGGGCAGATGAAGGCCTGTGCAGTATAGCCCAGGTTGCCACTAGCAACAGGGTTGAGGCTCGCACAGCAGTAGAAGAGCCAGGATTTATTGATGAGCATGGCCAGCGAGAGAAGGATGAAGGTGAAATAGCCATGGTACAATCTAAGGAATCACTGGCAGCCATCTCCTGGGCTTTAAAGAAGAGTTGAAAAGTAGATTTGAGGTAACGGAGGATAGCCAAGTGGGCATTCAAGCCACCTGGCTTGCTTTAGCGCAGAAGCTTGATGAAGTGGCTGTGCGCACCAGAGCATTAGAGAAGGAAGTAGATTCGATCAGACAGGATGTCATAAAAAACGCCTCTGGAATATGTCTGCTGACTAAGCAGAATCAAGGATTAAGGGATGATCAGGAGAGAATTTCAAATCATTCCAGGAGGAATAATCTTAGACTCCTGAATGTACCGGAGGCCAAGGAGGGTGTTGATATGAAGTCTTTTATAATCTCTCTGTTGCGGGACACAGTCTTAAAAGGCAGGCCAGATAATAATCTAGAGCAGGAGATACAGTGAGCGCATAGAACCTCCTTCAAGAGGAACCCTCAAAGGCAGAAACCAAGGAAGATCTTGGTAAATTTTCTCTCATATGCAGGGAAGGAGGCAATACTGAGTATAGCTCTAAGGAATGGTTCTTTTATGGTCAGAGGGTTCTTTTTTCCTATCATATCAGATGTGTGTAAAGCAACAGACCAGCGGCAGTGGGAGCTTGGCAGGAGAATGGAGGAGCTGCTTAAACTGGGGGCAATAGTACGACTATATTTCCCGGCAGTGCTCCACATCATGTGGAACAACCAGATGTTTAACTACCGGGCTGTGGAGGATGTAGACACATTTATTGATACCATCAAAAAGGGGGCAGTATCTTGAGTCTTATGAAGATCTTGAACGCCAGGCAGAAAAGGTCCTCTTGCAGCTAGATGTGTTTGTCTAGCAACATAGGAGGTCACCCTGGAATCTGCTTCTCAATCCTTGGTAGAAGTGGGAGCTGATCTAACCCCACAGGCTCCACACAGGTCATGGAGTGCAGGTGCAGCCCTCTTGTGTTCTTTTACAGGTACAGAAAGTGTTGTGATGAGCAGGGGGTGCCGTGACACTTTTATAGGATTCACTATCCAGTTATTTTCTTTGAAAGTGTTTGCATCTGTTTTTTTCATTGTTTGCTTTTATTGTTTCAGCCTTTACTTTGTATGGTTTTAATTATTTTGGAAGGGTATGTGTAGGTGACCAATATAACTCTCAATATGAACCATCTGGCACTTGAGGGTTTTGTGGGCCATTTGCAGCGATATAGCTGCTACACGTCAGATGACATGTCTCCCATGCTCCCATTCAGTGCATTCTGTGATAATTTACAAATGGGGTTGACGCGTTGGGCAGTCAGGCATGAAACTTGATGCTGCTAACGTGACAAACATCTGGCTGCCATCTTGGACTGCTCTCACCTTTAGCCAAAGTGAGGATCACATGGTAAAGTGTGGTAGGGCTGGTGGATTTGCATTAGTTTTTGTACACAGTTGTAGGCAGGGGCGGCTGGTGACATTTGAAAGTGGTGGGGCGTAAAATGATTGGCATACTGCACCGCAGCGAGCGAGCGTAGCGAGGGAGCCCGAACAACCTAATGGGGATTCGGGGGGGTTCTCCCCCCGAGAAAATTTTGAAAAAAAAGCGGAAAAATTGTGCATTTTCAAGCAAATTTGAGAAAGCAGGAAGGTTAATAAAGCAATTGAGAAAGTGCAGTTATTACATTAATAAAGAGATGTCATATAACATAGGTAGCTGCTTATTCAGTATAACCACAGAGCTTCATAACAGACTTCGAGATACAATGCATTTCTGAGTACCTCACAGATGTTTTTTATTGAACAACAACAACAACTAAACTGGTCGCAAAGTAGCTGCATTGAACATATTGTTTACTTTTTGTAAATGAAATCAGCGCGTCTCTCTTTAAGTGCAGCAAACTTTTCAATAATTTTAATGTTAAAGTCTGGTATTTTTTGAACTAGCTTGCTCTCTATAGAGAGCATTGCTAAAGCATTGAGTCTTTCCTCAAGCATGGTGTTTCTCAGGAAAGCCTTTATCCTCTTTAAGGTTGAAAAACATCGTTCTGACTCTGCTGTTGTCATAGGTGTAGTTATTACAATTTTTAGTAAAGCCACTGTCTCTGTAAGTGACTTTTCCATATTAAGTTTATGTATTAAAGCCAGCAAAGAAATGGCACCTTTGGCCTTCCGGTACACAGGCATTGCGTACAGTACAGTCAACTCAGTTCTCAGCTCCTCTTTTTTGAGCATAGGATAAGCTTCCACAGCCTCATTCAGAGCACGCTCAGGGAAAGATTCATCATATTTTGCAAACTGTTCACTTTGCAAAAATGTGGCACTCACCAAATGTTTTGTGAAAGAAAAACGTTCTTGTGCCTGCACAATTACAATGTCACATATCTCCTTTGCAATTCGGACCAGAGTGGTGATGTTTTTCCTGCGGTTTGAAAAAGTAGAATGCTCTGGCAGTTTGCTGTCTAAATTGTCAACCCCATCTCTCACTTTGCTTATGCTTTGTACAAACATAGTGGTATATTCTTGCACTTTGACAGTATCTATCTCTTGTGCTTGTAACTGATTGTATAACAGGTCGACAGCTACCATTATATCATGAAATAAAAACAGTAAGAACTGAAACTCTCTGTCTTGTAGTGTTCTAGCAAAGCCACGGGCTTCAGTCTGACTTTTGTAATCAAACTCATCATTGTCTTCTATGGCGGCAAAACATTTCTCAAGGTCCTCCCTATGTTCATAGATTAGGTTGACTGTACGGATGTTAAAGTTCCAACGAGTTGAGGATCCCCTTGGAACGCTTTTGTCCACAATCTCATGAAGTGCTTCTGTTCTTTTGGGGGAACGTGAGAAGAATGCTGCCATACCTCCTACATCCTGAAAGAAAATTTGTGTCTCGGTGATCTTTGATACTGCCTGTTGCATAATAAGATTAAGTTGGTGGGCGTAACAGTGCACATAATGAGCATTAGGGTGCACATCTCGAATTCTTTTCTGTACTCCACGGAGGCTTCCACTCATTACGGACGCACCATCATAGCTTTGTGCGATAAGTTTTTTTTTTTGAGGCAACTCTGGAAAAATTACGCTCAGTTGACGCAGTATAGCTGCAGTAATGGTTTCTGCACTAGAGTCTCTTAAATGTGTGAAACCATAGAACCTCTCCACAACTTGTCTGTCATTGTCAAGGTACCGAAACACTAATACGGACTGTGTTTTAGTGGCCACATCAGTGGTGTCATCAGCCTGAATAGCCACAAAGTCTGTGTTTTGCAACTCTTGCACAATATGGCTTCTCATAATTTCGAGCATACACTCAAGGAGTTCATTTTGTATTGTTTTAGAGGTGCCCTTAAAGACTGTAGCACTTGCTAAATGTGCTTCCATTTCCTTGTCTATGCTTGCTATTAAATCCACAAGGCCTCTGAATATTCCAGGTTTTGAGGAACTTTCTGATTCATCATGGCCTCGCAATGCCAGTTCGAAAGCACCACAGAAACGAATGCAATCAATTATTTTGGATAGAATCTGTCTGTTCCTATCAACTGCTTCATTGTGTTTCTGTATTGTTTTGCGGTATGCATCGTTTATCTGCTGCTCAATCGGTGTGTCTTCCCCCAACATTCCCAGTCTCGTCAGGTTTTCCATATGCCTTCTTGTGTGTGCATGCTTCTTTATTTTTTCAGACAAATGCTTCAAGTCTGTTACTCCTTCATGTGTCCAAGGAAACTCACCACCAAACAGCAAGCAGGGGAAGCAGAACAGAGAATTTCTTAAAGGGCACCCTGTAAGCCAATCAGCTTTTGTGTACTAGGCGTTTGAGAATGTACGTGTGGACAATTTTCCTCTGTCCTGGGAAGTTTTCTGTAGTTTTATGTCAGGCTGATGAGGTCTTAATTGCTTTATATGTAGTTTCTCTTCAAGTGGCCGTGCCTGGAATGACCTTGTAATTAGCTGTTCTACTGTATTCATTATGCCGATGCTGGCCTTACCAATATGAAAGAAACCTGTCAATAATCAAAGTACAACGTATAAGGTGTGGTGTAATAATATCAAATTTCAGTATAAATACATATATCTTGTGCAGTATCGCAATAAATCTCCAACAGCTCCCCTTTGCACAACATGACTGTTAAAAATACAGCCTTACTGCCTGCTGCCTCTGTGTGCCATAGTGGTTGCTGCTGAAGGCACTGAAACAGACACTGCTTGAGGGCCTTGAACAAGGCAAGGGATAGATAGTGTCTTTAACAACCGTTATTGCCCAAAGCACAGGGCTAAGGCTATTAGTAAATTCCATCCACTGTCTGAGGGTACAATGTTCAGAATGTGCACCCACCCCAACCACCATGTAGAGTGACCACATACATATAGCCCTACTAACTCCAATCTAAAATAAAATAGCATCAGTTTCCTTACCTTTAACACTGGTGTTTGCTGGGTCGTAGCTGGGATGAAAGAGCAGCAAAGGAGGTTGGGGCCCCGTGTTCTTCTTCCACAAATTGCCCAAAAATTAGGTAATGGTTCACGTTGCTGAAAATAAAAATATAACAATTTATTTTTGAAAACGTTAGGGTAATCAAACAAAGACTGGGGGGGGGAAACATAACGCTCCAATTTTTACCTTGCAGTTTGCATGCAGCTCTTAGATGACAGTTAATAGCTCACTGTTGTATGTTAGGATTTTAACTTACAAACTGCAAGTAACAAAAGGATCTCTCTGACAAAAGCAGTGACTCACTGACCTATTTACATCATGTGCATTTTGTGATCTGCATCAGGTACATGTTCTTTGCAGCAGGCACATTAACCTTCTGCGCTACCTTGGGGTAAGTCAACAGCAGTAAAAAAAAAAACAAATCACAGTCAACATTGAGGAGGAGGCAGGGAACACACTACTGCAGCTGCAGCATAGCCTTTTACCTTTTTACCTCTTTGCAGACACACCACTTACCAGCTCACTCCGAATGCCAAACTGTAGTTAAGTTTGGACTTGGCACTGGCAGCCATCTTAGGTGTAAATTCACAGGGTGTCACGCTACATGGGACCGTCCCTGCTGATGGCACGTGAGGTATGAGGTGCAAATTTGAACATTGATTGGGACCCTAAGGTTGTGATCGAGGATGGAAGCCTCCCACCCTCCCCGATTTCAGCCCTTGCCAGTTTATTTGTTGGGTGGGTTGGGCAGGACAGAAGGAAAGAAAGGAAGAAGGGAGGATGGATGGATGGAAGGAAAGAAATGAGGCAAGAAGGAAGGAAAGAAGAAAAGACCAAAGGAAGGAGATAGGAAAGAAAGAAAGATGGAAACAAAGAAATAACAAAGGCAAGAAAAAGGAAGGAAAAAAAGAAAAAAGGAAAAAAGAAAGCAAAAAGGAAAGAAAGAACGAAGGCTCAAAAAAGGAACCAAATAGGAGAAAGTAAAAAGAAAGGAAAGAATAAGCCAAGAAAGAAAAAGGAAGATAGCAAGACAGAAAGTAAGAAAGAAAGAAAGCAAGAACAAAAGCAAGAAAGAATGAAAGCCAGAAAGATGGAAAAAGGAAAGAAAGGAAAGACTGCAAGAAAGAAAGAAGGAATAACTTAATACAGAAATCTACACAACCTATTATGCTGTGAAGTAGCTGAAGTCAGATAATGGGGATTTTTAGCCTCACTGAGGTTTTCACATTTTCCATCATTTTAATATTTCTAGCTCTTTACAGTTTAAAAAAGGACCCAGTCTGGGAATGAGAAAAACAAATGATTTCGCGCGAGCCCATGTACAGCTTGTATTCTTGCTTTTGTACATAGAGGGCAAATTATTTCTAAAAAGTTGTTTTTGGTGCTGTGTTCCTTTTTCGTATTGTCTTTCTTTCTTTATTTTTTATGTGCTCTTAGACCTTCAACATACAATGCACTGTAAAGTTTGACTAAACATACTTTTTTAGCAGTTTTACATAGCACGAACTCGGCATAAGTGTATTGGTGCGATTTACATGAGCACTAATAACATTACTCAAGGTCAAATTCCTTAAAAAAAAAAAAATTCTCATTGTTACACTCTGTTCAGCCCACACGTGTTCTTAAGCGGGTGCCATATTTGGCGTCAACGAGGTATGTGGCCGACATAATACAGCCACAATCAGGCAGAATCTACATTTGTAAGGATAAAGTTCAAGTCCACTGAATGATAAGTAATTAACTGAATCCACGCAAAAGCAGTTGGCAATGCCAGTAAGTCCTGCTATCGCTGTCCACAATTTGCATAAAACTGAGCTTTGCATCACCTGTAGATTATGACAAGGCAGCCAGTTTATGACAGCGACAGCCTGTATCTCTCTCCTTAACAGTCTGCAGCCTTCAGCCCGATTCCAGACCTGCCATAGAAACACAAACTTTGAACCACCATTAGAGATAAAAACCTGGCTGTAGCATGATCTATTTGCATTTCGTGCAAGTCATACTACTTGCTGAGTACGAGCGCTCAACCCGGAAAGCAGGCATGGGAATAATGTCGAAAGGTATTGCCGGGAAACCACAGCCAGGCGAAGCCACCACTCCCTGTGAAACTCAAAACTGCTGGAATAAAAAATGGAACTTGGGCAGTCATCATAAATTAAATGCCGAATTCCAGGAGTCAGGCAGGGTTACCGAAAACACTACTTGCATTTCAGCTGCACTTTGATGGGCTTTCCTTGAAATCATTTCAAGGAAAGCCCATCAAAGTGCAGCTGAAATAAATCACAGAAAAATGTGTCCTGCGTTTAATTGTCTCACCCAGGCGCTGAACCAAAACGGCTGGGCAAGCTTCCACGGTACCGGAGGGGACTAACAGACGTCTGCTCACAACGGACTCAAACAGCACAGCAGCGTTGTGAACGCCAGCAGCACCATCATTCAATTTGCGGCGCCGGCACCACCAACAAAACGGCCAGCACGGAGGCGCGCACCTTGCTCAAAACTCCCGGCCCGCTATGTGATATCAGCGCTGAAGCGCACTTCAAAACTGGGGCCGCGCGCGCGCCGCGTGGCACTGGTTGCCCATTGCGGCGGCCTTTATAATTTATTTGGGGACACTGACTTAGTGAGTGACCCCAAATAAATTATAAAGGCCGTCGCAACGGGCCACCAGTGCTGCGCGGCCGCCACACTGTCCTCGCTCAAACGTCAAACCGACCCCAGGCCCAGGGGTCCCAATTTATTCTTACTTTTTTTAAAACAGAGATGGATCACAGCTCACTAGTGACACTAGTGGACTGGACAGCTGACGATGTTTGTAGTTTGTACTGTACAGTACGCTGTCAGTCACCACGACGAGCGGAGCGGAGCAGGCGCAGCCAGAGTCCAGAGAGTACACCGCCACACAGTACAGACAGTGCGCACCTCACGTCACACGGCACCTCACGTCACGACGACGAGTCACGAGACAAAAGCCACCACACCACACAGCACAGTGATTGGCCATAGTTGCGCGGCAGCGGCGGCACCCAATGGTGCTTTGTTTGCAGGCTGCCCTGGCTGCGCGGTGTCTCTCAGCCAATCCAGAGATGCTGCATTAGCAGCGCCTGTATTGGCTAAAGCACGGATAGGGCTCGCCCATACGAGAGACCGGGGGCTGCTGCATGAAGCAACCCTCGGCCTCTCGGGTCCCCCTCCCTCTCCTACAGTAGTGGCTGGCTGGCTGAGACAGTGCGCATGTTCGGGCTGGTCATAAAAATGACCAAGCCAAACTCGAGCATGCGCAAATGTCACAAGCAACAACTTGAAGTTGTCAATCAAAACAGTGCTCGCCCCCGGCCCCACCCCCTTCATAGGCCCGCCGATTGCCTCGGGCGTGTCCCGACTCCCGGCCGCGCTGAGTGACTAAGTCAAGCTTGCGGTGAGCTGCGACTAAGGCTGAGCAATTAACTGCAATTCATTGCTTGCCTTGCAGCAGTTGCACCGCACCACACACGCACGGTTAGTGGGGCAACGCCCCACGCCCCAATGGACGCACCACCGCTGGTTGTAGGTAGGGCTGATGGTGAGTATTTCAAAAACAGAAACAGAAAGAGGACTGTTCAGCTGCAGCCTTTTAAGGAGGATTACAAAACGACTAGTAAGAAGTTGAATATTATAGCTAAGAAAGCATACCTTGTTAAAAAGGGTAAAAAAGAAAAAAACAAATACATAAGAACAGTGTTTGACATATTTGGAAATTATGTTATTAACGACTAGGAATGTTTTCATACCTTTACCTGAGGCAGGCGTCATTAAAATGAGATGGAGGTATCATATCAGTTCTGAGTGGGCCAGGTTCTGTAGGACTGTCCAGAGAGGAGTTAAGAGAAATGTCAACCAAGAGCATAAACAGAATGGTTTTGAAATCAGTGAGGGCTGCTTTATTGTCAAAATCTATTGGGAGGAAAAAGAAACCAGTAAAAGAGATTGGATGATAAGGGCAGATGATTATTAATTTTTCGCATTTTGACTTGGAGGAGCCAATGTGGAAGAAAAAATGGAAGGGGAAGGTTGGAGCGAATGATTCAGTAGTAACAGCACTGGCTAAATATTAATCTGAAATAAAAAAGGAAAGTAAGACAACTACCTTCTAAAAGGTTGCTGCCTTGGGTCGTTTTGTTCTCACGAGGAATAGAACCTCCACAGGGGCCTTCTACTAAAAAAAAAGAAAAAAGAAGAATACATATTGAACGCTTGAAGGGTGATGATTATGAGGAGGATGAGTTTTTGATGCAAACGTTGATTTTCAGATGGAGATGAAACTTTGAAAGCCAAAGGAAACAAAAATGTCTACCAAAGAAAAGGTCTCAGTATTACACAATCTGTTTTGCAGTCATGTGTTCCGACCAGGGGATATCTAGGGGTAGATATTCAAATAAGTCGAGCAACGCAGCGCAGCCCCCCGTGAGGCTGCGCCACGTTGCGCGACAGGGAGGGAGGAGGAGAGCGCCATATCTTCAGAGATATGGCCCTCTTCTCCCCTTTCCCTTGCGCTGGTGCTGATTTCAGCTGCCATGCGCCATGCACACACTTTAGCGCCGCAGCGCTAGGGTGTGTGCATGAGTGTAGCATAGGTTTTGTACAGGAAAGGTGCCCTTCCTGTACAAAATACTATGCAAGGCACGATGCAAAGCTTTTCCCACTTTGCATACGTGCTGCACAGTGCAGCATGCATGTAAAGTCGGAAAAGCACCGAGAAATGAAAGCATTTCTTCTGCTAGCGCCTCCTTTGAAGGGGCGTTAACTTTTGGCGCAAAACCATGTTTACAAATATTTGTAAATATGGTTTTGCATCAAAAGGCATGGGTGGTTGCATGGGATCGCCCATGTACCACCCATGTAACGCCTCCTCGGCGCAAAGTAACGCAAAGCAGTGCTTCGCGCTGCTTTGCGCTACTTAAAGAGTGCTTTCCAGCGCAAAACAAGTTTTGCACTGGAAAGAAAATAGCAACAACAAAAAAATTGCGCTGGTTAGCGTCACTTTTGTGACGCTAAACCAGCGCAAAAGTTTTGAAAATCTGCCCCCTAGTGTCTACTGACGGACCAATAATTGGTGCATTTGGAACATGTGAAAGAATGTATTGCAGTTAAGATAGGGAAATATCTTTAGACTTAAGAAAGGTATGCTTATGCATAATGCTATCTCTGGCCAGATTATACCAGGCTTTGATCCAAAGATATTTAAGTACATAACAAGGCTGGTAAGGGATTCCAAGAAGGCGATTGATAAGTCACTGAAAGCATAGCAAGATAAAGTTCTGGATGTTTTGGACCTGACATGACTAACGAAGCTATTTCAAATGGCACAGATGTGGACATTGGGGGCCTATTTATAAAAGCATTTTGTAGTAAATCAAATAGTTCTCCTGTAGTACTCTTTCATTTACTCTTAAACACATTTGTGAATTGGTCCCAACCAAATTGTGATAAAATGGGAATATTCAAATGAAATGAGTACTTTTTGCACTTTAACTAATAGGGAGTTGGACATTTTCGTGACAATTCACAAATATGTTTAAGATATGTAAGAGAGTACTATTGTAGTTCTACTTCTTGTTCTCATAAATCTTTTTGTGAATCGACCCTTGTGTGTCTTTGAGGCTGAAATAAAAGATCAATGTGTGGTATTTGGGAGTGCCAATGTTTGAATAATTGTAACTGCAACAGATGATGAACGGAAAGCTGAATTAAATCCATCGTTCTTTTGCCCACTACGCCACCCCAGTTTGGACCCAGCCATATGCAAATCAGTGTTGACCCTGTGCCTCATGGGAACAGTCCAGACCAAACTGCCATGCCAGGTACTCCCTGTCCGGAAACAAGCATCCTGGGACCGGTTTCGGGGTATGTCACCCTTCATCAGCCAGGCTAGCTTGAATCCAGTGGCACAGTGAGCAAGGGACCCACGTCTGGGCATACCCGTCCCACTTAGGGCGAAAAGTGTAACTGCAACAAATGATGAACGGAATGCTGAATGATTCAAACATTCTCCCCAGTCAAGAGATCTGGGTTAAATCCATCGTTCTTTTGCCCACTACGCCACCCCAGTTTGGACCCAGCCATATGCAAATCAGTCTTGACCCTGTGCCTCATGGGAACAGTTCAGACCAAACTGCCAAGCCAGGTCCTCCCTGGACCGGAAACAAGCATCCTGGGACCGGTTTCGGGTATGTCACCCTTCATCAGCCAGGCTAGCTAGAATCCAGTGGCACAATGAGCAAGGGATCCACGTCTGGGCATACCCGTTCCACTTAGGGCGAAAAGTGTAACTGAAACAAATGATGGACGGAATGCTGAATGATTCAAACATTCTCCCCAGTCAAGAGATTTGGGTTAAATCCATCGTTCTTTTGCCCACTATGCCACCCCAGTTTGGACCCAGCCATATGCAAATCAGTCTTGACCCTGTGCCTCATGGGAACAGTCCAGACCAAACTGCCAAGCCAGGTCCTCCCTGGACCGGAAACAAGCATCCTGGGACCAGTTTCGGAGTATGTCACCCTTCATCAGCCAGGCTAGCTTGAATCCAGTGGCACAGTGAGCAAGGGACCCACGTCTAGGCATACCCGTCCCACTTAGGGCGAAAAGTGTAACTGCAACAAATGATGTACGGAATGCTGAATGATTCAAACATTCTCCCCAGTCAACAGATCTTGGTTAAATCCATTGTTCTTTGGCCCACTACGCCACCCCAGTTTGGACCCAGCCATATGTAAATCAGTCTTGACCCTGTGCCTCATGGGAACAGTCCAGACCAAACTGCCGAGCCAGGTCCTCCCTGGACCGGAAACAAGCATCCTGGGACCAGTTTCGGAGTAGGGTATGCCCTGACGTGGGTCCCTTGCTCACTTTGCCACTGGATTCAAGCTAGCCTGGCTGATGAGGGGTGTTACCCCGAAACCGGTCCGAGGATGCTTGTTTCTGGTTCAGGGAAGACCTGGCTTGGCAGTTCGGGCTGGACTGTTCCCATGAGGCGCAGGGTCAAGACTGATTTGCATATGGCTGGGTCTGAACTGAGGTGGCGAAGTGAGCTAAAGAACGATGATGGATTCAACCCAGATCTGTGACTGGGGGTGAGTGTCTGAAAAGTTTCAGCGCTCCGTCCATCATCTCGTTATGTTTGCTTTGTTCGCCCTAAGTTGGCAGTGTATGCCCAGACGTGGGTTCCTTGCTCACTTTGCCACTGGATTCAAGCTAGCCTGGCTGATGAGGGGTGCTACCCCGAAACCGGTCCCAGGATGCTTGTTTCCAGTTCAGGGAAGACCTGTCTTGGCAGTTCGGGCTGGACTGTTTCCATGAGGCACAGGGTCAAGACTAATTTGCATCTGGCTGGGTCTGAACTGAGGTAGCGAAGGGAGCTAAAGAACGATGATGGATTCAACCCAGATCTGTGACTGCGGTGAGTGTCTGAAAAGTTTCAGCGCTCTGTCCATCATCTCCATGTGTTTGCTTTGTTTGCCCTAAGTTGGCAGGGTATGCCGAGACGTGGGTCCCTTGCTCACTTTGCCACGGGATTCCAGCTAGCTGGCTGATGAGGGGTGTTACCCCGAAACTGGTCCCAGGATGCTTGTTTCCGGTTCAGGGAAGACCTGGCTTGGCAGTTCTGGCTGGACTGTTCCCATGAGGCACAGGGTCAAGACTGATTTGCATATGGCTGGGTCTGAACTGAGGTGGCGAAGGGAAGGGAGCTAAAGAACGATGATGGATTCAACTCAGATCTGTGACTGGGGGTGAGTGTCTGAAAAGTTTCAGCGCTCTGTCCATCATCTCCGTGTGTTTGCTTTGTTCGCCCTAAGTTGGCAGGGTATGCCCAGACGTGGGTCCCTTTCTCACTTTGCCACGGGATTCAAGCTAGCCTGGCTGATGAGGGGTGTTACCCCGAAACTGGTCCCAGGATGCTTGTTTCCGGTTCAGGGAAGACCTGGATTGGCAGTTCTGGCTGGACTGTTCCCATGAGGCACAGGGTCAAGACTGATTTGCATATGGCTGGGTCTGAACTGAGGTGGCGAAGGGAAGGGAGCTAAAGAAAGGTGATGGATTCAACTCAGATCTGTGACTGGGGGTGAGTGTCTGAAAAGTTTCAGTGCTCCAACTCAGATCTGTGACTGGGGGTGAGTGTCTGAAAAGTTTCAGTGCTCCGTCCATCATCTCCTTGTGTTTGCAATGTTTGAATAATTACAGAATTAATTCAATCAATACTTATGGGAATCAACCAAAAATTGGTGACTTTGAGTTTCAGAGGAAGGTCCAGCAGCTCCTACATAATGCGATAGTGTTTTTTAGCAAACTTGTCTAGCATGCAGTATGTTTGTGAACCTAGATAAGGACCAGCCCTTAAAAAGAAAATTTTGATCAAGGTGTTTTTGGGAGAGCATGGTATGGAGAACTCGATTCTCTGACTTCTTCCAGGAAAGATCTTGGTTTCACCAACTATTGTCAGCCTGTGCAGGGATGTGATTACTATCCAGACTTTTAGACTACAATAGGGAGGGAGGCGGTGAAGCATGAAGACCAAGACGTAGCAGATCAGTTTCAAGCAGATAAAAGTAGGAGGAAGGTTAAGGTATCTCACCAGGAAGTGAATGGATATACCGTTGATGGGTGCTTCAACCAGTTCACAAAAGGCTGGACATAGAGATGTCTTTCTCAAATCAGGAAAGATATTTGATGTCAAAGGAAGCTTTGAAATGGAAAGAAAAAGAAGAGCAGCAATAAAAGAGCTAGTTCAGACTTATTCAGGATTACTAAAAAATTCATTTTTAGCGAAGAAGAAAGATTTTCAGGAGCAAGATTTACATCCAGTGATAAACTTACGAGATATGAACAAGTGGGATGTGTATCATTATTTCAAGATGAAAGGGCTTCACTTGCTCACATATATGATACTATGAAGAGATTATATGGTCCATCTGGACTGGAAGGACTTGTGTTTTTTTTTTACAGTGCCATTGCATCAGGAACATGAAAAATGTTACATTTCGATGGGAGTACACGATATCGCAATTTACTTGCCTGTCTTTGTGCTTTAGCAACCTTTTAATGGCAGTATTAGGTGGTTTAAGGAGAACAACTTTACATTTGATAACATTTCTTTAGACAGCATTCTGCTAGCTCAGGACATAATTGGTTTGTAAAAACAGATGGCTTTGACAATCCAGTTCGAGGATTTAGATTATAGGGTGAATCGAGAGAAGTTGGTTTTACAACCAACGAGGTAGGTAGAATTTTTTGATTTTATGATCTGTGCAAAGAAGTCTCCTATTCATTTACCAGTGGTAAAATGAAACAGGTGAAGAGAGAACTGAGGATGGTGCTGGGGAAAGACAGTTTGCATCTGAGGGAACGGGCCAGGCTGATAAGCTTATTATTGGCATCTCTCCAGGCTATCTTTCCCAGAAGAGCATTTCAAAGGATAGATTACAGGTGGATTAGTTTGGCTAGCCTCCAACAGCTCACCTGAGGGTTTCTTCAGTTGGAGACCAGTTCTGGACGCTCTAGGGACAAAGTTAAAGAATGCAAAGTTCAAAAGCGTTTTGCGCTCCTGCATTTTGCAATGATTCCAGGAGGTTTGATGCAAGGCAGGACACAAAAAGCTGTTTTAATCTTGGTGACTCCAATGGTGTCAATGGAACAACGTGTAACATATGATCTTATTTTTCCCTCTTGGAGTTTTTGTTGATATTTACAAACCACGTGGTCTTCAATGTCACCAGAACCCCTCATTTGGACCATATTGCACAGTTACCCGTTAGGTATTCTCTCTCTCTCTCTATGTATATGTAGTCCCTTTGTCCCGCCTGGACTTCTCCGTCATTGTTTCTAAAGCGCCTCGAGTAGGGGGCACGCAGTGGAAGTGTGAAATCACACACTGCGATCGAGGGGGCGGTGGAAACTGTCACGACTCCTGATTCCAAACGCTTTGGCATAAGCGGCAGCTGACGCCGCCTCCGCACTGGGCTCTGACAGGATCCTTCCCCTGTGCATGTGTGTTCCTGTGTGTGCGCCTGGGCTCCCCCGTGTGCGCTTCGAGCAGCAGACGCCGGTTGCTTCCTCGTGTGAATCACTCGCTGGACGGGCTCGCGCTGAATGTGGTTTTCCTGTCAGGGAAGAAGTGAAGCAGCCCTCAGTCTGCAGGACACATGATGTGCGCGGGGAGGAAGAGGCAGCATTGGCTGTGAGGGGGCGAGCCCTGCAGATTTCTCGGTGAGTACAGACCCCATTATTCTTTCTGGGAGTGAGGGGGGGGGGGGCGGACGTCCCTGCTGTCACCGATGACGCCGTCGAAGGACTGGTGGGCACTGATGCAGTGGCATTGTGCCTGGCTCCCACAGCCTGCCTCTGCATTCGTGTGCATCGGAGGTGGTTTTAGTTGCAGGGAGAGCTGGATAATTTGCAACAGGCCGTGGCGCCGGGGGACGGTAGGGCTGGGGAAGTGTCACTTTCAAGGCCTCATAGACCCACAGATCTGTCAGCAATGAGACCGATGTGTGTATAGTCCTTCGAGTCTCTGTGCTTGGCCAGCCGTCCGGGCTTATCGCCTGCGTGGCACGGAGAGAGAGCCCTGTGCTGTGCATCTCAGCAGCAGCCAAGAGTGAGGCGAGCGACACCGTTAGGGTAGCCCGCCCTGTGGAAACCGAGAAGCAGTGGCCACCGCCAGTCTCAAAAGCAGAAGCTAGGAGAGAGCCAAGGACGGGGCTGACGACGCAGATCTCTGAGGTCGCCGGGGAGTCGTGGCATTGAGCAGTGGCGGCTGCGCGCAGCGCGGGTAAAGCTGGGGACCAGGCAGGACTCGGAGCCGTGCGCCAGGAGTGCACAGGAGGGGACGGGCTCACCTCTGTGTTTGTTTGTAGTGATGTGGTTTGTGGGGCGCGCACCACGAACTGAACCATCTTAAGATGCACAAATGCCATTTCAGACCCCAGGTTTCATTGTACCCCGTACCCCGGCCCGGACACACACTGCCCGGGAAGTGGGACCACGTTTGCGAGTTTTCAGCAGGGAGGATCAGTGCTGTGCTTCTGTGTGCACAGACCCACTGATATGACATGTTTATGATGCTGCGTGAGCTACCACTCATGTAGGAGACAGGCAGTTGGCAACCGAGGCTGTGTGTGCGCTGGTGATGTACTGATAAGGCTATCTGTGGTGCTCTGTGCACTGGAACACGTGGAAGGATGTATATGAACCTGCCTGCAGTGCCACAGAATAGAGGGTGCGCCGCAGAGCAGGCATTCTTAACGCGACGTGCACTTCCGCACAGATGCGTTACGCACAGATGGAAGGGGGTCACGACCCTGCAGTGTCACCCTGACTGGAGGATGCTCATCACACTGTCTGCAACGCGCGCGTGAAGTTATCAGTGACACCGTCTGCGCTCTTCTCGCTGGAGGATGAGAGGGAGGGCGAAGGACATGCGCCAGCTTGGCACGAGGTCCCACAATTTTTTATTTTTTATTTTAATGCAGATTTATTTAGCGCGAACTCGACCCGAAGGTATTGGAGCGCTTTACATGAGCACCGGTTCAGAGGCGTAGCTAGAGCTTGTGGCGCCCGGGGCTATCCCTCAGATTGCCGCCCTGGGGGGGGGGGCAGGGTGCTGGGGAAAAAGGACAGCGAGCACTTGAAAGAGGTCCGAGAGACACGTAGTATCGCTGCTAATAGTTACCTCGATCATGCAAGTTACATGCACATACATGACACGGTCCAAGGCTACACAATTGAATACACCGGTGACTGGCAGTACAAAAGAGAACACACAGACAGCATGATCTATCTGGGGACTCAGAAAAACCGCATGTGACATCCATCAGAGAGCTGCGTGAACAATTACCTGGTAATCCCCTCAGCACAATGCAAACATGCACATACATGACACTGTTCAGGGATCCATCATCTACAGCTGACATTAAATGACCATACATCATGGTCCCCCCATTAAAGCAGTGGGGACCTGCACAAACGTGATGTGCTCTGGGGACCCAAAACCAACTTAACAGTGTCGAAGCCTGTGATTCTGGTGGAAATACAGAGATTCGGTGCAACGTTAAAGGTTAACCGTCACAAATGTAATTCGGAAATTAATTACAATAAAAGAAAGCAAACAATGCAATGGAATGTTGAAAGATGCTACCTGAGAATCAAGCCCTGGGGATTAATGTTTGATAGGTGGTGAAGCATGTTCTACCACAGTGATGTGGGCCAAGAATGGTCAATGTTTCGAAATAAAGAAATGTGCAGGGCAAATAAATAGATACAAGACAAAGACGACATGAAGCACGTTAAGTGTGATTGTCAGCTGCTAAAATACAAGTGAAATACATCTAGAATAAAGGAAGTAGATGTACATAGGTGAGTCTTGAGCAAACCAGGTAGGCTGCATTATGCTAAACTTACATGAGATGCTGTTGGGTGTGTCTATTTAAATATATTGCCAAAATAATACCACACATTATGACTAAATTAAAGAAGACAATAACAATCAAACTGAAAATGAAGGGATATAAAGCCAGGGAATCGAACCCTGGATGTACATGAGATAATCATGGAGATTATGGGATGGGCTGTATTGTGCTACACTACTGTGACCCCCTGTTAGATGTGTCCATTAAAATATATTACCACATTAAGTTAAAATAATTTGAGTAAAATACATCTGAATTATACATTAGAGAAGAAAATTGTGCAATCTACATGACTTATATGGGGGTACTGCCAGAGAGATTGAACCCTTGATGTGCATGGACAAGTCACAGATGATACACAGTAAGAAGCGTTCTACTGTACATTGTTGTTTTGAGTAGTTCCAACGTCAGTTGGTAAAGAGCAGCCTCAAAGTGCATAGCTGCCAAGCTTTCAGATTGCTATGTGATATTTTCATAATTTTATTGTAATTATGAGTCCGCCGCCGCCGCAGACATTTGCACCAGTTTTAGTCTTCTTAGAGTTTCTCATTGCTCAAATGGGTGTAATTACTGATATATATATGTTTCCCTCGTCTTCATTGCTTGTGTCACTCATAGTCGTTGAAATGTCACTCATAATTACAATTTAATTATGAAAATGTCACACATAGCAATTTGAAACCTTGGCAGCTATGCCACAGCAGTCATGTTATTCTCTGTACTCGAGGTGAGCAAGTGGCAGGCACACTGCGCCGGTTTTCGCAACAGATAATCTGACCCTACTACAATAACTGACTTTGCCGAAATTTACAGAAACGTCCTTTTGTTATTAGTGGCACGGCGCTCACTGTCAATGAGAGTGGTGCAGATCTGAGTCCTCGTTTTGGTTAATAGTACGATCAGCTTAGAAGGGCACTAGATGCTTCAGTTTCTGGTGCTTTCCAGCAGTTTTAACATCTTGTTAGAGTCTCATGTTGCTCAAATGGGTGTAATTGCTGATATTTATATGTTTTCCTAGTCTTCTTTGCTTGATTTTGCTCGCGAAAAAGTGTCACTCATAGTCGTTGGAATGTCACTCATAATTACACTGAAATTATGAAAATGTCACACTTGGCAATCTCAAACCTTGGCAGCTATGACTCAGCCACCCCTCTGAAAACGTTTAGCTAGCTCCTGCTGCTCTCCTCTTACCTCACTCGCTCCAGGGTCTCTATGGCAGGCAGGGGTTGGTTCGAACTTCGTTCACTTCTGTTGCACTGCAGCAGCCAGCAAATCACCCAGCAGCACTGCCACTAACTGCTGCCCCAGGCCAGAATTGATTCCTCACGAGAGCGCGTAGTGGTGAAGCGCGTGACGCGTCACTGCTACGTTCTCATCGCGAGGGCTGGCCAAAATGATGCCCAGGGCCGTCATTGGTAGCGCTCGCGCGCTACAAGATTGACGGCCCTGGAGGCTGGGACCGACCAACAGTCAAGCAAGCACAAACGCGGGACGGACGTCGCGGTGGCAAATTTGGCAGCACTGCAGGCGCTGGCGCAGCAGTTACTACAAGCAAGCATGTCAGGTGCGCGAAGTGCGCTGCTTGCACTTTCAAATTGGGCTGCGCGCGCGGCACTGGTGGCCCGTTGCGGCCGCCTTTATAATTTATTTGGGGGACACTGTGTCTCCAAATATTTTATAAAGGCCGCCGTGGCCGCAACGGGCCACCAGTGCCACGGGGCCGCCCCCAAAAAGTGCCGCCTGGGGCGGACCGCCCCCCCCTAGCTACGCCACTGCACCGGTTACGTTACACAAGGACACATTCAGGCACGGGGAGATTAAGTGATTTGCCCAGAATCACAGGATGTGGACGCGGCCCCGAGGCTCGAACCTTGGTTTCCAGCACCAAAGTCGGCAATCTAGCCGACGGACCACATCCTCTCCCCAATCATAGGCACTTCGTAGAGCATGAGGAGGGCCACAGTCGCTCAAAATCTAGGCTATAAACTTAGAAACAGGGACAAAGCGTAAGTTCGGATGTTGCGGGCCCTTTGGTACTTTCCATGCGCTTCCTACAGCGGTTTACTTCACCTCTCTTCAGCACTCTCGAATTGAGATCGCCATTTCTCTTCTTTTCCCATTCTCTGCTTTTTCGCTTCTCCTCCTGGTTATGTGTCTCCCCAATACCAGCCTCCTTTCATGTCTATATCTGTCATGCTCTTTTTATGAACCTTGACGTTTTTTTCCCGTGCAAAGAATGCTCCTTAACACACATTGCTGTAAGTGAGGTGCACCAGTCAATGCTTCACACGAGCCATGCTGGAACAGGAGCCTCGTGATCCCCATAACTGCTTACAACTGTTGTTCCTTGCTGATGGCTGACAGCTATTCTGGTTCCACGTGTCTCCATTGATGCAACCAACCATGCCCCTTCGACACCCTTGGCATCTTCATAGACCACTTGTGTACAATAACAATAGCAAGAGCGGGCTCTGGTTCAGCCCGTTGCTTATCATTGGTTGACTTTCTTGGTAATCTCATGTCCTTGCTTCTTATTCGATGGATTTCTTCGTCTTCTTGTGTACGTTCCTCTCATGGAGAATAGCTCTTTTACAGCGTGAGTTGCATCCTTCCTCTGCTTACAACCAGGGAACTACTTTTTTAGGTCAAAGCCTTCCACACAGCACGGCTATCTGGTTTGCTAACGACATCTTGGGGTCATTCGGAAAGCTTCCCTGGGAATGCATTCACGCCATTGCTTATCATTGGCTGTGTGGTTTGTAACTCACTTGTGCTTGCTTTCTGTTTGTTTCTTTTCTTTCAGCACTACTGGATTACATGTGTTTTATCTCTCTCCCATTGTGTGCTGGTTTGTTTTACGTTTTTGCCTCCATTTTCACAGTGCATGCAGCTCCTCCCACTCCCTTCTTTGCTTTTCCATACTTTCCCATTTTTCAGTTGCTGTTCATCCCACGCCTACCAGTTTCTCAATTGCTGTGCTACCTCGCCCTCTTCCATTGCTTTTCATCCCCACCATTATCCCTCTTTTGTCCTATCACTTCTCCCGCTGCTCTGGTTTTGCCCCCATTCTCTCCAGCTCCTTGCTATTGCTTCCCTTGTGCCTGTTGCTTTCCCGCATTTCCACCATAGCTCTTACACCCTTCTGTGATCCTCCTTTGCTTTTCATTCCCCCACCACTTCCTCCATTGCTCTGCCACCTCTCTTTGCTCTTCCATTACTTTTCGTCCCCACAGCCCCCCAGCTCCACAACTTTTCTCTCTGCCAATAGCTGTTTTTTATTTTTCACCTTAAATTTATTTGATTTTTGTGAGGACCCAGCAACTGTGTACTGCTACCAGGGCCACTTCCTTCTTTATTTTTGTGCTTTCACCCTCACACCTTTGTAATTTAATGTGCCTTTCAAAAATGCTGTCTGCCATTTTGGAATGGTAGATAAAACTTACAAAAGAGCTACAATGTCCATCAGTGTATCATAGTGCGCACTCATGCGCCGCAACATCACAATTAATTTGCGTGCTCGGGTGGCAATTTTGAAAGGCTGTTTCTTTTAAAAAACGAATATCAAAATGGCAACCTATACATGCGCATGTATCGTGATGCACTGGTGGCCATCTTGGGACAGGTTTTTCTCCTAAAAACAAAGCATGTCAATGTGGCCGCTTGGGCATCCACATGTGATGCGCCATTTAAAAAAAAAATGCATATTTTTCATTATGCTTTACAAACCAGAATTGTCAGAGCCATTGGCTTAGCCCTCACATTTTAAAGTAGAGACCAATTAGCTGTACTAATGCTTATTTATTTTTACTAGAGAGGTAATTGAAACAGAAAGAAGTCACGCTGTCATAAACCACAGTGCAGAATATACCGAACAATGAGCCAACAGCCATTTTGAAACTGTAGAGTAGTTTCAAAATCTCATTGGTTTAATTGTCTGAAAACAAGTAGTTTTCCGATGGTATTGCATCAAAATGATATTTTGTTTTCATATATGTGTTATACTCTATTGACTTAAATTTCCCTGAGGGCCAAGCACAAGGAAGGTGTGAGTGCATGGGTCGAGGACATATGGAAGTCTTGCATGGAAGCGATATAGGGGACTGTGGGATTAGTACTTGCATTGCACAGTACATTGAAAGGGTTGGACTATGTGTGAGGTGTAAGGTGCAAAGGTGTTGCGTCTCAGAACCAAGGTTAGACTTTCACTTGTCAGAGAACTAATATCAAATGTGTCCCACTTTTCCCCTTATATACACCCAAATGCAGCAAAACAATTCCCAAATATATGCCGATGAGAAGCACCATGAGCCACCACCACCCGCAACAGGCTCCCCGCCGGAGCTGGAGCAAGATCACCGCCGAGCAGCTCACCGCCTCCCTCAGCCAGAACACACCCACCAACACAACGGACCCAAACGAAGCAGCCAGCAACCTCGCCAAGTGGCTGACCGCCTGCGCCGACGACCTCGCACCACTAAAAACCCTCCCAGCAGACCCGGAAGCAAGAAACCCCTTGGTTCACCAACGAACTCAAGGAATCCAAGAAGAACTGCCGCACTCTCGAGAGAACCTGGCGACTCGACCAGACCACAGACAACAGGACCGCCCTCAAGCACGCCACCCGCAAACACCACCAGCTGATCCGTGCCACCAAGAAGTCGGCACTCAAAGAACGACTGGACAACAACGCCCACGACAGCAAGGAACTTTTCAGCATCGTCAAAGAGTTCTCCAACCCCAGCGCCGGAAACAACGACATCACCCCCTCGCAAGACCTCTGCAACTCACTCACCACGTTCTTCCACCGCAAGATCACCGACATACATAACAGCTTCGACGCACAAACCACGCACCCTACCGCCGAACCAACGCCCGCCACCACCACCCTCTGCAACTGGACCCCGATCAGCACCGAAGACACCACCCGCACGATGAACTCCATCCACTCCGGATCACCAACCGACCCCTGCCCACACCACGTCTTCAACAAAGCCGACGCCACCATCGCACCCCATCTCCGGGACATCATCAACTCCTCCTTCCACACTGCCACCTTCCCGGAGAGCTGGAAGCACGCCGAGCTTACCGCCCTCCTGAAGAAACCAACGGCGGACCCCACCGACCTCAAGAACTACCGTCCCATCTCGCTCCTTCCGTTTCCGGCCAAAGTCATCGAGAAGACCGTCAACGGACAGCTTGCCGCCTTCCTCGAGACGAATGGATCCCTCGACCCTCGCAGTCCGGGTTTCGGGCCAACCACAGCACCGAGACCGCCCTTATCGCAGCCACCGACGACATCAGAACCCTAACCGACAACGGGGAAACAGCAGCCCTCATCCTCTTGGACCTCTCCGCGGCGTTCGACACCGTCTGCCACCGCACCCTAGTGAAGCGCCTCAGCAACATCGGAATCCGAGAGAAAGCACTGGAATGGATCATCTCGTTCCTCGCCGGAAGAACCCAGAGAGTCCGCCTCCCCCGTTCAGATCCGAGGCCACCGAAGTCATCTGCGGCGTTCCACAAGGATCTTCACTCAGTCCAACCCTCTTCAACGTCTACATGAGCCCCCTCGCAGCCATCGCACGCCAACACAACCTCAACATCATCTCCTACGCCGACGACACCCAGCTGATCCTCTCCCTCACCAACGACCCCACCACCGCCAGAGCCAACCTACACGACGGGATGAGAGACGTCGCCGACTGGATGAGGAACAGCCGCCTTAAACTAAACTCAGACAAGACGGAAGTCCTCATCCTGGGCTCATCACCCTCCGCCTGGGACGACTCCTGGTGGCCCCCGGCCCTGGGCACCGCGCCCAAGCCAACGGACCACGCACGCAACCTGGGCTTCATCCTGGACTCCTCCCTGTCGATGACCAGACAAGTCAACGCCGTCTCATCCTCGTGCTTCAACACCCTGCGCATGCTCCGCAAGATCTTCAGATGGATCCCCACTGAAACCAGGAAGACCGTCACCCAGGCACTCGTCACCAGCCGACTGGACTATGGGAACACCCTCTACGCCGGAACCACAGCCAAACTTCAAAAAGACTCCAGCGCATCCAGAACGCCTCCGCACGACTCATCCTGGACATCCCCCGACACAGCCACATCACCGGACACCTGAAAGACCTGCACTGGCTCCCCGTCAGCAAGAGAATCACGTTCAGACTCCTCACCCACGCACACAAGGCCCACCACGACCTGGGCCCAAAGTACCTCAACGACCGCATGACCTTCTACACGCCCACCCGCCAGCTACGATCAACCAGCCACGCCCTCGCCACCGTACCACGCATCCGCAGAACCACCGCCGGAGGAAGATCCTTCTCCTACCTGGCAGCCAAGACCTGGAACTCCCTCCCCACTCACCTTCGGCGAACCCAGGACCATCTCTCCTTCAGGAAGCAGCTCAAGACCTGGCTGTTCGAGCAGTAACTTACCCCCTCCCCCAGCGCCTTGAGACCCTCCCGGGTGAGTAGCGCGCTCTATAAATGCCGTGATTGATTGATTGATTGATTGAGCGGAACACTTGGAGGAGCTACCTGAGGGTGGGCTACAAGGCCCACCAGTGTGGTGGATGAACTTTGACATGTGCGCTGTCAGTTTCCCAGACAGATGCTCCAATAGTTGGTACCAATCTGGGGAGAACAGAAGTAGACGTCATTGCCTCCTCCGTGCGCCTCCACCACGCACTTTCTTGTGCCCAAGTAAACCTCCTATTTCGCAGCACCCCTTTTTGGCAGGCACGACCTATTCTTTGAACATAGCGAGAAGACTGGCAGCCGTAGAGTGCCAGGCCCAGACTGCTCCTTTCACTCACTCCATCCAAGTAGACTCAGGTCACTTATAACACTTTCAACCAGTTTGAGTCCACACCACAGTGAATTTCATTAGATGCAGCTTTGTGTTTCCCTTTGTAAATATGGAACTATAGTTCACAACGTGCAAACTAGAGTTTCACTAGGACAGCACTAGCTGAAGGTGTCACGCATGAGGCGGGGCCTCTTAGCTATGGTTACTAGAGCATTGGACAGCGAGCAATACCGAAAATGCCACCCAGATGTAGTTCCATGTCACACAGCCTCGACCATTGTACCTTAATCAGGACTTTATGGGCAAAAAGCATCAGCATTGTATATTGAATAAAGAGCAACCAAGGTGGCTCAGTGAGTTTAACATCTGTGTCCGACCCACAGGTCACAAGCTCGAGCCCTACATTAAGTAGCATTAAACTGGTGCTAGTACTACCTGTTATGTACAGGTCGTATAAATAGGGTTATTAAGAACTTCAAATGGACGTCAATTCACCAAAATGCTAGGGGTAGCTGAAGTGACATCGCACACCATTTGACCTTTACTTTGACTCACACACACACATACTTACACATACTAACACATTCACACACTCTCACGCACATAAACACAGTCTCACCCGCAAGCATGCATACAACATACATTTAACAGCATTTTTTACTTCCCTTAGCTTCCAGATAGGGTCATAATCCAGCTGTACTCCATTTTTTATTACTCCAATAGTGAATAATATTATTCACTATTTGTATAATAAAAAAATTGACAGAAACCAGGTGTTGGACTTGGCCCTTTTTGCAGGGTCATCCCTGAACTTTTTGCCTTCCTCCTGGTATTTTATCTGACCTGGTGTTGGTGGTTTTAGGACTTTGGGCACTTTATCACTGCTGTCCAGTGTAAAGTGCATGTGCTCCCTATCGTAAAACATGGTAAGATTGGTCTACACCTGTTTGGCGTATTTAATTTACCTATCAGTCCCCAGTAAAGTGGTATCTCATATACCCGGGGGCCAGTAAATTAAATGCTACTGGTGGACTTGCAGCGCTGATTACGCCACCCACCAAAGTAGCCTCTCAAACCTGTCTCAGGCCTCTGGCATTGCAGGGCCTGCACGCGCAGTTTACTGTCGCTGTGACGTGGCACATAAAATGGGTGCCACGTCTGTGACTCCCCTTTTACTACATATCAGTCACCCCTAAGGTAGGCCCTAGCTAGCCCTATGGGCAGGGTGCATTGTATGTAAAAGGTAGGACATGTGCCTTAACTGTGTGGCATGTCCTGGTAGTGACAAACAGCCATTTTGGTTTCTCACTGCTGTGGGGCTGCCCTCTCAAAGGAATGCATTGGGGATTCCCTGATAAGTGTTTCAGTGGTAATTACTGATCTGAGAGGAGTAGCATGGTTAAGTTTGGTATGTTTGGAATAGTGATAATAAATGCTGCGTAATGGTGTTCACAGATTTATTATCACTATTTTAGAAATGCCACTTTTAGAAGTGGGCTTTTCTGTGTGCTATGTGTCTTTGTGCCTGCCTGATGTGTATTGCATTTCTGGCTCTGGAGTGACAGGGCCTGGGGAGGTGCAGTGGCTCCAGAGGGGCTGGGTGAGGCACCACTAGGCTGAATAGGCCAATCTGCATTTGGAGTGGTGGGAGGAGTAGTGCCTGGGACTGAATGGGACTGTGCCTGCCTTCCACAATGCTGGCTCCGCCCCTCTGTGGTGTGTCTGGGGCCAGAGCCTACACTGACAAAGGAGGTGGTCGTGCAACTTTAGAGAAAGGTGTGAGTGCCCCCAGAACTGGTTTGGACTAGGCGCAGAGCCCTGTGCCAGGGGGAAGAACAAAGACTTGAACTGGTATAAATATTGGGGCTGTGACCCCATGTGTGCTGTTGGTGCTTACTTTTTAACTGGAGAAGACGCTGCTCTGCCAGGGAACCGTCACTGGGACTCTGCCTGGGGAGCTGCTGGCTGGAGGGAATGCTCCTCTGCCCAGGGACCATGTGTGCTGGCCTGCTGCCTGTGCTCTTCAACTGAGAGCCTAGCGCGAGAGGAGCGCTGCCAGTTCCCTTCTTCAGGTCTCCTTGGGGGGAGACAGACTGAGCATTTCTGGTCTTGAGATGGCCGCTGGCCAAAGCGTGCTCTAACGCTGATTGCGTGGTTTCTCCCTGACCTCTCAACCAGGAAAGAGATCTGTTGGGTGGCTGTGCAGCTGGGGCTCAGCTGCGTGGCCCCGAGCTGCCCGACGGCGCCAGGAGAACAAGGATTCCCAGGGCGGGAAGTCCTCCACGTTGCCCGGCCACACTGGCGTTACTGAGGGGCGGGGCCGAAGGCAGCAAAGCTGGCGGAGACGCCGCTCAAGCATAGCGACTGGTTGCTTCCCCGTTGACTGGGTGCCGCAGGAAAGAAGGTCCAGGAGGAGTAGGGGGGGAGAGCTGCAGGAAGGAAACGCTCTCCCTCTCCCTTCGTGTGATTGCCGCAGGAGAAGCCTGCCTTGTAAAGGATTCCCGGCCGGGAAGCGGGACACCAAGCCGCCGGAAGCCAGGCAGGAGCTGTGCCTGATTGTGGGCGGGGCTCAATCGGGAAAGATGACAGCAAATGGAAGCCAGGCTTAGCTGCACCTGGTTGTGGGCAGGGCCCACTGTCGCGAGGAGACGTGCGGCGAGAAGGCTTGACCGGCGGGGACTCTGCTTGAAGTCCAGCCGCCGGAGGCGTGGTACAGGCCCAGAAACTTCATGGGCACCGTGAAACCACCCCGTGACGAGTAGACGTCGAGAAGGAGGGCGGAGAAGCCAGCCCAGGTCGTCTACTACAGAGCGCCAGACATCGGCGCGGCCGCCAGTACCAGCGCTGTTGCCCCCGAGGAGGGCGAGAAGTGAGCCTGCCCTGGTGAAGGAAGGAGGCGCCTCAGGCAAGTGAGAGGTCGCAGAGACCAGCCTGGGGGAGAGGAGGGCTCCCGCCGGGCGGGGGCAGTGCGGGTGCCTCCCCCCTTGTTGCTTACACATACCTGGGGCATTGTAGGAGGTCTCCAACGTACTTGGTGCACAGCTGCGCCGCATGGCCACGGGCAACTACACAGTTGCTTGGTGTGGGGGTGATTCTGGCCAGTGGTATCACCGGGCGAGCACAGTCGGGGCCCTGGATTGGGCCCTACCACAAGATTTCTACAACTCCTGAAGGGAGGGAGCAGAGGCCCCAGGGAGTGAAGAATTATTGCCTCACAGAACGAAGTGGTGTGCCCTGATGGGATTAGGTTCGGGGAGATTCTTTTCACGGCCTGCGCATGCCACAAGTGTGTACTGCGGTGATTTGCCAATGTCTAAAGGGGGCATGATGGGTCTATAGAGATATGGACCCGTAGGGTATGTCTGAGGAGGTATAGGTCAAAGGTGGGCCCAATGTGATTATTATGCTATGCCTAATATGCTGTCTTAGGTAATGTCATGATGTTCACGCCTAGGATATACTCATGATGCGTGTACTCCAAGTGTTTACTGTGGGGCACTGTTGCTGATAACTTTGCCTAAAATGTTTATGCCAAGTGTACCTTTACCAGTAGTTACTGGTTGTTTTCCCTACTTGTATGTTCTAAGGGTTCTGACAGTGGCCCGATTGGCCCTGTCATGTAAATAATCCCCTGTAAAGTCATACTTAGTGCCAGGTGGCACAGTGTATATATGTGATTGCGTACTAATGTGCTTTATGCATAATACAAAGGCTATTTTTATATAACCTTGTGTGGAGTTTCTTTTGTGGTGTGCCTAGTGCGTCGCTGCTGTGTGAGTGTGTTGCGCAAACGCTTTACACATTGTCTCTGGGATAAGCCTGACTGCTCATGCCAAGCTACCAAGGGGGTGAGCAGGGGTTATCTTCAGTGTGTAACTCCCTTGCCCTGACTAGAGTGGTGGTTTCTCCCTGGCTTAGGCGCTTCCCTAGCCAACCAGAAATACCATTTCTAACACCAGGCAAATGGAGCCCCAACCAGCGTCCATTAGGAAGAGCTGCCCCTGTGTTCCAGGCACTGGTTTTGAGACCTGTGAGGCCAGGGGTCTCAAAAGCAGTACCAGGGGTAGCAAGGAGCAAGCCAGGGGTCACAGCTGCGAGCCCTAAATGACGTCCATGGAACTTCATGAGAAAACATTACCACTAGAAGGCATTGATTGAACATGCCAATACTGCAGGTCGAATGTGATGAAAAGTGCTTTACCTTGCTTATCCTCATACCTCTGTGGGGCTGGTAAGGGTGGAGCAGTCTGTCACGTGTCAGGCAAGCCTGACATGTGGCCAGTGCCACAGCTGCACCGGCCTTTCCGGGGCGCCTGCCTTGTACACAGTTCGATGTATAGTACTGGCCTTGTTTATTTACAGGCCGTACCAGGTGTGACGCCATCATCATCAGCCGTGACCCCACAGTGGCAGGGCCAGTCCACTACCCACTGCACTGCAGTTAAAGTGTATCATGTTTGTAAAGCATCACGTCACCACCCCCTGATGGCACTTTGAACACTGAGTGATTCTTTAACCCACATTCACCTGTGATGTGGTTTATTTGTTGTTGTTCTGCCTTATGTTGTCTTAGGATCCCAGAGGGAGCCTTCAATGATGACTATTATGTGCTGCGCATTATGTTACATATTTCCCTTGCTCTTCCCCTTAAGCCCCTCGTCCCTTTATGTTTTTCACTAGTATTTGCACTTCCAGTGCTCACAGGACCAGAAACAGTTTCTTCGGTGCACTTGCTGCAGCCATCGAACAAAAAGCGTAGGCTACAGACAAATAACAAGTGGTCTGGGCAGTGAGGGAGGCTGTGACAGACAGTGGCAGAGTAACATTAAATCTGCTTCTGTGGAGCAGATGTTCGGCTGCAAGACCTGAGCCAACCGAGCTTCCAAAGCTGAGCCCGGTGATGGAAAACCCTCAAATCTTTCATGCACACACCGAGGAAAGCAAACTAGAAGCAGAGGGCAGGCCGCCTTACAGCAGCTGTGTGCGCAGAGTGTGACCTGCACGCCAGACTGGCCGGTCAAGGAGGCACAGATTCAAACATTCACAGACAGGCCTTTTGTGAGTGGCTGATGGGTTTTGTGAAGGACAGAACACCGTCTTTGCTAGCACGTGCTGTTGTTCACTAGTTTCAGACTTGTGCTAATTCGACCATTCTTTGTACACCTCTAATGTTATGCTTCATGCCTTTATATGGAACATGTATACCGTTGTGGGGCCTTTCGGGGTCTGGGCGCTCTTCCCCGCTCTGGGATTCTCCTTACTGAGGGTGGTCTGTTGACTGTATTTGGTTGAGTTTAGTACTGTTTCCAGGTGGTTCATACTGGATGGGGGGCTGTCAAACTTAAGATAGATTAGTGTCCTGGTGAGTAATAAATTAAAATATTATTGCACACTATATCGCAGTTGATTTGTCAGAACATTAGCCAGGCCAAGTCTCTGATTTGGATCACACTCGGTTAATTACGTGATAATAAAACTGTGTTTTGTATATAGCGCCTCGCACCTCACTCCATGAGTAAGCACAGTAAATAACTGTTGTGACCATTACTCAATGCAATCTTCCTCAACTTACCGACCTCAGAGGGATGTAAGGCCGAGTTGGCCTTGGCAGAGTTCAACCTCGTGCCCTGTAGATCCCAGCAGCTGTCAGCGTCGGCCATTTAGTTCACTGAGCCTTCTGTTTATTTACTTATCTCGTTATTTCTTTTACGTGTTACCTTCCATCCACTCCACAGCACTTTGTGACCCTGTAAACACTCAGCCTTGCATAACAGTAGCTTAATTCATAACACACAAACAGCAGCGGCAAATAGATATTGTATTGTACATCACGGGTGTGGGGGGTGGGGGCTCATGCTTTTCTCTGATTCAATGCCAATTTACATAGAGTCGTTGAACGTGAGGGTAGACGTCCAGACTCGCCCACTTTACAAGTTGGAGCACCAAGTGCAACAGCTACAAACCTTTCTATCCTATAGACGCCTCACCAGATCTCCCTAAAACAGAATCCTAAAACGACTCTATTGTTCATAACATCATCCCACATCCTTTGATCTGTATTGTGCAGTGCTGTTGCAGTGTGGGTGAACAGTGAAAATGGGATGGAGGGCAGGCTTTTTGGGGTTTAGACCGCATGACATCATAACAGTAGCGTTTTAAAGGACGTCTGACGAGCAGGCATCCTTTAAACTATCCACCATTGGTGAATAGCGTGCTTAGACTTTGACTGAACAGAGAAGCAATGCCAGGCTCAAGCAGAGGCCCAGGCACGACCTAGATACGCAAGTGATGAAAGCCAAAGACCAAAGAGGGCAAAACCCTTAACAAGATTCACAACCGAGGCTACCACAGAACCATCAACACAACCCAAATGGCAGAGTAGGGTAAAGTCACCCTACGACTTCCTCAGGGCTTTTAGTTGGTAAGATTCTTCAATCATTGTGGATTACGTCTCACTGCGCAAAGGCCATATAAAGTGCTTATGTATGCAGTAAAATCAGTATCGCGCCACTCGAGTACGAGCCAGTGAAGGCATATCATCGGTCCAGATGGATGGTATGCCTTCGCTGGCTCGTGCTCAAAGATTGAAGAATCTTACCAACTAAGGGGCATACTATCAACGGCCAGCGATAACTATCGCTGGCCGTGCTTAGCGATAAATTTCCTATCGCAGGCTATCTCTGGAATTTATCGCCCTGGTAGCGCGTTATTAACAACGCGTTTCTCCAGGGCGATAAAAATTCCAGAGATAGCGAGGTTATCGCTGTTTTGCAGGGAACATCGCTGGTTTTCCAGCGATGTTCCCTGCAAACGGCGATATCCTTTCTGATACGAACCCTGTGGTCGTATCAGCATAATCCACCCCTATGTCAAACATAGGTAAGTCAGGATTTTAGCAGACGTTGATTTTAGCGAAAACAGCCGTTTTCGCCAAAATCTAACGTATGCTAAAATCCTGTGGGTTGCCTTGTAAATATCGCGATGTGAACATCAGCGATATTTGCAAGGTGGTCCATCCGGGATACGCCACTTTGCATCTCATTAGAGATGCAAAGGGAGGCGTTAGGAAAAGGGTGCTAACATGCGATTATGCATGTTAGCACCCTCTTGTAAATAGGGCGATAGTTTTATCTCCGCTTTTTGCTTAAAAAGCCAAAAAAGCGGAGATAAAGCCCTTGTAAATATGCCCCTAAAAGCCCTGAGGAAGTCGTAGGGTGACTTTACCCAAAGACGAAACACGTGTTAGCTGGTGCAAGAAGTGCTGATTGATTAAAGAAAAGATTGAGGAAATGACAACTGTTAGATGAACTTCTTTGGACTCAAGTTTGCATGTGCTCTGAACTCTTGTTTCATTGTTGTTTAAATTAGGGATGCGGGCTGACATCCCTCCTCTTTGATCACTGCATTGAGTTTCTTGCAATTAAACAAATTGGGTACTATGTTTTTGTGCGCCCAACTTCCCTTATTCACCCACATTAGCTTAACTTCCACTGAAATAACCTTACCTCAAATAGTCTACTGCCTTATGAATAACAGTGATTGATGAGAGCGAGAGATCTATGCTCCACCACACTTAGAGGTGGGAAGAGAAGAAACCTCTTTTTTATATATAACCCTCACCCACTCTGTGGAATGACTTCCACCCCCACCTTGAGATCCTAACCCAACTACATGCAGTTCAATAAACTCATGAAAATCGAACTATTTTACCTTGATTTCAAATTGGCATCTGGACATATCAGGGGCCAGTATAGAAGAGCGTTAGACAGAGGCACCCACAAAGTCTGATTGAACTTGAACCTTCACTTCCTAAAAACTTGGCTCTATCCTCAATAAATCTAGTACTACTCGAAAGAACAAAAACGGTTATCCCAGCCTTGATCTTATTGATGAATTCTGATAGCGCCAAGATGCCTGCCAGGTGGATGTTGCGCTTTACAAATGAATAATATTAATAATACTTCAGTCGTGTAACTGTATGTCGTCTACTTCTTCTATTACTCTGAAACAATCAAAAGGTAACATTTGCATAATTAATTAGTTAAACTGGGGTCTCACCTGGCATTTGATTTGAAATCCTTTGAACTAAAGGCATATTTTTGAGGACCACATCTGGAATAGAGTCCCAATAAGCAACAAAGCCCTAATCAGAAATTGGTGTCTTCATTTCAACTGCGGGCCAGGATTAAGTGACAGTGGGTGGCGATATGTCATTCCTGTACAGGGAACTGGAAGACAGAACATGAGGAGAGACTCCAGTGACCATGGATAGAGAGAAAATAGTATATGGGGAGCAACACTCTTGTAAATAAAACTAGTTATCAATAAAGTGCCTGTTCTGTGTATGCTAAGAACTTAGGCACTCATTTAAAGTTTGGCAGAGTGGATCACATGCCTTCAATTGATGGTTCAACCTTAACACCGAACTCACAGTGGACAGATGGGGTGACCAATGCTAGATTTCCTTGGCCAGGACTGCCATGTCAGGCAACATAATTGACCTGGGGGATGGGTGCAATGTTTCTGAGGACCCAAATGCAGAGCATAGTGACAATCAGACGAGCACTTAAGTGTGTTCCGAGCAACCTCTACTTTCCAGACCCTTTCCTCGTGGTTCACAGTGACACCAGCCCCACACCCATGCAAACACCCACATAGGAAAAAGTACACAAGCAAATATAATCATACATTCTTATTGAGATAAATTTGTAAATCCCTTCACGTAACATAAATAAAGAAACAAATAGGGATGTAGTAGGCATTTATTTGGAATGATTAGACATAAAGGTAATACCTGTATAGAAAATAAAAAAACAAAGCTTGTTTCAGTGGCAAATACTGCACTAAAAGCTACAAAAACAGTATAAACAATGTAGGAAATCCACTTTTTCTGCATGGTCACCCTGTTTTATTTGCGTTTTTCTGGGTCCTATTTTTTATTTGCTTTAGAACTCTGTGCCCTTTAGCCCTGCTAAACAGGAACAAAGTGCCTGTGCTCAACCTTTATACATAGTATAATTGGTTTACTCCTAATTGACACATTTATCTTGCCTAAAAGCCCCTAGTATATGGTGTAAAAGATGCACCCAGGGCCTCGAAGTTAAGTGCCACCTTTGAACTGCAACACCCTTTATGCCATCAACAGAGTGGGCCTATAAAGCACGTCTTTGGCCCTATCATTGAAGCCTGACTGCTGCAGTATAAAACCTTTAGTGCAACCTCTCAAAACAACCTGTTTTAACAGGCAAAGACCTACCTTTTAAATATGATTAGACACCCTGGGTAGGGCTTGGAGACCACAAGGTAGGGTTCATGGTATTTAAGAGTGGAACATCTAAAAAATTAATGACACTACAAATAGAAGGCACCAAAAGCTGTTTTTACTGAGCCAGGCCTGGCTGTCCTATACAGAAAACTAGAATTAGGCCTTTGCAACATTTTAATGACACTGGAGTAATCGGAGTGATGTTGCATTACTCTTTTGGTGTGAAATTACCCAAATTTATGTGATTACACCCGTTGCCATAACTAGGAGTAACTTGGCGGCACAAAAGTCCTACTGCAGAAGCATAGAAACAACAAACTTCGTGAGAGCCAGCATCTGTCGACTTCCGTTGTTCATGTTCTGTTGCATTTAGTGCTATTTTCTTAGTGTGAAATGCATCCTCAGGTACATTTTGAGCTCAGAAAGTAACACTAAATGCTAGGTTATGCTCCTTGTGTAGTTTCATGTAATCTCGTGTAATTTTGCTGTAATTTTGTGTAATTATGCTACAGCAAATTGTGTGAGTTACAACCACTCCTAATTAAAATATTCATATTGCTATCTTGGGTTTGGGACCAGTCAGAATAATAATTAAACCACTATTTTCAAAATTATTAAAAATGTAATTCAGTGGTGAAGTTGGATTTTGAATCAGCATTAAGAAAATGTAGCTTATAGAAAGTTATTTTACCCTGGCCAAAGCTCCTTTGGCTAATTTTCATTAAAGCTCGAGCAGCTGTCCAGACTGTACTTAGCCTTTAATGAGGTGTGAAATTCCTTTCAGAACCTGAATGGGCAAGGGTGACTCGTCTGAGCTCAGCTGGACATTGAGGGTGGTAGCGGCTGCCCCTCCTGTTGTCACAACAGTGTCAAATCCTACCTGAAAGCCCTATCTAAGGCGCATGTAAAACTCTTGCACCCTTGAAAGAGATCAAACAGGACCAGATCACGACTCTTGTGTATCCCCTATCTGGTGACTGAAGGATTCTGCTTTTTTTACCAGTCTGCTGTCTAATTTTTGTTGTTGTTAGTCCAGGGCCTGCTTCAAACTGGATGTTAGTGTTAGATGTGGGAGGGCATTAGTAAATTCCATAGTACACTCCCCTGTGCACTCCAGCTCTCAGAGCCCAAGTTTAGTATGGCTGAAGATTTTGGCCATCTTGGAACTGCCCTGACACATGTTATTTTGGGCCTGTTTGCAGTAAGGCACCCAGAACACTTTCCGGATCTGCAAAAAATCAGAAGAGAACTGGACCTGCTGTCTGTGACCTGAGAGGAGCTCTGAAGGACTGAACCTGCTCCTTCTTGTACCCAGGATAGAGAAGAGGACTCCAATGGTCAGTTGGCTGACCTTCTTTGTGGCTTCAGAGACACAAGTTGCATTAGGCCTTTTCCCTGAAGTGCCCAGCTAACCATTGGCAACTAGACGTTGACTAGGCTTTTCTGTTGGGCTCTGCCTGACACTCTGAGAATGTTTAACTGCCTTCCTTTGAGTGGGTCTTAGAATTGTACTCATGTGGTTGTTTTGGCACCAGAAGAGAGTTTTAAAATTCCTGAATTTTTTTTTTCTCAAGAGCATCAGCAGGACCAGCCAGGAAAAGGACCTGATTGGATTGGATTTCAGCTTTGTCTTGCAAGAAGACCTCTGCCCCTCCAAAAAAATGAAGTGTCGCATTCTGAGTTGGGATTATTTCTGCAAGAAAGTGGAGCTTACAAACTTTTTGGTTTCCAGACTTCACCAGGACTAATCCACTTGGTGTATCTAACCCGTTCTCTATTGTGGATGGCCTCATATCGCACCTAGGTCATGGTTTACTGCAACGATTGGCTACCATTGGCGCTTAGCACTTTTTGGCACAATTTACCATTAAACTTTAAAAATGCATGTCCCCAGTTCCCCATATTGGATTTATGTCACGTTGGTGTAATTTTATTTATTAAATCCTACTCTATTGGTATTGCTTGGTGTTTTGACTTTATTCCTGTTTTGCTACTGCATAGATGCTTTGCACATTGCCCTTAGTAAAGTCTGTCTGCTCTGTGTCATAGCTACCAGAGTGTTGAGCTCAGGTTAATTTTGCGACTAAGGGGTTTACTTTGACAAGTCTGTGTCATTATTCCTTGAGGTGGGCAACCACCCACCCCAAATAATAATCCACTCTCTTGCAAATATTAATAGAAAAAAAGTTGGACTAATTAAAAAAAAAACAATTTCACGACATAATATAATTTCTCTCCTTTAATGAAACCAGCTCATAATAACAAGCAGCATCCTGCTGAAAAAGCAAACCTTTTTGCAGCAGATTGAGTTACAGAAACTGCTAAGTGTAGGAATATACAGTGGTGCAACATTTATTTGACAAGGCAAGACAATAATTTGCCTGCGTCTCTTTTACACTTGTGGTGAGATGACTAAGCTCTGTATTAGGAGCTCCTTGTAGCACTTCAAGGTTGTGAAAAGCAACTGCTCATCAAAATTTTTGTTCGGAGAAAAAACAACGTGGGATTTTGTTTTATCTGAACATAAAAGTAATTGTTTCTGATACGCACGGGGCTTTTTCCCTGTGCGTAGGGACAGTTTAATATTTCCATGCCTGTTTCCACTGTGCCTCGCGAGTTAGCCAAAGGGATGGCAGATGATTGACAGTCGTCCAATCCTTAAAAGGGTTGGACAACTGTCACTGTGACCAAGCGGTCCTGTTTTGGGCAGACCTCTGGGTCAAGGGTTACTGTCAGAGGAGCCAGGAGAGCAGTGGCAGCTCCTCCGCTATGGCGGAGGAGCGTTGACCCCCCTGCCAGCCTCAAAACTTGTAAAATAAAACAATAATACAACAGGTTTATTATTGTTTTTTTTCTCAGATTCTAAGGGCAGGCGAGTCTTGTGGGCAGGGCCATCGCAAGGGCAGTGATGAAAGGGAGTGGTGGGCACTGCTATCAGTTTCCATGCCGGTTTGGCCGGCCGTCTCTGGACGGCCAAACCGACATGCGCACTGAGCTGTCTCCAACCCAGCTGCATTGCCGGGTTGGAGACAGCAAGCACAGGCTCCCAGTTGCTCTGGTATAGCAGATTCGTAGCGCTCAGGCCAATCCTGACGCTGCTTTCAAGCATGAGAGCAGCACCAGGATTGGCCGCAGGAGACACTGTGTGCTGCAGCGAGGACACGGAGCAGAAGAACATCGGGCGGTAGGTAAGTACTTTTTTCCCTATTTTTTTAATATTCTCTTTGTTGTCCATTTCCCCCCACCTCCCTGACGTCCGTCGTCCTCCCCCGACTCAGCCCCACCACTCTGTCTGCAGACCAGCCACTACTGCAGGAGAGTCTCTACTAGCGGAAACCCAGCAGTTTCCTTACTCCAAATAGAGTTGGGAAACTGGGGGTTTAGTAGGGTGGGAGGATCACTGATTTAAGAAGTTCCACCCTCTCTGCCAAACCCAAACAAGGAGTTACGTATGGAACTACATTTGTTTTGAAATGGAAATGCTTTAAAGTGGACATTGAATGCAATGTAAAAAAAAATGAATTGGACTAATCGGCCAACATGGTTGATGGTAGCCAGGGACATTGTACAGTGCAGCAGCATGTGGAACATTATTAGCAGTTCATGTATGTTTGTAGCATTGGAGGCCATGGAACACTGCAAAAAATTGATAAGGTATGGGCTTAGAATGGAATTTGTTTCAAATGTAACAGACAGAAAATGGGTTGAACTTAGAATACTATAACAGCCAGAACGTTTAGTGCGATTTTTACAGGGCAGAAGAACTCGCAGGACCACATTAGATCCCAGCCTTATTTCAGGTACCATATCACTCATGTTTCAGGAAACTCATTGAACTATTTGGGGCTTTTGACAAATGAACTGTTCATGGCACAGTGGTATAAAAATGCTAGATGCGTCCAGCACTCCAAAGTTACCAGGAGGTACACACAGATCTTCAGAAAACACCTACAAATAGCATCTTACAGGATCATGCAATGTATCAATTATTAACAAAGGAAGTGTTTAACAAATACTGCATGTATATCACAACCTTTACATTAGCAGCACAGAATGACAACTATATTGACCTGACAGTTACATTGACCATGGCCATTTCTCTTGCCATTATTTAGACTGAGCAAAATTACTACTCAAGCTCAAGTTCTAGCAATTAGGGCAGTAGGGTCAAGTTAAAGCAAAGACATGGGAAGTCATGGTCTAGTTGATATCATGAAAAGCTGATAAAATGGTGTCAAGGGAATGGTGGTGCACCATCCAGGCTACATTACTAAATATTATTTGTGTTGATTTAGGAGCTGAAGTCTTGAAGTAAAAAGTCAGCTTTGATCCTTTTTAAGGGTTGATAGAATTCAATCAGAAACTGTGTACCATGCCCAGTGGTCTTCAGTCACAACCTCATGATGCCTAAAAACCCTGTTACAGGCAACTTGGAAGATTACTGTTTCCCAAACCCTTGTAGCCTGATTCATTAGTCGGATTTGGGTTCAAGGTGTTCCGTAGCCTAGAGCCTTGGACTACAAAAGATCGACCTCCTCCTTCAAGCCATTTGTAAGATTGTTGAGATGGTTGTGGAGTGGAGATTTCTGGTTGGTGAGAAGGGGGGCTAGTGTATGTAGATATTTTCGACGTTTCATCAATAGGGTTTGTGGTCAATTCAGATAAACTTAAATTTGATTCTTGCTTCAACCAGGAACTAATGAAGAGCTGTTCAACTGTGGTCTCGTTTGTACAGTCTCAGGCATATTCAGGCTGCCTGGTCTGACTCTATCAATGAGTTTCCTTGGAAGCCTTGTTCTTAACATCATGGCGTGCCATGACCAAAGCTCATATGAACTCTTTGGGGTGATCATTGTGGTGTGGTGTGCATGAAGGTGTCAAACTTCGGCTGAAGATGTGGATTAGCAGAGAAACCCAGTCTTCCCTGAGGCTTTCTGGAGGTGTTGAGCATACCCTCACCTCTCCACAGAAAGAAGGGAAAAACGAGAAAACACATGAGAGCTTGCTGATGTTGCAGGTGCTGGTATGACCCAGACTGGGCTGGCATCGGGTTTCATACTGGTATGCCGCCCAATTCTGAGGCATCAGGTTGAGTGCATTCTGAGTAGGAATAGGAAGTATGAGAAAATTATTACATGTGCAAACAGTATATATATATATATATATATATATATATATATATATATATATATATATATATATATATATATATATATATATATATATATATATATATATATATATATATATATATATATATATATATATCACAACAAGAGTTACCCCATGGAAGAGCCACCAGGTAAGTAATGGTTGCACACTTTTAATGAAATGCTGCAGAGTCATTCAGTCAGGAAAACAGGCTTTAAAATCATCCACAACCTTAGCCAGACGCGTTTCAGGTTTCCCTTAATCATTGGCGTTGGTACAGCGATGTTGCGAGGCAAAAAGGTGCTACTAATTATGTCCTCGAACCTCCCCAGTGGGCGTGGCTGCTCCTGCAGCCTTCTGGTTCCTGTAGTAGCACACTGTATTACTTCAGTAAGTTGTGCCCTGCATACGCGTTTAAAATGATACTGTGTGCTACTACAGGAACCAGAAGGCTGCAGGAGCAGCCACGCCCACTGGGGGAGGTTCGAGGACATAATTAGTAGCACTTTTTTGCCTCGCAACATCGCTGTACCAACGCCAATGATTAAGGGGAAACCTGAAACGCGTCTGCCTAAGGTGCTGGATGATTTTAAAGCCTGTTTTCCTGACTGAATGACTCTGCAGCATTTCATTAAAAGTGTGCAACCATTACTTACCTGGTGGCTCTTCCATGGGGGTAACTCTTTGTTGTGGATATATATATATATATATGTATATAAATATTATCTGCTATTTATGATGGTATTTATTGTGTTGACACCAGTTTTATACTATCAAATAGTTTTATTTGACTATTTATTGCTGTCAATGGTAACTTTGTGTCACTGTCACTTTAAGCATTCACCTAAAAACAGTATAAAAACTACCCACCTGACAGAGCGTGTCATGTGATCAAGGCCCGAGGAAGGGCTGAAACGCGTCATGGCTGTAAAGGTTGGAGAGCAATACATTTTATTCTTTGCTGCACTAAAACTGAGGTCCGTGCTCCGTTACTTGGAAAGCAATCCATGTCTGGCGGAGTCTTTCTTATGTATATATATATATATATACACATATGCTTGAAGGTCCTTGTTAACGCAGCCGCGCCGCGCCACAAGAAAGTGCCCGCACACCAGGTAAGTCCAAAGAAGATTTATTAGGGTAGCTGACGCGTTTCGACCAGGAGGTCTTTGTCAAAGCTAGGGAAGTAACATTGTGGCATTGTATTTATGGCATACAGTGAGGTACAGTTGTAAGAAAATAAAGTAAACATAGGAAAAAGACTTTGGGCATTAACAGAAAATGCCAACTCATCAGTCATATGGAAAAAAGACTATATAAGTCAAAACTTTCAAAGGAAAGTAAAAATTATTTTTCATCCCAAAAATTAAATAAAGGGTGTCTCACCCTAATAGAAGAATGTATAAATATATATACATGTATATACACGGTAAAAAATGGTGCAAAATTGAAATAAGAGAGAAAATTGCTAGTGCAAGTAGATATATTCACTACATATTCCCCTCTGATGCCCAGAAAGAGAAATCCCCATAATGCATAATATAACATTTCATTACAGTTCATCAGTCCAGTGACCTAAGAAATCAGGTGGCATAAAGAGAGAAAAACGAGAGAAAAAGATAGAGAGAGAAGATAGAGGAGACGGAGAGAGTTTAGCAATGTGGTGTGCAAAACCACCACTACAGATGATAATGTCCTAGAAACGAAGTGGCCGGCTATTTAGACAGGCCACCAGGGGGACAGATGGCATTATCCTAAGTGAACATGAAGTTCCTCGTCCTGGTTCTGACCTCCCGGGTGTTTGGTGTTGAGACTGATTATGTATTTTGATTCAAGTCTTCTTAGTGCTCGCTCCCTGTCTCCACCCCGACTCTTCACTGGAATCCTGTCAATGCCAAAAAATGAGATTTTTAGGTTCTCAGCTTTGGTAGAGCTATGTACAGTGTTGCAGTGCCTAGCCATGGGATACGTGATATCATTGTTTCTGATGGCCCTTAAGTGCTCCAGGATACGTTTCTTCACCGGGAAGATCGTGCTCCCCACATACCTCAACCCGCATACACACAATAGCACGTAAACAACAAAGTCCGTGTTGCAATTAATGAAGGGTCAGATCTTATGCTGTTTGCCATTGGGTAGGGGAACTGTCTTGACATTAGTACTGTGGTTGCATGCCTTGCATTTTCCACACTTGTGGAATCCTGGGAGTTCCCTCAACGAAGTACTGCTATGTTCCTGGCTCGGTTCCATTAAACTGTGGACCAACATATCCCTCAGTGAGTTACTTCTGCGGTATGTGATATTGGCGCTAGGGGTAACTAATTTGCCAATAATAGGGTCCAGTTTGACTAAGTGCCAGTGTCTCCTGATAATCGCCTGGACCTTGGTACAATCTGCATTGAAAGTAGTGATGAGTCTGATCTCTGGTTTAGTGTCCTCCCTGGGTTTGAGCAGGGTTTCTCTCCTCACTCCACTCACCTTCTTTCTGGCCTCTTCCACTACCTTTTGTGTATACCCCCTCTGCAGGAATCTTTCTACCATTATGCCTTCCTCTCGTGTGTAAGCTTCCGGTGTGCTGCAATTCCTCCTGGCTCTGAGAAGTTCCCCGTAGGGAATACTATTCTTCTGCTTGGGTGGATGATGGCTTTTGGCATGGAGGATGCTATTGCCAGCTGTCTCCTTTCTATGCAAAAGACTCGAAAGAAGCTTACAAAGCAGCACAGAATAAATACCATTCCCTCCTCAAAAAGAGGCGCTCCATGTACTATAAAGAGAGAATCGACATGGCCGAGAACTCCTCTAAGGAACTGTACGCCACTCTAAAAGAGCTCTCGTCCCTGGAAAGAACACTCGTGACACCTAGCAGCTCTGAAGAGCGCTGCGACGTAATCACAGACTACTTTCTACAAAAAGTATCCACTATATATGACTCCTTCCCTGAGGAAGCCCGCAATTGCCTCAATGGTCCTAATGAGGAACTTAATGAGATTTGCCCGACACCCTTGTGCGAGTTCCTCACCCCACCCGTATTGGTGCTCAAGGAAATGGCTCTACAAATCAAATCGGGCTCCCCAGACGACCCAGCGGTACCGAACAGATTAAAGGAGGGCATTGAACTTATAATACCCAAAATACATGAACTAATGAATACATCCTTCAGTTTTGGAGAGGTTCCGCTGGCATGGAAACACGCGATTGTTATACCTCTAAAGAAAAAGCCCTCAGCCAATCCTGAGCTATTGGAGAACCTACGTCCCATCTCCTTGCTCCCCTACATATCTAAACTCACTGAAAAGGTTGTGAACAAGCAATTGGTGGAGCATATCAATACACACAACCTCCTTCATCCGACGCAGTCTGGCTTTAGAGCATCCTTCTCTACTGAATCCGCTCTCCTCTTCGCAACAGAGACCCTACGGAGGCGAGCGGATGCTGGTCAGACGGTGGCCTTGGTCCTGCTGGACCTAAGCGCCGCCTTCGACACGGTATCCCACAGGCTCCTCATCCAACGCTTAAAGGTGTGAGGTCTTAATGGGGTAGCGCTACAGTGGATACGGTCTTACCTGGAAGATCGCAGCTTCCAAATTGTACAAAACCCCCATCGCTCCAAACCCCTTCCACTCCGCCAAGGGGTCCCACAGGGATCTATTCTGAGTCCCACCCTTTTTAACCTATACATTGGACCGTTGGCCAAGATTATGGACAACTACAAGATTTCCATGGTGTCGTATGCTGACGACACTCAGCTTGTGGTGACCCTGGCACAAGACTCTGGCGAATCTGCGCTACAATTCTCCTTATGTCTCAATGATCTGGCCTCCTGGATGTCCAACCACTGCCTTAAACTTAATGGTAGTAAGACGGAGGTCATGATCATTGGGAAATCACCCTCCATCTGGGATACAGCCTGGTGGCCTCAAACACTGGGGTCTATCCTGGAGCCCAAAACCGAGGTTAAAAACCTAGGAGTATGGCTCGACACCAAACTTTCTTTTGAGTCCCAAACCAGGAAAGTGGCAGGGAGATGCTTCAGCACCTTGAGGATGCTGAAAAAAAACCTTGACGTCCTCCTTGTATCAGCCAGAAAAACCTTAGTTCACACTCTGGTGACCTCACAACTCGATTATGGGAACGTCCTCTATTTAGGGGCGCCAAAAGACTGCATGATGCGTCTCCAACGTATTCAAAAAGCAGCGGCACGCCTTGTTCTCAATATTTCTAGCCGTGCTTCCACGACTAAAGCTCTAGACTCCCTACACTGGCTGCCTATTGAGAAAAGAGTTATTTTTAATGCCATGTGTTTTTGTCACAGGAGCCTACAAGGGAAAGGCCCCAGCTACTTACATGACTTTCTCACTCCATACAATCCCAGCCGTCAACTAAGATCGACAGGAGCACACCTGCTCAAGGTCCCCAGGATAAGGAAAGCTAGGATGGGCGCCCGATCTTTTGGCTACCTAGCGGCCAAGAACTGGCATACACTACCTCTATGGCTACGCGCAGAGAAATCTGAACCTACCTTCCGCAGAGGACTGAAAACCTGGTTGTATAAACATTAGCCCAGCAGTCTTTCATGCAGTTTTTGCTTCTAGCGCGGGGACACACCTTTTGGGGTAGCCAGGCGCTCTACAAATGAACTATTATTATTATTATTATGCAGGCTTGTCTGTATTGTGTCATTCAGTGCCTCTACTCTGACATCCAGGAAGTCCAGTCTATTCTTGCTAGTGGTGCTTGTGAACTTAAGGTTTAGCTGATTGTTGGAGATAGCAAGAAGAAAATTGTCAAACATAGGCTGGGGACCATCCCAAATTAAAAAGATGTCATCAATGTACCTGGTCCAAAGGTGTTTAGTGTATTCTGCAAAGTTATCTGCCCAGACATGTTCGCACTCCCACCACCCCATAAAAATGCAGGCGTAGCTCGGCGCAAAGCAACTGCCCATGGTAGTCCCGGATAGTTGCCTATACCACTGCTGGCCATGTAAGAAGTAGTTATTTTCTAAACAGAAAAGGAGCATCTCAAGCAGCATATTGGTGTGATCATACATGGCTATTGGTCTGTCCCTAAAATAGTGTTTGCAAGCCGTGATGCCCAGGTCATGGTTAATACAGGTATACAAAGATACTACATCTATTGTGGCCATTATGTAATTTGATTGCCATGGGATGTCCGTGATCTTGGATATAAAGTCCATACTATCACGGCAGTATGAGGGCAGGCTACATACATAGGGAAAGAGAAAATGATCTAAAAAGATTGAGGTGTTCTCAAGGAGGCTGTCATTGGCAGATATGATAGGCCTGCCAGGTGGATTGGTGTTGTGTTTATGGACTTTCGGTAACATGTAAAAGCATGGAGAAACAGGTTTTTTAACTGTTAAAAACAATAACTCATCATTACTCAAAAGCCCACAGTTGTGCCAGTTGGAAAGCATGTTGTGGAAACAGTCAGTGGTAGAAAGATATTGGCTCGCCATAGCTTTAGTGTAGCTGCCAGAAAAGTTTAACTGTCTTTTGGCTTCGGCCATGTACTTTTTTACATCCCATAGCACGACATTCCCGCCTTTGTCTGAAGGCTTGATGACAAAGGTGGTGGCTTGCTTCAGGGATTCAAGTGCAGCTTGTTGGCCTTTGGTTAAGTTAGTCATGGCCCCAGTGTTATTCCCAGTTTTGAGTTTGAGCATGTCCCGTACCACTGCCTCATGGAAGGAATCAATATTGCCATGTGGGGTATTGGGGTTGAACCTGGACTTAGGTTTAAAATTACTGCGGCTTCTCCTGCCGGTTTCCAGGTCCAGCACATTCAAGAGTTCTCGCTCAGATTTAAATCCCTATCACCTAGTTCCAGTTCCCTCAGAGAGGCCAGGCCCCCAATATCCCCAAAGGAGAGGAGATTTCCTGGTGTATTCAAAATGGTAGGGTCACTGCTAGTCATTGCCCCATCTCGCACAGCCCCTGAGCCTTTGAGAGTGTGTATTTTGAGAAGTTTCAGTTTTCTGGCAAACAAGAAAATGTCAATGCGGGTGCGGGGATAGTCAAAGTTGTTCGTGGGGCAGAACAAGAGGCCTAACTCCAAAAGAGACTGCTCCTCAGGAGTGAGGATTCGGGAGGAAAGATTAATAACAGTGAAAATTGGCTCACCCATTATTTGTTCCTCTTGCTGAACCGGACTCCCTTCCCATGCGGTTTCTCTGTTACCTTTGCCTCCTCCACCTCTCCGGCTTTTCCTTTGACGTTGCTTTCTCCTTTTTCTTTTTCTTTTGGTGGTTTCCACCTTGGTCCCTGGCTCTGACGTAAAAAACGGTGGGGCATATTAGCAAGACCGGCGATAAAATTATCGCCGTTTTAGCGGCAGGAAACTGCCGCTAAAACGGCGATAATGGGCTTGCTAATATGCGTTATAGAATTCAATAGAAGCCCAGGTTAGATGTCCTGCACATCTAACCTGGGCTTCTATTGAATATATAACGCATATTAGCAAGCCCATTATCGCCGCTTTAGCGGCAGTTTCCTGCCGCTAAAAGGGCGATAATTTTATCGCCGGTCTTGCTAATATGCCCCGGTATTCCTCTAGTGTGGTAAAAGGCGCAATGCCACTGCCAAAGGATGCTTGCCTCTTGTCTAGGTCTGCGATGTCCGAGCTTGATTCTGAGGCGGCTGCCTCTTGCTGCCTCAGAGCGTATGTGCATCTGAACTCCTTCCTCGCACCATCGTACTTCCTTCCAAAGGTGAGAATTTAGCCTGCGGCGTAGTCATTCTTGTCCCGCGTGAATTTCCATTTCTTTTTGGTTTTTATTTCATCCTCATATTTGGTGAGTCTGCCCTCCAATTCTTTGTAGAATGCCTGTATCTCCTCTTGTTTAGGGTGTTTGTCAAGAATATCCTGTAGACTTTTAAGGTCCGTTATCACCTGCTCCAAATCTATGGCTGCATATTTCGATAGAAGGCCCAGCATCTGTTTACAAGTGGAGGCCATCAGGGCTGACCACTCAATTCATACTCAATTCATATACATGTTGTTTAAATGCATAAGATGAGGCTAAACTTCTCGCCCTGAATGGGCACACAAATACATTTCATGTCTCATGGATTTTTACACGTGCTGAATGATTTCATTATTTAGCCCATAATGGGCATGCCCAGCACACTTAACTAATGCTTAGAAACAACACAATTAATATATACAACACAAATTAACCCACCCTTCCAATGAAAACTCAATAAGTAAACAGTTCCCCTCAATTTAATCACCGTAGTGTACGTAATCCAGACCCCAGTACTTTACTCTTACAGGTGTATGGTTAATTCTTCCCCACTGTTCTATCCATACGGCCTCTTCGTTTGTATGTCTATGATGTATCTAGACTCCAGTCTACGAAGCTTTAACTGTCTGTCCCCACCTCGTATATCTCTGGGCACTTGGTCCAAACAGAAAAAGCTCAACAGATCCCTGTTGCTATTGTGATGGCTTTCAAAGTGTCTTGCCACCGGATAAGTAACATCCTTGGTGGCAATGGCTCTGAGATGTTCCAAGATCCGTTATGGGCTAAATAATGAAATCATTCAGCACGTGTAAAAATCCATGAGACATGAAATGTATTTGTGTGCCCATTTAGGGTGAGAAGTTTAGCCTCATCTTATGCATTTAAACAACATGTATATGAATTGAGTATGCGATTTCGCATGTTTTAGGATGGCCGGTACCAGGACCAACAAGGACGGCAGTCCTTTGTCAATTTTGACGTTCTTTTACCCACCAATGAACTTTGTATTTAAGTAACGCTGTCTCGGGCTGCCTGTTGATAGTGAAAAAGGCAGTCGCCGAAACGCGTCTTGTGTGCATTTAAACCCTAATAAAATCTGGGTAAATATGCTCTCGTCAGTGCTGGTATTTTGTATACCATGAAGCTGCGATACTTAGCGCGGTTCCGCCCACACACACATAGCACCCGTCCGAGAGTGCAGGAACTCAGGCGGAGGTTTTGGAGCAGAATGGAATTGTTCCTGCACCGCCGTGGTTAAATGGACATTGATTTAAGCTTACCGAAGCCCCAAACCTCGGAGTTCTGGAGCGCTGGTGTTTGTACACTCGAGTACCAGTGTGAGCATCGCTGTCCCGGGGAAGTGGAGGCATCAAACAGCGGTAAGAAGAATATAGCGTATTTACACGCTTATATGTTAGATAAACAAGCGGCAGGGCGAGGGAGCATAAACACTGAATGAACTGTATTCATACATTGATTTCATCATGTATAGGGATGCGGCACGCCGTGAGGCAGCTATCGATATTTTTAAAAGGAAAGGGGACCCTCAGAAAAAGGAGAGTGGTGGTACCGGCTCAATATATGGGGGTGACGAATTAAAAGCTAAATTCCTGAAGCTGGAAAGGCTCTATGAAAGAGAGACCAGGAAATGGTGGGGGGCCACGTCCCTTCAAAACTATATTGATGGACAGCGTGTACCCCGTGGGTTGCGGATTTATACAGTCCCAGCCTACGAAAATACGGACCCATTACTTTTGGAAGAATGGGCTGACCACACTGCCAACTCCTCAAAAGAAATGCTAATAATCTTGGTTAAATTTGCCTGGAGTAATCGTGCACGAGCATTATAGGATATTAGCATTTTGGAAAGTGACATTGCCAGCCACGAAGACCAGAACAAAGTGGATGAGCTAACCACAGAAATGAAGAAACGACTGGCAAGTTATGAACAGAAGTTTAAACAAAGAAAACATGAAAAATTCGAACGAGATGTTCCAGACTATGAGTTAGGTCGGGTACTTACATTTGCGAAAAAAGTTGACGCACCACGTTGTCAATTACTGAGCAGCAAGAATCAGAGAACGGTGGAGCAACAAGAAACCTCTGAATCGGATGTCACAGACACAGAGCAACTAGGTGAAGAAACGGTGACACAACAAGTCAGCAGTGTACCCCCGACCCCTTTTCACGAAGAATTCCGTCTGATCAGACAGACGAGGGGCAGAGGGGGCAGAGGCAAGCCACCGGATACAAAAAGAAACGCACAACGAGGAGAGGCGGCTGGTGCAAACGTAAACAACGCTTCACCTCGTGTGACAAGGAGCAAACGGGGGACCAAACGCCAGTGAGTGACAATCTGACCATCATAAACCTGACTCCAAGGAAATTGACGGAAATAGAGAAGTCAGTACTACAATTAGGACTGACCTTTTGTCCATCTAGAAGATTTGAATACACACAGACAAGAATTGATCTTTTTAAGTTTTCAAGGAAAATGAGGTTGCACATATTTTTTAAACTCCAGGAGCCAAGAATCCACTCAAGACCAGTCCAAACACAGGCTATAGGATTGGATCTATTGACTGTGAGTGATTTGAACACTCTAGCTATTCTAGAGGAATTGCATGAGGAAGGGGCCCTGTACAGTGCTGATAGAGCCACAGATCCGGTGAGAACAGGACATTTAAGTCTGACACAAGAGAGTTTGAAAAGTCCTTTTAAATCTGTGTCAAAATTTATTCCTCAAATGCCGAATGATGCAATTGACATATTTACGGATCTAGTAACGAAGGATCTGATGAAACTCAGAATTAATGAGGACAGACAAGAGACTAAGAGTAACATCACAAGACAGCAAAGGGAAGCATTAAAAGGTTTGCAGGAAGATCGAACGATCGTGTGTAAACCCTCTGACAAGGGTGGGAACATTGTGCTCCTTACAGTGGAGAACTACTGCAGGGAAGCACTTAAACAATTACATGATGTTTCAAGTTATACACCGATTGAAATGAAGGACTATGAGAGAAGCATTGAAGGATACAGATGCCTCATCAATAAATGGAGACAAAAAGGAATGCTGGACAATGAGGAATATATCTTTCTGAATTGCAAATATCCGCGCATTCCGACATTTTACCATCTCCCCAAAGTCCATAAGGATAATGCCAATCCACCTGGTCGTCCTATAGTTTCTTCCCAGGAAGCCTGACTGAAAATATGTCTACTTTCATTGATCATTTCTTGTTTGACTTTGTTGTTGAGTTGGTTTCCTATATACAGGACACAAAGGACTTCTTGAAGCGAATTGAGGGGGTGTCATGGGAGTCCGATTTTGTAATGATAACGTTAGATATCTCTAGTCTCTATACGAGCATTAATCACAGAAATGGTTTGGAGGCTATTAAATATTTCCTGAATGGTCGCTCTTTGAAATATATGGAGCATAATACTATGTTGCTGGAATTTATTGGCTATTGTTTGAATGATAATATTTTCCTTTTTCAGGACCAGCTGTTCAGACAAATACAAGGTACGGCCATGGGCACCTGCTTCGCCCCCAGCTATGCGAATCTTTTCGTAGGCTGGTGGGAGAAGCAGGTGGCCTAGTCGGATGCCAATGAAGAATGGACCAGTAAATTGGTTAGTTGGAACAGGTATATAGATGATTTATTCATCATATACAAAGGGACTAAAGAATCAGCTATGGAATATGTGAGATTAGGGAATGTGAACGATTTAAATCTCAAGTTCACTGGGGAGATCAGTAAAACATCTGTAAACTTTCTAGATTTGAATATATTTGCCTCTGATGGGAGGCTGTGTACAACTTTGCACAGAAAGCCAACAGCGGGTAACTCCGTTCTGCACGCCAGCAGTTGTCATCTGGATAAATTGAAAAACAGTATTCCGTAGGGCGAATTGCTGCGGATTAAAAGGAATTGCACAAGAGAGTGTGATTTCCAGGTGGCGGCTGCTGATAGTGCATTAAGGTTTCAAGTGCGAGGTTACTCGAAGGAGGTTCTATCGAAGGCTAAAAAGAAGGTGGATACTAGATCGAGAATAGAACTGGTCAGTGGTGTGTCTGCCTCTAAAAAGAAAAAGATTACAACTGCTGAAACACATTTGAAGGATTGCAGAATGATCACTAACTATTCAAGCAATGCCAATGATATAAGGAAATTGTTGAGAAAAAGCTGGCACATTTTGAAAGCTGATCCCATTATAGGGGAAGATCTTGCTAGGTCTCCCCTGCTGACATTCAGGAAAGCACGGTCACTAAAAGACCAGATGGTACAAAGCTATTATGTGAAAGAGAATAGACAGTCATGTTTTGGCCAAATAAAGGGTTTCTTCCCTTGTGGTAGATTCAAGGCCTGTAAGAACAGTCACAAGGTTTTATCTTACGATATACCTGGCCTTAAGATTCCTAAAATAATTGGGAAATTTATGAACTGTAACACCAGCCACACGGTATACTGTCTAGTATGTCCGTGTGGATTAAGGTATATCGGAAGCACCATACATCCGACAAAAGTACGGATCTTGGAACATCTCAGAGCCTTTGCTGCCAAGGATGTTACTTACCCGGTGGCAAGACACTTTGAAAGCCATCACAATAGCAACAGGGATCTGTTGCGCTTTTTCTGTTTGGACCAAGTGCCCAGAGATATACGAGGTGGGGACAGACAGTTAAAGCTTCGTAGACTGGAGTCTAGATACATAATAGACATACAAACGAAGAGGCCGTATGGATTGAACAGTGGGGAAGAATTAGCCATACACCTGTAAGAGTAAAGTACTGGGGTCTGGATTATGTACACTATGGTGATGAAATTGAGGGGAACTGTTTACTTATTGAGTTTTCATTGGAAGGGTGGGTTAATTTGTGTTGTATATATTAATTGTGTTGTTTCTAAGCATTAGTTAAGTATGCTGGGCATGCCCATTATGGGCTAGATAATTAAATCATTCAGCACGTGTAAAAATCCATGAGACATGAAATGTATTTGTGTGCCCATTCAGGGCGAGAAGTTTAGCCTCATCTTATGCATTTAAACAACATGTATATGAATTGAGTATGCGATTTCGCATGTTTAAAGATGGCCGATACCAGGAACAACAAGGACAGCAGTCCTTTGTCAATTTTGACGTTCTTTTACCCACCAATGAACTTTGTATTTAAGTAAGGCTGTCTCGGGCTGCCTGTTGATATTGAAAAAGGCAGTCGCCGAAACGCGTCTTGTGTGCATATAAACCCTAATAAAATCTGGGTAAATATGCTCTCGTGAGTGCTGGTATTTTGTATACCGAGAAGCTGCGATATATATATATATATTATCTACTGGCGGTCGCCAGTAGATAGTTATAGTTAGGACCTATTTTCCATAGGAAATCCGCAACATTCTATTTGAAATAACTTTGGTGCCGGTTGACGAATCTTTGCAAAATTTTCAAAACTCGTGGGGCGCTCCAGTCCGCTCCTATCCTGAAAGTCTCGGGGTGATTTGTCAAGTGGGGGCCGAGAAAAAAGGGGGGTCCCAAAACGTGTTTTCCCCATAGGAACCTTTCATCGCAGCTACAGCCCGAACTGCTGAACGGAATTACACCAAATTTGGCAAAAAGGTAGCCCTTGGTTCAGAGTCGTGCCTTTTGGTTAAATGGTGTAAATCCGTTCAGTAGTTCCTGAGAAATTTGAAAAAGAAAACACATATATATCTGGGCGGAGCCTAACCACACATGTCATCGTGAGATCTGATTGGCTGTCAGCACTTCATCCTGGAATTGCTGGCAGCCATCTTGGGACCAATATAAATGATAGTACCCCATTGAAATGCATTGCAGTGAATCGAAGATTTTGATGGTTACCAAAAGGAGAACTATAAAGGGTGATAACAGACTTTAGTTACATTAGAATTAATTTGTTGATGGTACCATACTAATTTCAGGAATTGTGGTGTGTTCTAAGGTGATTTTACCCTGTGAAAAACCTTCTGCTGGGATATCATGAATCATGTTTGAGAGAAAACTATTTTCACATGCTTGTCCCATACAGTTTTGGAAGGTGCTCCAGAAGCTAAAATGAGAGCATATTTTCTGTAAACTCACATTATCTTTCTCAGTCATGTGAGAATGAAGTATGACATTCTCAGTAAAACATGTACATCCAACAAGGGCAGAGACTGTCAGTTGATTCCTTTGTGTTCTACTGCAGCTTCCCAGAGTGTTCTAAAGAACAACTAGAGTGCTAACAGCCTTACTTATGACAAAAGTATGGCACACCTGAAGCCATCTTGATTGGAATAAACTGGTAACACTTAAAACATTTAATTTAAAAAGGAACAAAATGATGGGGTTCATTTTGTCATAGAAATTATGGTTAGTGCTGTAGAAAGAAAAATTAGGACGTTTCAAGTGTGATCTCAAATATCTTCCTGTTATATTTCAACAGGAGCAGCCTGTCAGTTGATGCCTTTGTGTTCTACTGCAGCTTCCCAGAGTGTTCTAAAGAACAACTAGAGCGCTAAAAGTCTTACTTATGACAAAATTATGGCACACCTGAAGCCATCTTGATTGGAATAAACTGGTAACTCTTAAAACATTTAATTTAAAAGGAACAAAATGAGGGGCTCATTTTGTCATAGAAATTATGGTTAGTGCTGTAGAAAGAAAAATTAGGACATGTTTTAAGTGAGATCTCAAATATCTTCCTGTTATATTTCAACAGGAGCAGCCTGTCAGTTGATGCCTTTGTGTTCTACTGCAGCTTCCCAGAGTGTTCTAAAGAACAACTAGAGAGCTAACAGTCTTACTTATGACAAAAGTATGGCACACCTGAAGCCATCTTGATTGGAATAAACTGGTAACACTTAAAACATTTAATTTAAAAAGGAACAAAATGAGGGGTTCATTTTGCCATAGAAATTATGGTTAGTGCTGTAGAAAGAAAAATTAGGACATGTTTTAAGTGAGATCTCAAATATCTTCCTGTTATATTTCAACAGGAGCAGCCTTTCAGTTGATGCTTTTGTGTTCTACTGCAGCTTCCCAGAGTGTTCTAAAGAACAACTAGAGTGCTAACAGCCTTACTTATGACAAAAGTATGGCACACCGGAAGCCATCTTGATTGGAATAAACTGGTAACACTTAAAACATTTAATTTAAAAAGGAACAAAATGATGGGGTTCATTTTGTCATAGAAATTATGGTTAGTGCTGTAGTGTCCTGCTGGACACGTTCTAGTGTCTCAGCAGACACTGAGTTAGTAGCCACTCCCCTATGGGAGTGGGCACACTTGCACCCCCACACGCATCCCTCACAGGCGTCACGAGTGACATGAGCCTGCCAATAAAAGGGCCCGGGTGCACGTGCTTGTGGCCAGTTTTTGCACCACACTACCGGCCGTCTGTGTCTGTCCTTTCTCGCTATGTGGGCCTGAGGCCCAACACCACATTGGCGACGAGGCGGGTAGCTGACCCCGCGTGCCCGCTGCTCATCATCCCTCGAGGGGGAGGGGAGGCATGGAATAAGCCCGACGGACAGCAGTCCCCCTCCCCTGTCGCGCCGTTCTCAGGCGCCCGTAACTGCGGTGAGGATTGAGCCCCGGGTCACCCAGACACCACCTCTTGGCCCCGAGGGGATCAGCGTTGCCTGCATTGTGGCACCCACATGCCCCCTTGCCAGCACGACGACCGTGGCCATGCGGTAGAGGAAGACAGACACTGACTGCCCGAACCGGCATCATGGGGGAAGTCTAGACAGGTGCCCGTAGACGCCCACACACTGCCGCGGCGGCTGCAACCCTGGTGCTGGACTGCCCGACAACTAGAGGTCGGTCGCAATCTCTACAAGCCGGGAAGCGTCCACAGGCTGTCCCGCCCGCCGTGTCCACACTGAGTGAAAAGGGTGGGGAGACTGCTCCCAGCAACCGCCCGAGTCCCAAGAGAGCGCCAAACACCTCCCTGCTACAACGCTGGACATATGCCAACAGCGGCACCCAGGCGGCCGCCTCCGCAGCCCCACAGCCCTGTAAATCACAACGGGCAGCATGTGGTTGAGGGGCCGCTGAAGCCGATGAAGAGGTGAGCCAGCAGGCAGTGCCACCGAGCGGCTGCATGACCACGCCGCACCGGAGACCGAAGTCAGGGGAAGCGGTCTGCAACCTACGCTGTGCCCATATCTGCCAGTGAGTGCATCTTCCCCTAGCATTGCCAGCGGTCACTAGGTCCCAGCAAAAGGACCCGGTCCTCTCACCTGCATCCGTAGAGCGAGCTCCAGCCGGCAGCGTCAGCCCCGCGTGGCCTGCGTTCAACGAGGACCCTGCTGCACTGCACATTACGAGCACCGTCAGCGCCACCTAGCGCCGGCCGGGCGCTCCGCACATGGACTCGATGTAGGTCAGCGCGAATGAGACGCAAACTTCAGCGGAGCCCGCCTGCATGCCCCGCTGCAGACTGAAGTCGACAGACAGATCCACGCTGGTCTCGCACCCTCACTTGCTCCCCATGTAGCATGCACATGCTCTGCAAACCAGCGGTAGTGACCCCCAGCCTGCAAAGGGCCCACACCGGCAGCTTCGCACAGGGCGCGCATGACATGGAAAGCCTGCAGCCTTGGGCAGTGTGACACGGCTGAGGCACCACCTAGTGGCTGCACTGTTCACCGCCAGCACGAAGACTCTAGACGAGGCCGGCAGCATCAACAAAACACCGCACTGCCTACATCTCCGTGTTGGCTGAGACCCAGAGTTCCAAGACAAACTGCCGGGGCCTGTGAGTTTGAAGCGTGGCCCTGCCATCTAGTGGCCACCGGGCGCACTGCACCCAAACCAAAGGAACACACCACAAGGGTACACTGTCACAATCGCAACCTCCCAAAGCCAACCTGCATGATAAGGATTGCAGCCGTGGCTGGGAAGAGTGTCCACAGCGCCACCTGGGGGTAGCCTACAGCACCGCTTTCAAGGAAACCCCACAGTCTGCAATGCGAAGCACGTCTCTACAATGCAAGACTAGCCCTGTTGCCTGACACCAGCCACAAGCCCACAGTGCTCTACAAAACAGCACAGCACCGATACCTGCCTTAGGGCCACCACCGCACAAACCTTGCCACCACCTGGGGTAGTTACAGGAACAGGAGAGCTATGCAGACGTAAGTCCAGGGACGCACTGACCTGCCACCCATCCCCCAGGTACCGCTGTAGATGAGAAGCGCCAAGGAAAAAGAGCACTCTCCCTACGAAGACGCAAGAGAGACGAGAATCCCCTCTGATGGCCACAGGAAAGTCACAGATGCCACGACTGCAGAGCTGCCAGGAATCCAGGTACACTCACACGGCGCAGCTAAAGACCCCAAGGAGTCCAAAGCACCTCAGGACACAGACTGTCCGCTCGAGCCAGACGACGACACTCACTGCAGCAGGAGCACGACTGTAAACACAGCACTGCTGCGACACGCGCTAACAGCAGAAATGACACAGCCAGGGCGGATGATGAATGCACCACCGGCCCTGAGCGCTGCCTAGGCTGTCAACGGAGAAAGACAATTGCACGTCCCCAAGGGCCCCACGAAGCCCGAAGATTCTCCAGCCCAGCCTGGTGCCGTACCAACACAAGCAGCAAAGAGGGAAGATCAGACAGACAGCAACTTTGCAAGGTATCCCTCCACACCAACAGCACAATAGAGACTGGTGCAGAGCGAGCACCATCCGTGGCTGCCCAACGCCACTGCCGGAGAGGAGATTGCATCACTCGCTCCTCCGGTTACACGGACATAATCGCAAGCGACACTACAGGCACGGGAAGTGCCAGAAGAAAGCGTCCAGTAAGAAGCACTGCGGAGCACAGGAAGGAGAACATCCACATCTCCATCGCCGCAGCGAAGCCCCGCAGTGGGCCGAAGACCAGACAGAGTGTCCTCCCTCGCACTGCCTCAAGACGGAGTCGGCAGTGACCCACGACAGGCAAGAGAGGAGTTGCACACCCCACGTGGCAGGCCGCCACAGCGACAGGCGCTCCAACAACCAGCGACACGCGACCGGACGTCACGTCACCCAGCAAGCAAGGAGCGCGACGGAGCGAAGGCAGAAGCCAGCGCCATGACAGCGCCGCCTCGAGGTCCAAGCGCAACACCCTCGAGAAAAGAAGAGTGACAGCCATGTCACACAAAAGGGAAGAAGAGTGACAGCCATGTCACACAAAAGGGAAAAAGAGTGACAGCCCTGTCACACCCTCGAAGAAAGAAGAGAGTGACAGCCCTGTCACCCAGAAAATCGGAAGAACACCGGTGGGCTGAATAGACCAACAAAGGGAGAAGACCGAGGACTCACAGCAAGCCAAGAGCACACCCTGACACACCAGACAGCCACCAAGGCAGACCGACGTCCCAGGGCACAGCCTCACGGATGAACCGCACGTAAGCCGCAGCAAGCGCTAACCGCGTCTCATCCCAATGCTTCCCCAGGCGACCGTCCATCCCCGAGCGCCGGCAGTCGAAGTCAAGCGGCATCCCTGCTCCTGTCCGCAGATGCCACGGGTGAAGATCAGCACTGAGTGCCCGCCCTCACACCGCCTCAAGATGGAGTCGGCAGTGGCCCCAAAACAGGCAAGAGAGGATCCGTACACTCTACGTGTCAAGCCGCCACCTAAGACCAACCTCAACAAGGCGGAGACACCTGGCTGCTAAGTCCCTCCTGACATCCAAACTCTCCCAGCTAGTCACAACCATCTGTCATTCCGACTCACCACATGGCTGGCGACCACCATCACGCCAGCCCTCAGCACATGCGTCAAACACCACTACCAGAGCACAAGTGGACTGGAATCCTACACCGTTGCCACGCTAGCCGACTAAAGGAATTAGAAGCCACCTGTGAACCTGGCCTACACACCTGAACCGCGGCAGCGAATGCAAGTCTTAACCAAGACTCATCTACCCTCGCGGGTTGTGCGTGAGACTCAGTAACGGCTCCTCGGTAGTCCTGCAGCTGCCCCCAGTCGGCACGCAAGCAGCCCCAGTGCAGTCCTCCTGCAGTCCAGTAGCAACCCCGACAACGGGCCTCCCCAGGCGGGAGAGTGAGGAGAGACATTGCCCCACCGACAGGTTCTCGGTTACAGCCAAGCGGTTCCACAGAGACAACTGATCAGGCAACACCTCCAGGAACTTTCACCAGGGACTCCATCCATGCTCATGACGCAACCCACTAAATGAACTGTTAAAAACCCACCGCAGACCATCCCCGACGTCAACAATGTGGAGCCATGCGGGTCTGCCAGGCATGTCATCATCACAGAACTGACGGTATGCTGCGGATGTCATCAAAGCCAGCGGTCGTGTCCTGAACCCCTCAGGTTAAACTACGAGTGCCCGCCGAGATGGCCCTGCAGCAGGCGGAATCACCGGCCCATGCCTGACGTCTTCTTGCCACCTGACTCATAAGGCTGATGGACCCTGTGGTGTTTAGTTGACTATTTAATTCTCTCCACAGGTTGAACTAATTGTTGTCGTTGTTCTTCATTAAAGTTGGAGAGGAATGTAGTGTCCTACTGGACACGTTCTAGTGTCTCAGCAGACACTGAGTTAGTAGCCACTCCCCTATGGGAGTGGGCACACTTGCACCCCCACACGCATCCCTCACAGGCGTCACGAGTGACGTGAGCCTGCCAATAAAAGGGCCCGGGTGCACGTGCTCGTGGCCAGTTTTCGCACCATACTACCGGCCGTCTGTGTCTGTCCTTTCTCGCCATGTGGGCCTGAGGCCCAACACCACAAGTGCTGTAGAAAGAAAAATTAGGACGTTTCAAGTGTGATCTCAAATATCTTCCTGTTATATTTCAACAGGAGCAGCCTGTCAGTTGATGCCTTTGTGTTCTACTGCAGCTTCCCAGAGTGTTCTAAAGAACAACTAGAGCGCTAACAGTCTTACTTATGACAAAATTATGGCACACCTATAGCCATCTTGATTGGAATAAACTGGTAACTCTTAAAACATTTAATTTAAAAAGGAACAAAATGAGGGGGTTCATTTTGTCATAGAAATTATGGTTAGTGCTGTGGAAAGAAAAATTAGGACATGTTTTAAGTGAGATCTCAAATATCTTCCTGTTATATTTCAACAGCAGCAGCCTGTCAGTTGATGCCTTTGTGTTCTACTGCAGCTTCCCAGAGTGTTCTAAAGAACAACTAGAGCGCTAACAGTCTTACTTATGACAAAAGTATGGCACACCTGAAGCCATCTTGATTGGAATAAACTGGTAACACTTAAAACATTTAATTTAAAAAGGAACAAAATGAGGGGGTTCATTTTGCCATAGAAATTATGGTTAGTGCTGCAGAAAGAAAATTTAGGGCATGTTTTAAGTGAGATCTCAAATCCTCTTCTATTTCATTAGAAAATTCTGACATGCAGACTGAAACAATCACTTTCAATACTAGCAGTAGACTTCCAGTTAACTCCCTGGTGCGCAGTAGCTTTACTACAGTGATCTAATGAACAACTAGAGTGCTAACATTCTGAATTTATGGCAAATGTGTGACACATCTGAAAGCCTTCTTGATGGAATCAAAGTAAAAAACTGAAAGCACTTCCTACTGAGGAGACTGCAGTAAATGACGAAATTAGGAAACTTCACAACAATTAAGTCTCCCAAGACGGCCACCAGAGAAAAAAGAGCCCAAATGTAGCACAAATATCACCCAGATGTAGCCCACATATAGCCCAATGACAGAAGTGTGCAAAACACTTTTTATTTTTAGTTTTTCTGCAGTTTTATATAGCGCAAACTGGTCAGGTATTGGAGCGTTACATCTTACTTGGACCCCTTATTGCGTATTTTGCACGAAGTACATGAGATTGATCTTGCGAAACATTGAACTTTACGATTCTGTTAACCTGAAGTTGCTCTGAACCGGGCTTTGTAACACCCGTTTTTACCTACTGGTTTTAATTAATTCTCACTGTATTGTATTAGGAAGAGATTTACTGTTTTTATGTACACTTTTATGATCTATGTTTCTAAATCAGATCAAATAAAGTTTAATGAATTCTATGGCAGGACGGAGGCGAGGATTATGCATATCTTTCCTCACTTTATTTGCATAGCAGTTCAAAGAAAACGTAACACAACAATCATTAAACAAAAGACTACACAACCCATGAACCATTAGGGGGGTAGTCTCCAAGGCAACTATAGTCCAATCATACCACAGTCCATCGTATATAATATCGTGACGTCCCTTCCGCTTCCTCTTTCTTCACTGCTCGTCAGTTAAGTGCATTCCTTACATTCTTGGCTTAATCTGACGTTGTTGCTGTTTGTATAGCGGTTTCTTGTGCACATTATTAGCATTATTGCCTTGGTATTGTTTCATATTCCCTGCGCAGCAGGCTCTTGCCCGAGCATGTTCTCCCCCTCGCAGTTTCTCCCGCTGTGTGCTCTGCGCGCGGTGAGATCCTGTCAGGCGCGTCTGGTCCGAGCGAGGCAGCTCCGTTGAGCGCTCCCGCTGGTCTTTACGCGCGTTTGGGAATCCGGTCACTCCTTTAGTGTCCGCTTGATTCCCGACCAACCCTCGCCTAATTTTGACACCACTGCGCGGTGATTTCCCCACACGGCCACGTTAGTGACCAGCGCCACCTGGTGGTGGTAATTGGTATTGCGCCTCAGTCTATTCATAACAGCTTCGGGAAAGCCCAGCTGTTGGAGCACCGGCGAGGGGGCTGTCTTAAGGATTTTAAGGGCATTTGTTCTGTGCTCACACCCTCTGCTATCATGTCTTCTCCAGAAGACCATTTTTACTCCTCCTACCAGGAAGTGGAGGAGGAATGGCCCCCAACTTCTCCCTCCAGCAGTGGACCAAGCCCTCTCTCTGGCTATTTCTAGGGCGCTGGCTCCTCTTAGGGATCAGGTTGATAAGCTGGCGAAAAGCATCCCTGGGGTGTTCAGTGACCCAGATCTGGTGGTGGTGGGTCCAAGTAGCTCCCAGATGGGGAATAAAAGGGCCGTTAAGCATAACGTGGGGCACTTGGAAGGATTTGATAAACTTACGGAGACCTTCCTCAAGAGTGCGCGAATGCTAAAACATGCACCCTGCTGGGAGGAGGAGGGGCCCGGAGAAAATTGCGACACTGTCACCACTATTGTAGACCCCGACGGCGGGTTTCCCTTAGAGGGAGAGGGTGTATCGGAGGACGATTTCTCCTCCGATGAGGATAAGGACTCGGGCGTCCCTGGCGTCCAGAGTCCCACTCCTCTCAGTCCCCGGTTGGGGACGGGGTCCACTCGGACATGTTCGAGCCTACCCAAATTTACCATCCTAGGTCGGCAGAGTGGACACCTGACGCCAAAGTGGCAGAGTATGTGGTGGGGAAAATCCATCAACCCCTTGAAAGGGAGGTCAGGAATAGGATGAGGGAGAATGCCCCAGGCCCTCACTGAAGGGGAAGGTGGCACACACGCCTGAAATTGATGAGAAACTATGTACCTTTTTCTCCAAGTATATGAGGGATCCCAAGAAAGGAATTGATAGGTCTTGGACGTGGTAGGGCCCTTCACCCAAATTATTCAATTGACGGAGCGTTCCAAAGAGTCAGGATCCCCTTTGTCGACGGATATTGTGGCTGGTTGGGCGCACTACCCTAAACCCTAAAACACTACCCCCTCCACTACCCAAACACCACTGCACTACCCTAAACCCTAAAACACTACCCCCAGCACGACACCCTACACTACCCAAACATAACTGCACTACCCTAAACCCTAAAACACTACCACTAGCACGACTCCCTACACTACCCAAACACCACTGCACTACCCTAAACCATAAAACACTACCCCAGCACGACTCCCTACACTACCCAAACACCACTGCACTACACTAAACCCTAAATATACCCCCAGCATGACCTCCCACACTACACAAACACCACTGCACTACCCTAAACCCTAAAACACTACCCCCAGCAGACCCCCTACACTACCCAAACACCACTGCACTACCCTAAACCCTAAAACACTAACCCCAGCATGACCCCCTACACTACCCAAACACCACTGCACTACCCTATACCCTAAAACACGACCCCCTACACTACACAAACACGACTGCACTACCCTAAACCCTAAAACACTACCCACAGCATGACCCCTTCACTACACAAACACCACTGTACTGCCCTAAACCCTAAAACACTACCCCAGCACTACCCCCTACACTACCCAAACACCACTGCACTAACATAAACCCTAAAACGCTACCCCCAGCACAACCCCTACACTACACAAACACCACTGCACTACCCTAAACCCTAAAACACTACCCGCAGCACGACTCCCTACACTACCCAAACACCACTGCACTACCCTAAACCCTAAATCTACCCCCAGCACGACCCCCTACACTACCCAAACACCACTGTACTACCCTAAACCATAAAACACTACCCCCAGCATGACCCCCTACACTACATAAACACCACTGCACTACCCTAAACCCTAAAACACTACCACCAGCATGACCCCCTACACTACTCAAACACCACTGCACTACCCTAAACCCTAAAACACTACCCCAGCATGACCCCCTACACTACACATACACCACTGCACTACCCAAACCCTAAAACACTACCCCCAGCACGACCCCCTACACTACTGCACTACCCTAAACCCTAAAACACTACCCCCAGCATGACCCCCTACACTACCCAAACACCACTGCACTACCCTAAACCCTAAAACACTACCCCCAGCACGACCCCCTACACCACCCAAACACCACTGCACTACCCTAAACCCTAGAAAAGAAACCCCCACCCCATGCCCAATCCCCTTACCTCTCACTCCTCATGGTTCCTCTCTCCTCGTGGTTCCTGCTTCACGTCATCTCTGAGGGGCGGTGCACGTTGTTGTGAGGAAACGGAACAGCCTCTGTTTCCTTACAACGACATGGATCGTCTACATGTTTTTAGAACGCATGGTCATTTACCATACATACCTTTACAACAAAATTTGTTGTAAAGGCATGCGTGTAAATGACCATGCGTTCTAAAAAAATGGGTGGTAGTAATGACTTCGTGATGTACAACGCATGCGTGGTAATGCATGCGTTGTAATGGTATCGCAAAGTAAAAAAGTCCTTGTAACGGCTGTTTACCGATCGAAGCTGGCCCCTGTTCTTCAGTGAGACGTTTATTTGATTAATTAGGAGGAAGGAATGTGTTTTTTTTACCAAAAAGTGCATTCCCGGCTGTTGTATTGTGAAAGTGTCCGCGTGGCCTGGTTTCACTTCCGGTGAGAGAGTGGAAGAGTCTGTTTGGATCTAAAGGAGTTCTGTTGTTGGACGGGGCCGGCACGACATGTCATCAGAAAACATAGCTAATGGAAAGCGTCCTCCCTGAAGTGTGGAGCAGTGCCATGAGAGGTCAACGAGTGTGCGTCCCACCGCAGTATGACCGTACCGCGTGACCCATGTGCCGCCTCCAGGGTACGGGAGGCAGAAGCGGCATCGCAGGTCCTCTTGAAGACCGTTGTAGCACTAATTCTACATTTTGGTACTAGGGCATTTTAACTTCGTTGTTCCTGCCAGATACAAAGAGAAGATCCTGTGTTATTCAGTGCCCTCGTTACCTTTTTTGTGGGTTGTGGTGCTTGTCACTTCGCTGCCCTGCCGGTGCACACGACTGGGCACCCCACCTCGTGTGCCATCTGCAGGGCCTCTGCCCTCGGATCACTGGTTTCGGTTTCTGGAGTGGCAACATAAACAGTTGCTCCCAAAGGACTAGCCTGAACACTTAGGTGAATATCCCCTGCACCAGCATTCCACGGAAATTCTTTCCTAGCTCTCCCACGTCAACGAGCACGGCTCCGCTCGCGACATCGTATGACGTCATCGGAGCCATAAGAGGACCTCGTCGGCGTGCTGACGTCAGTTCCACCCATTTTATCCGTGCCACCGAGGCAAACAGGGGACCAAGACATTTTCACATGTATACATAGTATAATAAATATATATATATTCACTGAAAAAACCATAGGTTTCAGACACGTTATAGTTAGAAATTAGCATTTAAAAAACCTTAGAAATTCACTGAAAAAACCATAGGTTTCAGGGGCGTTATAGTTAGTTGGACATTTCACTCGTACAAAACCATAGAAATTCCCCAGTTATAGTTAGTTCAGCTAACTATAACTCGCGCACTCGCAATGCACTGCTGATGACGTCACATATTACATCACTCATGACATGGTCAGTGACATCACTCATGACATCACTGATGACATCTCAAATGATATCACTGATGACATCACTGATGACATCATCCAGTGAATGTGTGTTTTTCTGAAAATTAAATATATTTTATATATGTATATCTCAAGGTCGATGGAAGAATAAATGGGTATATAAGTGTCTAAATGGATGATTTTTTTGTAAAATTGATTGTATAACTGACTAAGTGTATCTTAGTGAATACATGGGTTAGTGAGTAATGTTTAAATATGAAAATATCTGTATCAGTCTCTCACTTTGTGTATAAGTGGCTGCATGGGTTGGTGAGTAGCTACATGAGTGTCTATATGGGTTATTAGTTGGTTTTTGAGTATCAGTATGAGTGTCTGAGTGTCTGTATGGTTCAGTGGGGGTATTACTTAGTGCATAGATGCATGAATGAGTGACTCACTGTTTGTATGTGTTGAAGACAGCATGTGTGCAGGACTGTATAGGTGGATGAGTATGTGTATAGGTGTGTTAGTGAGTGAATGACTGTCTCAATAGTGTCTTTATGAGTAACTACATATGTTTTAAACTAGTATATGTGAGTATTGGTGTATATAAGTGAGTATATGTGAGAGTGAGAGATTGGAAGAGTTCCTGTACAAATAAGTAGGTGTTTCTATAAGTGATTGTTTAAGAGAGTAAGTATGTGTAAGTTTCTGTAGAAGTAAGTGTGGTAGTGTGTGTATAACTGTATATGCAAGTAAATGGATGTTTGATACTTTGTTTGCATGTGTGACTATGTGTGTGAGTAACTCTATGGATGAGTGGCGGTGTGTAACAGGATGTATAGGTGTATGAGTACATATGATGAGTGAGTACATGTATGAGTGACTGTATAGGGACTGTTGGTGAATGAGTGGATGTGTGTGTAGATCTTGGAATTCTGAATAGGTGTGTTGTAACTGGTATTGGTATGTCCATTGTTTTGAAAATGTTAGTTTGTATTTTTGAGTGTGTGTATCAAAGGTTATATTAGGGTGAGAGGAGGTCTGCCACTCTATCACAAGGATGATGTCATCAATGATGTCATCAGTGATGTCATTTGAGATGTCATCAGTGATGTCATGAGTGATGTCACTGACCATGTCATGAGTGATGTAATATGTGACGTCATCAGCAGTGCATTGCGGGCGCGCGAGTTATAGTTAGCTGAACTAACTATAACGGGGAATTTCTATGGTTTTGTACGAGTGAAATGTCCAACTAACTATAACGCCCCGAAACCTATGGTTTTTTCAGTGAATATATATATATATATATATATACTGTTCCACAAGTTCCCCAAAAGGTGAGGCGCACTCTCAGTAGGCTCACTCCAAGCAGGGGAAGACACAGGCACAACCAGCGCCAGCAGAGCCTGACGTGTTTCGGGCCTCCGCCCTTCCTCTGAGGCTCTCTGATATTGAATAACTGCCAGCATACGGATAACCAGTAAATCTAGGTATGTAGGTGTGTGACTGACTCTATAAGTGAGTGATTAAATGTATCTTACTGAATGCACGGGTTAGTGACTAAACTGTGTGAATGTCTGTATCCGTCTGTCTGTTGGTGTGTAAGCGGCTGCATGGGTTTGTGAATAGCTACATGAGTGTCTATATGGGTTATTGATTGGTTGTCTGAGTATCTGTATGGATGCCTGAGTGTTTGTATGGGTGGGGTGTGTGTGACTCTGTGCAAAGATGTGTGAGTGGGTGATTCACTGGGTGCATGGTTTCAAGAGTGCATCTGTGATGGACTGTATGGGTGTGTGAGTGAGTGAATGTATATCTCAGTGGTACATGTGTGAGTAACTACGTATGTGAAAGGCAGTATATATGTGTGTTGGAATATATAAATAGCTATAAGTGAGAGTGTGTGATTATGAGAGTGACTGTATGGATGAGTGTGTGCTTGTATCAGTGATTGTATAAAAGCGTAAGAATGTCCTAGTATTTGTATGAGTAAGTGAGCTGGTGTGTGTATAACTGTATAGGTGAGTAAATGGGAGTGTGATTAATTATTTGCATGACTGACTAGGTGTGTGAGTACCTCTATGGATGAGTGGTGGTGTGCGAGTGTCTATATAGGCGTATGAGTGCATATGATAGTCCCGTACTGAGTGATTGTAAGTCTGAGTGACTGTACGGGTGAGTGAGTGGATATGTGTTTAGACCTAAGAATCAGTGAGTGGGTATGTAGTTATTGCTGCTGGAGTGTCTATGGTTTTGAGAATGGCAGTCTGTTATTTAGAGTTGGTGTATCAAAGGTTACATTAGGGTGTGAGAAGATGCATCAAATTATCACAAGGATGATGTCATATGGATGATGTCATCAGTGATGTCATCAGTGATGTCATTTGAGATGTCATCAGTGATGTCATCAGTGATGTCACTGACCATGTCATGAGTGATGTCATATGTAACGTCATCAGCAGTGCATTGCGGGGGCGCGAGTTATAGTTAGCTGAACTAACTATAACGTGGGAATTTCTCTGGTTTTGTACGAGTGAAATGTCCAACTAACTATAACTTTCCCTAAAACCTATGGTTTTTTCAGTGAATTTCTAAGGATTTTTAAATGTTAATATCTAACTATAACGTGCCTGAAACCTATGGTTTTTTCAGTGAATTTCAAAGGTTTTTTAAATGCTAATTTCTAACTATAACATGCCTGAAACCTATGGTTTTTTAAGTGAATTTCAAAGGTTTTTTAAATGCTAGTTTCTAACTATGCCTACAGAGGTAGGACATGTGAAGAAAGAAGAAGAAAAGCGCAGAAAGAAGGAAGACAAATGCAGAAAGAGGCAACAGAAGTCCAGAAAGACGAAGAAAAGTGCAAGAAGAAGGAAGAAATGTGCAGAAAGAACCAACAGAGGAGTAGAAAGTACTCCTGTGCCCCCAACTTTTGCTGATGGGTACTGGTGGTAACTGACTCTGTCTCTGGTGGTAAAAGACACTTAGAATACAGTGAAAACACCTACATACACTAGGGAACACTATGCGTTGGGGTACCCCTGTGATTAGCATGACCTCCTCTGTATTTGCCATGAGTTAGTGCCTGGGTCATTGGATGAGTACATGGGTACTGACTGGATGATTAGAGTACTGCAAGGAGAGTGGATGGTCAATTTATAAGTGCTTGTGTTTTGGCGGAGTGATTGGATAAGTACATGGTGCTCGCTGGTTGATTGGAGGAGTGCATGGGTAGTGACAGGGCGATGGCTGGACTGCATCAGTAGTGCTCAGGGTAAGTTGGAGGATTAATTCCCCTTGAATCCTGAGGGTCCCTATTTGATAAAAGCCCTGGCGGTGGCGGTCCCCGGGGCTTGGGGGGACTTGGAGGCCCCCAAACATTAAAAACAAGCCCCGGGAGGTGGCGGTCCCCGGGGCTGCGGGGGCCCCGCGGGCCCTGCATATATTTGTTGGCAATGCCCCCGGGACCTGGCCCACCCGGGGTCTCAATTAAATGAAGCGCGGTATCCCGCGCTTCATTTGTTTTACATTTCGGGGGATTTGCGACCCCAGCGCGAATTTCGCCATTTTTTTTAACAAGATGCTTTTTGGCCCTGGGGTCCTTGTGGGACCCCCTGAGCAGGCCTAGGGGTCAGGGTGTTTCTACCCTGCCCCTTTTCTTCTTTTTCACCTTTGTTTCCCTGTTTTCTTGTGACTCGGTTCTACCGAGTCACAAGATGGCTGCCAACACTTCCTGGTTTGGAGTGTTGGCAGCCAATTAAAATGAAGCTCGTGGTCGGGAGGGTTCGCGGATCCACCGCGCCTCTAGATATCGATATTTGTTTTTTACAATTTCTCAGCAACCACCGGATTTACACCATTTTTAAAAAGGTCGCTTTCTGAGCCAAGCAGTTCTCAAATAGCGTCAAAGCACTTTTGAATTATTTGTTATCTCTATGTTTTTTTATCCAGTTGACCACTTAATTAAATGTTACGCTTAGGGGAGAAAATATGGTGTTACCAAGTTGGAGTTTCTGCTTCAGCTCGTCATTCTGTGATTCTGGTCAAATCACTTAATCTCCCCATGCCTACAACCAAAATGAGTTTGTCCTTGTATGATGTAACCAATGCTCATGTAAAGCACTCCAATATCTGACCAGCCAGCACTATATAAAACTGCAAAAAAACAAAGGATAAAAAGTGTTTTCCACACTTCTGTCATTGGGCTATATGTGGGCTACATCTGGGTGATATTTGTGCTACATTTGGGCTAATTTTTCTCTGGTGGCCATCTTGGGAGACTTCAATTACATTCATTAAACTTTATTCGATCTGATTTAGAAACATAGATCATAAAAGTGTACATAAAAACAGTAAATCCTCTTTCTTAATACAATACAGTGAGAATTAATTAAAACCAGTAGGTAAAAACGGGTGTTACAAAGCCCGGTTCAGAGCAACTTCAGGTTAACAGAATAGTAAAGTTCAATGTTTCGCCAGATCAATCTCATGTACTTCGTGCAAAATACGCAATAAGGGGTCCAAGTAAGATGCAACGCTCCAATACCTGACCAGTCTGCACTATATAAAACTGCAAAAAAACTAAAATTAAAAAGTGTTTTCCACACTTCTGTCATTGGGCTATATGTGGGCTACATGTGGGTGATATTTGTGCTACATTTGGGCTCTTTTGTCTCTGGTGGCCATCTTGGGATACTTATTTGTTATGAAGTTTCCTAATTTCCTCATTTACTGCAGTCTCCTCAGTAGGAAATGCTTTCAGTTTTTTACTTTGATTCCATCAAGAAGGCATTCAGATGTGTCACACATTTGCCATAAATTCAGAATGTTAGCACTTTAGTTGCTCATTAGATCACTGTAGTAAAGCTACTGCTCACCAGGGAGTTAACTGGAAGTCTACTGCTGGTATTGAAAGTGATTGTTTCAGTCTGCATGTCAGAATTTTCTAATGAAATAGAAGAGGATTTGAGATCTCACTTAAAACATGCCCTAATTTTTCTTTCTGCAGAACTAACCATAATTTCTATGGCAAAATGAACCCCCTCATTTTTTTCCTTTTTAAATTAAATGTTTTAAGTGTTACCGGTTTATTCCAATCAAGATGGCTTCAGGTGTGCCATAATTTTGTCATAAGTAAGACTGTTAGCGCTCTAGTTGTTCTTTAGAACACTCTGGGAAGCTTCAGTAGAACACAAAGGAATCAACTGGCAGGCTGCTCCTATTGAAATATAACAGGAAGATATTTGTAATCTCACTTAAAACATGTCCTAATTTTTCTTTCTACAGCACTAACCATAATTTCTATGACAAAATGAACCCCATCATTTTGTTCCTTTTTAAATTAAATGTTTTAAGTGTTACCAGTTTATTCCAATCAAGATAGCTTCAGGTGTGCCATAATTTTTTCATAAGTAAGACTGTTAGCGCTCTAGTTGTTCTTTAGAACACTCTGGGAAGCTGCAGTAGAACACAAAGGAATCAACTGGCAGGCTGCTCCTGTTGAAATATAACAGGAAGATATTTGAGATCTCACTTAAAACATGTCCTAATTTTTCTTTCTACAGCACTAACCATAATTTCTATGACAAAATGAACCCCATCATTTTGTTCCTTTTTAAATTAAATGTTTTAAGTGTTACCAGTTTATTCCAATCAAGATGGCTTCAGGTGTGCCATATTTTTGTCATAGGTAAGGCTGTTAGCGCTCTAGTTGTTCTCTAGAACACTCTGGGAAGCTGCAGTAGAACACAAAGGAATCAACTGGCAGGCTGCTCCTGTTGAAATATAACAGGAAGATATTTGAGATCTCACTTAAAACATGTCCTAATTTTTCTTTCTACAGCACTAACCATAATTTCTAAGACAAAAATGAACCCCATCATTTTGTTCCTTTTTAAATTAAATGTTTTAAGTGTTACCAGTTTATTCCAATCAAGATGGCTTCAGGTGTGCCATACTTTTGTCATAGGTAAGGTTGTTAGCGCTCTAGTTGTTCTTAAGAACACTCTGGGAAGCTGCAGTAGAACACAAAGGAATCAACTGACAGTCTCTGCCCTTGTTGGATTTACATGTTTTACTGAGAATGTCAGACTTCATTCTCACATGACTGAGAAAGATAATGTGAATTTACAGAAAATATGCTCTCATTTTAGCTTCTGGAGCACCTTCCAAACCTCTGTGGGACAAGCATGAGAACATTGTTTTCTCTCAAACATGATTCATGAAATCCCAGCAGAAGGTTTTTCACAGGGTAAAATCACCCTAGAACACACCACAATTCCTAAAATTAGTATGGTACCATCAACAAATGAATTCTAATGTAACTAAAGTCTGTTATCACCCTTTATAGTTCTCCTTTTGGTGACCCTCAAAATCTTCTATTCACTACAATGCATTTCATTGGGGTGCTATCATGTATATTGGTCCCAAGATGGCTGCCAACACTTCTTGGATGAAGTGCTGACAGCCAATCAGATCTCACGATGACATGTGTGGTTAGGCTCCTGCCCAGATATATAAAGTTCTTTTTCCTTTAATATTTAAAAACTACTGAACGTATTTACACCATTTTTGAAAAGGTCGCTTTCTGAGCCAAGCAGTACCTTTATGCCAAATCTGGGGTAAATCCGTTCAGTAGTTTCCGCTGTAGCCTTGCACAAAGTTCCCTATGGGAAATTGATTTTTTGACTCTTATTTTTTGAATTTCTCAGCAACTACTGAACGGATTTACACCATTTAACAACAAGCATTGGCATAGCCAATAGGTCTCGCCTTTGGGACCTTAGAAGTGTTTAGCCATGCAACAGTAAATGCTGTTGCAGTAAGGATATTGTGCTGCATAACTAAATACTTATAAGGTCCCAAAGGCGAGACCTATTGGCTATGCCAATGCTTGTTTTAATTCGCATAGATTGTTAATGTATTTACAAAGCACCTGGCAATGGCAGGGCTCCTCCTATACCCCACACAAGCTCTTCCGCTGCTCTTCAAGCTTTTCCACTGGAAAGTGTAGGATATCTTTTGTAGGGCGTGCGACTTCTTTTAATCGAGAAAGCAGGCAAGCGCACATTACTGGTAGTAAGGTGGGGTGCATTCTTGGAGCGATAGGGTGGAATGGTGAGAGAGTTCGAGATGGAGAAGAGACTAGGGAAACTGGAAAGATGGAAGTGAAGCGAGAGAATGGGAGAGTTGGGGGTGACGGTGAAAGGATCTCTGTTGTGGCTAGCGAGGGAGGGGCAAAACTATGAGAGGCGCGGATAGGAGTTTGACAGCGAGAGTGATGACGTGCGACGAAGAACGACTGCACATGTCAAATGTACTCTGTGACTGCCCATGCACAGTGCCTGTGTACTAGTCCAGAATATTTGCTTTCTCACAGCCTGAAATTGCTGAGGACAGCTTCACGTCCACAAACGCAATGCAAAGAAAATGTAACAGCCCCAGCAGTCTCAAACCAAAAATACTATGTGCACGAGACTATTACATATTTCTTGGTGAGAACTATTTTGTTACACAAAATGAGAACAAAAATAGTGTTTACGATAGCGCTGGTATTTTTACCCGCGTGTCTCTGTTCTGCTACAGTACAAGATGTCTCATGTTTCAAATCCTGTCAACAGTGAAGGGCGACTAGCGGCTCTCGGAGCTGATATTCACGAACAAGCCACACAAGAGAGTAATGGCCTCATTAGCATTTAACATGATGAAAACTTTCTGCAAAAATTAATAAAATCTGGGAATAAGATATCCGCAGAGCTCTGCCCTCTGTTGTAACTGGGCTGCTCTGTAAATTGCTTCAGGTCAAGTGTCGTGAGCCGCATTGCACCACTAGGGGGAGCTGCACAGCTGCTTGTTTGGAAGATACATAGACTTCCCTTTACATTCACATACGTTACCCGTTTCAGTAAGTGCACACTACACTGAAAATATGCATTTATTACATTTTAAATTCTATGCCGCCTGTCGGTAGTGATATATAAATGTTAATGATTCTATTTTTATTGTTAAAGTCGCCGAGGGCTGTTCGCTACAGCGCCTGCCCAAGATGATGTCCGTGCTACAAATTCTCCAATGTTCCAGAGCGAGACCAGCGCAAAGCCAGTTGTTCTCTTAATGCCGTCCCCACACAAACCAGACGGCGGATGGCTTCCACGCGACAACCACACCCTATACCACGGGCAAAGTAAAACAAGCACGCGAGTGGTGCGTGCGTGCGCGCGCCTCGCGCTAAAAGTTTAAAAAAAGGAGGCACGTCTGGCGAGTGGCGAGCGATGTGCTTAATGAGCCATGACGATAGAGGAAAGCCAGATGGCGCCTCTGCGCGTAACTGTGCGCGTAACCGCAAGCTTTAGGCCACAAGCAAAAGCGTGTGGTGAGCTTTTTAAAGCCCACTTACTAAAAGTCTTGCCAGAGAAGCGCATGCGCTGGCTCAGGCGAGACCTAAAAAGGTGAAAAACAAGAAATGGGGGCAGGGTAGAAACACCCTGACCCCCTAGGCCTGCTCAGGGGGTCCCACAAGGACCCCCAGGGCCAAAAAAAGCATTTTTTTTTTCAAAAAACGGCCGAATTCGCGCTGGGTGCGCAATTCCGGACGAATTTTTTTTTTTAAAACAAAGCGCGGGCTCCCGCGCTTCGTTCCTTAAAGCCCCCGGTTGGCCAGGTCCCGGGGGCAATGCCAAATTAATTTGCGGGGGACCGCGGCCCTCCCGCAGTCCTGGGGGCCGCCACCTCCCTGGGGCTTTGCTTTATAAATGTGTGGGGGGGCCTCCTGCCCCCCCCTCACACTGCCCCGGGGACCACCACCTCCCCGGGGCACTGTTTAATTATATGCGGACCGTCACCTCCCCGGGGCTTAATTAAAAAAATGAAAGTGTGAGGGGGGGGCTCCTCGCCCCCCCCACACTGCCACGGGGACCACCACCTCCCCGGGGCACTGTTTGTTCAAATGCGGGGGTCTGTTACAGACCCCCGGGCCCCGGGGACTACCACCTCCCCGGGGCTTTGAAAATGATGGGAGGGGGGCAGTGCGGCCCCCCTCCTGGAGCCCTTGATGGCCTTGGGGACCGACACCTCCTAGGGCCAGCTCCTGCAATGTCCCGGGGTGCCTACCCCCGGGACATTGCTGTTTGCTATGGCAGGGCGGGAGCACGGCTCCCACCCTGTCATCGCAAACCCTGCTTTGCTTCGTTGAAGCGAGAGCAGGAAAACCTGCTCTTGCTTCAACGAACCAAAGCAGGATTGCTTTTGAGCAAGGGGAGCTGCATGTCAGCAGCTCCCCTTGCTCAAAAGCAATGCCGGCTCCTGCAGGAGGCGGGGAGCCGGCGGGACCGTGGGGGCATTGGGGCTACCCCACGGTCCCCAACGCAAAGGGTCGGCCCCGGGGGATGGGATCCCCGGGGCCAGTAGTGGCCCGGGAGGAGGGCCACGCGGCTCCCTTTTCTTAAAAAGAATGGCCTGGCCCCGGGGCCGAAATCGGCCTGGGGAGGAGGGCCGCGCAGCCCCCCTCCTCAGAAATAAAATAAAATAATTAATGGGCAAGCCCCGGGGATGGGGTCCCCGGAGCCAATAGTGGCCCAGGGAAGGGGGGGCCTCGCGGCCCCCCTTCCCTGTAAATATTTTAAAAAAAAGAAGAGGCCATGCCCCGGGGGATGGGGTCCCCGGGGCCTAAAGTGGCCGAGGGAAGGGGGGCCACGCCGCCCCCCTTCCCTTTAATTATGTATGAAAAAAGGAGGCCATGCCCCTTGGGATGTGATCCCCTGGGCCGAAATTGGCCTCGGGTTGGGGTCCGCACGGCCCCCTTCCCGTTTTTTTCTTTTTTTAAAAGGGGTCAGGCCCTGGGGGATGGGGTCCCCAGGGCCCCAAAAATAGTAAAAGAAGGGGGGCCACACAGCCCCCTTCTTATAAAAAAAAAAAAAGCCGGCATCACGCCGGAGGCCCCGCCCCCTCCCTGCACCACTCTGCAAACGCACCCCCTGGCGCGTTGTAAGATGGAAAATTAAGTTCCCATGAATATTGAGGGTCCCTGGGGGACAACTAGCCCACCAGGTACCTCCAGTAAGCGCCACACACCTGGATTGCAGAGAGGTGGTCCGAGGCCACGCCCCTTTTTACACCACTCTGCAAACGCGGCTCCCGGCGCACTGCTGCTTGGGGGATGAGGTCCTCTTGTGTCCTCAACTTAGAACGCGCCAGGAGGCGCGTTTGCAGAGTGGTGGGGAAAGGGGGCGTGGCCTTTGTCCACCTCTCAGCAATCCCACTGTGTGGGGCTTACTGGAGGTAAGACGTAGGCTAGTTGGCCCTAAAGAACCCCCAGCAGCGAAGGGGACTTCAATCCCCATCCAAGAGCGCGCCAGGAGGCGCGTTTGCAGAGTGGTGGGCAAAGGGGCGTGGCCTGCTAAGAGAACTTAGCAATCCTGCTGTGTGGGACTTACTGGAGGTAATAGGAGGGGTAGTTGGCCCCCAAGGTTGTCGTTGGGGGCCAACTACACCTCTTGTTACCTGCAGTAAGTCCCACACAGTGGGATTGCTAAGACGTCTAAGGAGGACATGTCCCCCTTTCTCCACCACTCTGCAAACGCGCCTCCTGGCAGACTACAGGGTGGGGGATGAAGTCCAATTTACTCCTGAGGGACTTTGGGGGCCAAGAAGCCCTCTTGGTACCTCCTCTAAGTCCTATGCAGCGGAATTCCTGAGAGCTGGTCGGAGGCCCAGCACCCTTTCTCCACCACTCTGCAAACGTGACTACTACTTAAAGAAGCATCTTTCTGCACCTCTGACTTAGAGGTAGTTTTAATCCCCCTGCCCTATTATGTACTAGGGCCTTACAAAGGAGGTCATGCCAATCACAGGGGTACCCCAACGCATAGTGTTCCCTAGTGTATGTAGGTGTTTTCACTGTATTCTAAGTGTCTTTTAGCATAGCACTGGCTCTAGGCCTGGTTAGTCAGAGTCAGTTACCATCAGTACCTGTCAGCAAAAAGTTGGGGGCGCAGGATGACTTTGCAACAAGGCCTCTTTCTGCTCCTCTGTTGGTTCTTTGTGCACATCTCTTGCTTCTTTCTGCACCTTTCTTCGTCTTTCTGGACTTCTATTGCCTCTTTCTGCATTTCTCTTGCTTCTTTCTGCGCCTTTCTTCCTCTTTCTGCACATGTCCTACCTCTGTAGGCATAGTTAGAAATTAGCATTTAAAAAACCTTTGAAATTCACTGAAAAAACATAGGTTTCAGGGACGTTATAGTTAGAAATTAGCATTTAAAAACCTGAGAAATTCACTGAAAAAACCACAGGTTTCAGGGACATTATAGTTAGTTGGACATTTCACTCAGTACAAAACCAGAGAAATTTGGCCGTTATAGTTAGTTGAGCTAACTATAACTCGCGCCCCGCAATGCACTGCTGATGACGTCACATATTACATCATTCATGGCATGGTCAGTGACATCACTGATGACATCTCAAATGACATCACTAATGGCATCACTGATGACATCATCCACGTGATAATCTGATGCACCTCCTCACACCCTAATATAACCTTTGAAACACCCACTCTAAAATACAGACTACCATTTTCGAAACCATAGACACACCAATACCAGTTACTACGTACCCACTCACTGATTCCTAGGTCTACACACACGTCCACTCATTCACCCATACAGTCACTCATACATGCAGTCACTTATCAATACAGCACTATCATTTGCACTCATACACCTATACAGACACTCACACATCGCCACTCATCCATAGAGTTACTCACACACCTAGTCAGTCATGCAAAGAATCAATCACACTCCCATTTACTCACCTATACAGTCATACACACACCACCTCACTTATTCATACAGATACTAACACATACTTACTCTCTTATACAATCACTGATACAAGCACACACTCATCCATACAGCCACTCTCACAATCACTCACTCTCACATTTAGTGATTTATATACCCCAACACTCACATATACTGCCTTTCACATATGTAGTTACTCACACATGTACCACTGAGACAACTATTCACTCACCAACACACCCATACACACACTCACCCACCCCTACAGCCCTTCACAGATGCACTCTTGAACCCATACACCCAGTGAATTACCCACTCACACATCTATGCACAGAGTCACACCCCCCCACCCACCCACACACACACTCAGGCACCCATACAGATACTCAGACAACCAATCAATAACCCATATAGACACTCATGTAGCTACTCACCAACCCATGCAGCCGCTTACACACCAACTAACAGACTGATACAGACCTTCACACAGTTTAGTAACTAACCCATGCATTCAGTAAGACACGTTTAATCACTCACTTATACAGTCAGTCACACACCTATTAAATCATCCATTCAGACAGTCATACACCCATTCTTCAATACACCTTGGCTTATATATATATAAAACATATTTAAACTTTACAAAAACACACAGTCACTGGATGATGTCATCAGTGATGTCATTTGAGATGACATCAGTGATGTCACTGACCATGTCATGAATGATGTAATATGTGACGTCATCAGCAGTGCATTGCAGGGGCGCGAGTTATAGTTAGCTCAACTAACTTTAACGGCTGAATTTCTCTGGTTTTGTATAAGTGAAATGTCCAACTAACTATAACATCCCTGAAACCGTGGTTTTTTCAGTGAATTTCTAAGGTTTTTTAAATGCTAGTTTCTAACTATAACGTCCCTGAAACCTATGGTTTTTTCAGTGAATATATATATATATATATATATAGGGATGAAGTATTGGCAGGACCTCAGCCCCGTTATTGTGCAGCAAACCCACTGGGGTAAACATTTGGACATGTTGCGGGTATAACAGCACCTACTGGGGTTTAATAATAAAAACAGACTACGTTAACCATGATGCTCCACGCGCATACGCCCACATAGGCGGAACATTTAAATATGCGCAGCTGGTCTGTTTTTGCTGTCGTATCACCGTGTAAGTGCCAGTGAGCAAGGGCGGTATGCCCGAAACGCGCCTGCCTGCTGTATTTGTTGCTGTCGTAGCAAGGCTGACAAACTCCTGCAATCCTTGGAGTAAATGATGAAAACTCGCCGGGTGTGGTGTCTTCATTGGGGGCAACTCTTTTTGGATTTCATGTGTGCGGTTTGTCTCAGCCGCGAAGATGCCCCACTGCAGATTCATGGCAGGGCTGCAGCGCCTGCAATTGAGAGACGCTTGTGGCACGACGAGTCCAATCCAGGGATGAAGTATTGGCAGGACCTCAGCCCTGTTATTGTGCAGCAAACCCACTGGGGTAAACATTTGGACATTTTGCGGGTATAGCAGCACCCACTGGGGTTTAATAATAAAAACGGACTACGTTAACCATGATGCTCCACGCGCATACGCCCACATGGGCGGAACATTTAAATATGCGCAGCTGGTCTGTTTTTGCTGCCGTATCACCGTGTAAGTGCCAGTGAGCAAGGGCGGTATGCCCGAAACGCGTCTGGCCTGCTGTATTTGTTGCTGTCGTAGCGAGGCTGACAAACTCCTGCAATCCATGGAGTAAATGGTGAAAACTCGCCGGGTGTGGTGTCTTCATTGGGGGCAACTCTTTTTGGATTTCATGTGTGCAATTTGTCTCAGCCGCGAAGATGCCCCACTGCAGATTCATGGCAGGGCTGCAGCGCCTGCAATTGAGAGATGCTTGTGGCACGATGAGTCCAATCCAGGGATGAAGTATTGGCAGGACCTCAGCCCTGTTATTGTGCAGCAAACCCACTGGGGTAAACATTTGGACATTTTGCGGGTATAGCAGCACCCACTGGGGTTTAATAATAAAAACGGACTACGTTAACCATGATGCTCCACGCGCATACGCCTACATGGGCGGAACATTTAATTATGCGCAGCTGGTCTGTTTTTGCTGCCGTATCACCGTGTAAGTGCCAGTGAGCAAGGGCGGTATGCCCGAAACGCGTCTGGCCTGCTGTATTTGTTGCTGTCGTAGCGAGGCTGACAAACTCCTGCAATCCTTGCAGTAAATGGTGAAAACTCGCCGGATGTGGTGTCTTCATTGGGGGCAACTCTTTTTGGATTTCATGTGTGCGGTTTGTCTCAGCCGCGAAGATGCCCCACTGCGGATTCATGGCAGGGCTGCAGCGCCTGCAATTGAGAGACGCTTGTGGCACGACGAGTCCAATCCAGGGATGAAGTATTGGCAGGACCTCAGCCCTGTTATTGTGCAGCAAACCCACTGGGGTAAACATTTGGACATTTTGCGGGTATAGCAGCACCCACTGGGGTTTAATAATAAAAACGGACTACGTTAACCATGATGCTCCACGCGCATACGCCCACATGGGCGGAACATTTAAATATGCGCAGCTGGTCTGTTTTTGCTGCCGTATCACCGTGTAAGTGCCAGTGAGCAAGGGCGGTATGCCCGAAACACGTCTGGCCTGCTGTATTTGTTGCTGTCGTAGCGAGGCTGACAAACTCCTGCAATCCTTGGAGTAAATGGTGAAAACTCGCCGGGTGTGGTGTCTTCATTGGGGGCAACTCTTTTTGGATTTCATGTGTGCGGTTTGTCTCAGCCGCGAAGATGCCCCACTGCGGATTCATGGCAGGGCTGCAGCGCCTGCAATTGAGAGACGCTTGTGGCACGACGAGTCCAATCCAGGGATGAAGTATTGGCAGGACCTCAGCCCTGTTATTGTGCAGCAAACCCACTGGGTTAAACATTTGGACATTTTGCGGGTATAGCAGCACCCCCTGGGGTTTAATAATAAAAACGGACTACGTTAACCATGATGCTCCACGCGCATACGCCCACATGGGCGGAACATTTAAATATGCGCAGCTGGTCTGTTTTTGCTGCTGTAGCACTGTGTAAGTGCCAGTGAGCAAGGGCGGCATGCCCGAAACGCGTCTGGCCTGCTGTATTTGATGCTGTCGTAGCGAGGCTGACAAACTCCTGCAATCCTTGGAGTAAATGGTGAAAACTCGCCGGGTGTGGTGTCTTCATTGGGGGCAACTCTTTTTGGATTTCATGTGTGCGGTTTGTCTCAGCCGCGAAGATGCCCCACTGCGGATTCATGGCAGGGCTGCAGCGCCTGCAATTGAGAGACGCTTGTGGCACGACGAGTCCAATCCAGGGATGAAGTATTGGCAGGACCTCAGCCCTGTTATTGTGCAGCAAACCCACTGGGGCAAACATTTGGACATTTTGCGGGTATAGCAGCACCCACTGGGGTTTAATAATAAAAACGGACTACGTTAACCATGATGCTCCACGCGCATACGCCCACATGGGCGGAACATTTAAATATGCGCAGCTGGTCTGTTTTTGCTGCCGTATCACCGTGTAGGTGCCAGTGAGCAAGGGCGGTATGCCCGAAACGCGTCTGGCCTGCTGTATTTGTTGCTGTCGTATTTAGGCTGACAAACTCCTGCAATCCTTGGAGTAAATGATGAAAACTCGCCGGGTGTGGTGTCTTCATTGGGGGCAACTCTTTTTGGATTTCTTGTGTGCGGTTTGTCTCAGCCGCGAAGATGCCCCACTGCGGATTCATGGCAGGGCTGCAGCGCCTGCAATTGAGAGACGCTTGTGGCACGACGAGTCCAATCCAGGGATGAAGTATTGGCAGGACCTCAGCCCTGTTATTGTGCAGCAAACCCACTGGGGTAAACATTTGGACATTTTGCGGGTATAGCAGCACCCACTGGGGTTTAATAATAAAAACAGACTACGTTAACCATGATGCTCCACGCGCATATGCCCAAATGGGCGGAACATTTAAATATGCGCAGCTGGTCTGTTTTTGTTGCTGTCTCACCGTGTAAGTGCCAGTGAGCAAGGGCGGTATGCCCGAAACGCGTCTGGCCTGCTGTATTTGTTGCTGTCGTAGCGAGGCTGACAAACTCCTACAATCCTTGGAGTAAATGGTGAAAACTCGCCGGGTGTGGTGTCTTCATTGGGGGCAAATCTTTTTGGATTTCATGTGTGCGGTTTGTCTCAGCCGCGAAGATGCCCCACTGCGGATTCATGGCAGGGCTGCAGCGCCTGCAATTGAGAGACGCTTGTGGCACGACGAGTCCAAATCAGGGATGAAGTATTGGCAGGACCTCAGCCCTGTTATTGTGCAGCAAACCCACTGGGGTAAACATTTGGACATTTTGCGGGTATAGCAGCACCCACTGGGGTTTAATAATAAAAATGGACTACGTTAACCATGATGCTCCACGCGCATACGCCCACATGGGCGGAACATTTAAATATGCGCAGCTGGTCTGTTTTTGCTGCCGTATCACCGTGTAAGTGCCAGTGAGCAAGGCCGGCATGCCCGAAACGCGTCTGGCCTGCTGTATTTGATGATGTCGTAGCGAGGCTGACAAACTCCTGCAATCCTTGGAGTAAATGGTGAAAACTTGCCGGTTGTGGTGTCTTCATTGGGGGCAACTCTTTTTGGATTTCATATGCGCCCTTCAGCCCCGCATTTTAATACTTAATACGGGCTGGCCGATTTGATGGTCAATCAAATTTAGTTATGCGACTTGCGCGACTGATTAAATACTTTATCCTAAGTTTTAGGATACATTTTATACTCACAAGCTCGCAGTTACTTTGGATTTTCCAACGCTGTAATATTTGCAATGGCAAGAGCGAGCACGAGTTACCACACCAGCGCTAGCCTTTAGGAGAATGACATTACAGATGCCTTCAACCTCTATATCATTATAGCACCATGTATGCAGTCATTGGTCAGCACTTAGATTACAGTAATATGACACTGCAGTAAAGCAATGATACTGCAGTAAAAGTGCCACATCATGTTGTAAAGTGCTTATCTGAACGAATACCACTGTAGAAAGACTACTGCTTACTCACCATGTATATATAGATCACCTTCACTTGCAGTGCACTATGTGAACAAGGCCGCATGTCTGGCGGCCGAAACGCGTCTTTGGACAATGATGGTTAATTAATAAACACCTTGCCACTTCAACTGCTGTGGAGTCTGTGTCCTTGTGTAGTGCCGGTGTGACTGGACACTCTTGGATTTTCATGTGTATTTCTATGCAGAGTCAGGCTAACTCTGCCACACAGACCCCCTCGGCGAACTTTGTTCTTGGGCCTAAAGAATCCTGAAAACAGCCACCGCATTTAATGAACTCTGGGAAGAGATACATGGGATTATGGCCCCCTGATTGCTAAAGTACTGTGCAAACAAGAAAACCATCGTGCCTGAAGTTCGAGTTGAGTCGGAGGACCTAGCCTTACATCAGGCACTGAGGGGTGAGTATTAATTAGCACATGTAGCATATAATCAGGTAACCAAGAGGAGCACTTTTGGCGCCTATTTAAGCACTTTGGAAAATTGCATTTTTCATTTTGTGCTTAAAGGCAGCCTGGCAACAATAATCATAAGCTATTCATCATGTCCAGTGAAGCGCTGCGAGAAAGGGAAGCAGCGTTTGAGACTTTATTTGATAATCTGCCATCAGTACACAACCAGCCACGTACGGCTAATGCACAAAGGGACACTGGGAATGACAATTATAGAAACAAATTGAAAACTTTGGAAAAATTATCAAAATCTGAAATCACGAAATGGTGGGAATCAAAATCACTGCAGAAATACAAGGAAGTTGGTAGAGTCCCTCGAGGGCTCAGAATAATGCTTGCGCCAAGTTTTGACAACCCTAATCCAGATATGCTCAAAGAATGGGCAGAGAGCAATCTGGAAGCATCAATGAGACTAGTAAATATCCTAATCAAATATGCAGACATTGACCGCTCATCAATACTGAAAGACATTGAACGCATAAATGCGGAACTCGACAGCTATGAGCAACAAGAGGCAATTAATAAAGGAAAAGAGGAAATTGCAATTCGCCTCAAAAAGCATGAAGAAACAATAAAAACACGAAAGGTCTTCAAATTCGCAAGAGATAAGGCGGACTCCGAATGTGGACAAATCTTTACCTTTGCGAAACGCTATGATAACATCAGAAAGCAAAGGCTGAATAAATCGACTCCACTCAGCGCTCAACCAACAACAAGCAGAGCCGCGGAAGGCACAGACTCAGCATCAATGTCCGATTTAAACTCTGCACTAGAAAGTGGATCAGAATCAGAAGAAAGGGGTCAAAATGTGGCCGCAACTGATGGAGCAGGCGCAAGCTTGGCCCAGGAGTTGGATTTTTAGTACTGGACAGACGACAAACACTCAGACCAAGACAACCAAGGAATCAAAACTCAGACACAATCGCAGGAGGCGCGAAAGGAGAAAAATCCGAAAAACCCAAATCAACAAACAGAAAGAGAGGAAACTGGAGGCGATAGGAAAACCAGACACTAAAACAATCATCAACCTGAGTGAAATTGATCTGACAGAGGCGGAGAAACAACTCCTCTGTTTAGGTCTCACTTTCTGTCCGGAGAGTAACTTTGACTACTGCAGTACTAGAGTTGATGTATTTAAGTTCATAAGGAAACTCAAACTCATAAAGTTCTTCAAGCAAAAAAATGAAAACAACACCACTAACACGCCTAGCATCGCGTCAGCAGGTGGTAACATTCTGACAGTCTCAGACATCCCCATCATGAGAACCTTGATGGAACTTAACTCCACGGCGAATAGTGCCACGCCAGATACTGTGTTGAATGAATCGATCGTTGGCTCTGATAAAGTACCAAGCCCTTTCAAACCCCACTCAACTTTCACACCTATCATGCCAAAAGATGCAATCGACATCTTCAATGATGTCATTACTAATGAATTAAAAGCATTACATCTCAAGAATCAACGAAAACGCTATTCCAGCCAGTTTCCAGGAAAGAATCAAAGCTACCGTAATCTTATGACCAAACTTCAAAAAGAGAATGAAGTAATCATCAATAAGGCGGACAAGGGTGGCAACATTGTGCTGTGGCCACGCAACCAATACCTAGCAGAAGCAGAAAGACATTTATCGGATTCAACTTGCTACAAAATCTCCAGCCACAAAGAGGTCGCTAGCAGTAATAAAGACCTAAAGAAACATCTCAATGGATTTAGAGCACATGGAGTCATTAGCAAGGATGAATTGTCTTTTCTGCATGCTGAGTTTCCAGTAACACCTATCCTATACTTTCTGCCTAAGATACACAAAGGTACTGTTCCTATACCAGGACGCCCAATTATATCAGCCCGAAAAAATATATGTGAAAATATCTCAAGGTATGTTGACTATTTCTTACAGGGCCTGGTCTCCAGTCTGCCAACTTATCTCAGGGATACTAGTGATTTCCTGCTGAAAATCAAAGACATTCCTTGGAGTCATGACTACATTTTTATGTCACTAGACATTACGTCGCTGTATACTAGTATTAGTCATAGTGACGGCATTGCAGCTTGTAAATATTTTTGGACAAAAAACCGATCAATTGCTACAAACATAACAAACTTTTGCTCTTCCTCATTGAATGGTGCCTATGCCACAATTACTTCTTATTTAACAACAAAGTCTACCAACAGTTAAGGGGAGTGGCTATGGGGTCTTGCTTTTCGCCAAGTTATGCTTGCCTACATGTGGGAGCCTGGGAGGAGGAGACACTTAGAGGTCAGTTATGTGAAACATGGAACAACAATGTCATAACTTGGCTAAGATATATAGATGATGTCTTTGTGATTTGGAAGGGTGATGCGACCAGCGCTAAGTCCTTTATTGATGATATTAATTCTAATATTTTGAACTTAGAATTCAATGCCACCATCAGTGCGACATCCGTTGAGTTTCTGGATGTAGAAATATATGTGAGAGAGCAAAAAATTAACTCAAAACTACATAGAAAGCCTACAGCAGGGAACTCTACACTCCACGCGGCCAGCTTTCATCCCAAGCATCTCATTGCCAGCATCCCCTATGGGGAAATGCTGCGCATACGCAGGATCTGTAGCTCACCATCAGATCTAGCAATATGCCAGGAAGAGTCATTCCAACGTTTCAAACTAAGAGGTTATTCCATAGCCAACATTAAAAAAGCTATGAACAGGGCCAATCAGATCCCAAGGGAAGACCTACTCAAAGACACCCGAGTGGATGACACAAACACTAGTATCCCCAGTCCAGAGCCTTTACATACAGTCACAACCAGATTCATCACGGCATATAACACTGAAGCCCGCAACATCACAGCAGTGATAAACAAGCACTGGGGCATCATCAAATCTGATCCCATATTAGGCCCAGTAGTGTCAAATCAACCAGACATCACATACAAACGAGCACCATCTATGCATGATGCCCTTGTGAAAAACAGTCCAGAAATCATCTCCAAGAGTAACTGGTTATCTGATATCAAGGGATTCAAAAAATGCAACAGTTGCAGGGCTTGCAAATTTGGCAGAAGCATCACCCAGGTAGATTCAGTATTTAGGAAACATCCCTTCATCATAAGGCATCGCCTCACATGCAAAACTGAGTTTGCAGTTTACCTACTTGTCTGTTCATGTAACCTATGGTACATTGGAAGTACAAAGCTACCGGTGCACCAGCGCATCTTACAACATCTTAGGGCCATAGTTAACAATGATTCTACTTACCCTGTAGCAAGGCACTTTAGTGACAAGCACAGCAACAACTTGGCCCATTTACAGTACTCGGTCATTGATTGCATACCTATGCTAGTGAGGGGTGGAAATCGGGAAAAACTCCTTAGACAGCTAGAGAGCAAACACATCATCGAGTTCAACACCAAGGCCCCATCTGGGTTAAACTTGAGTGAAGATTTGCATAACTTCCTATGATTTCTTACTGTATGAACAGGCTATATGTATACACATCGATGACACATAGATTTGTTACCAATGCCCCACTGATTCTGCTATGTTTAGTTCCACCACAATATTTATGGCACACTAGGTGCTTTAGCAAACCATTTATTAGATAGAGAATGGGTATCAATGGCTCAATATGTTCTTGCCATGACTATCTGCTTATAAACTATTTATTTGCACAATATCTAGGTTGAAATCGCATATATGCTTATTTTAGCAATTTGCGGGCTTTATATTTATATTTCTAACAGTAAGCTATTTATTGTGTTATTGGTTTGCTACATGTATTTTTTGGAATCCTTGCGTTTTTGCCACACTTCTTAAATATGTCCATCATAGTTTCATGCAACTGCAGCAGTTGAATCTCCATACAATGTTACTAATTTTGTTCCCTCCCTAACCTAATGTTCCCCCTAGAAATCTATAGGGTGGCATACACCCATGTGTATATGTACTGTAGAGGCACTATAATGATTATCAATTTTTGTGTCTTTTGTTTTAAATAACACCCCGTGTGAAGATGTTGTCACATTAACCATTGGGTTTAGTACATTTTTGCGCGACCAGATGCACTCACGGGCTCACTCACATTTCCAAACACCTCCCTCCCTTTCACAGAACACACACACGAATTTAATCACTCATGAGTAACAGCAACAGCATGTACTCGCTACAATACTAACAGGCACTACAATTCACTCGTGGTATTTTTTAATCTATCTCTTTGCTGATCTTGCGCCCTTCAGCCCCGCATTTTAATACTTAATACGGGCTGGCCGATTTGATGGTCAATCAAATTTAGTTATGCGACTTGCGCGACTGATTAAATACTTTATCCTAAGTTTTAGGATACATTTTATACTCACAAGCTCGCAGCTACTTTGGATTTTCCAACGCTGTAATATTTGCAATGGCAAGAGCGAGCACGAGTTACCACACCAGCGCTAGCCTTTAGGAGAATGACATTACAGATGCCTTCAACCTCCATATCATTATAGCACCATGTATGCAGTCATTGGTCAGCACTTAGATTACAGTAATATGACACTGCAGTAAAGCAATGATACTGCAGTAAAAGTGCCACATCATGTTGTAAAGTGCTTATCTGAACGAATACCACTGTAGAAAGACTACTGCTTACTCACCATGTATATATAGATCACCTTCACTTGCAGTGCACTATGTGAACAAGGCCGCATGTCTGGCGGCCGAAACGCGTCTTTGGACAATGATGGTTAATTAATAAACACCTTGCCACTTCAACTGCTGTGGAGTCTGTGTCCTTGTGTAGTGCCGGTGTGACTGGACACTCTTGGATTTTCATGTGGATATATATATATATATATACGCACACGCACACACACATATATACACACACACGCACACACACAGAGATAGATAGATAGATTCACTGAGAAAAACAAAGCTTGAAGTGATGTTATAGTTTGCTGTCGTAATAATATAAAAACTCATGGTTCACAACAAAAACAAAACACTGAAATTCACCAGTTATACATTACTGAGCTAACTATAACGTGCGCCCCAGCCATGCACTGCTTATGACCTCACACATTACGTCACTCATGACATATTAAATGATAGCATTGTGATATCAATGATGACATCTCAAACAAAAGCATTAATTACATCACCGATCACATCATGCAACAGATATGACAGTTTGCTACAAGCTTTTCATACTGGAAGGTATTCAGCAAGGTACACGTACACCCAGTTTTCCATAACATCTGTAACAAGCAGAACAAGCAAAATATGAAGCTTATCTGTGAAATCATTCATATTAAGAAGATATTTTGATCTTTTTTACTGGTATTGAGGTGCGTATGAAACGTAATAGATCTGTAGTCTTTACTGAGATCAGCAACTTATTAAACCTTGAATACGTTCAAAAACAGTGTTCGGTTATTATTTCACTTAATGAGCTACGCTTGTTAAATAGCTCACCTGACAAAGAATTTTAAGAGAATGGTTTCACTTCTACACATTAGCCAATTAGAAGGTATGTGCTACTAGGCCCTATGGACAACCCTCCATAGTGTATAAAAGTACTCTAAACATATTCCCGAAATGAGCCGAATGGTGTTCACTATTTTAACAATGCTTGCAATCATACTGCTACTGATCTGGTAGTGATTCATCCATAGATTATACATTCTACAACAACTTTTACCATACTGAATGAGACTTGTCTCCAGTATTACACTGTTTCTATTTTAGGACCGAAGTTTGACTGAGGTAATCAGTGATGTGATCAGTGAGGTCAACAATGATATAATTTAACATGTCATGATTGATGTCATATATGAGGTCATAAGCAGTACAAGGTGGAGAGCAAGTTATAGGTTAGCTCAGAAAACTATCACTGGTGAATTTTATTTGCTTTTGTTGTAAAGCATGATTTTATATATTATTACAACATCCAACTATAAATTCACTATAACCTTGGTTTTGTTCAGTGATTTTCTATGGCTTTTTAACGTAAAGTAGGATCTTATTACCATACCTAAGTATAACGTCACTTTAATCTTTTTTTTTTTTTAAATTTTCATCCACCTTTTTCATTGAGCATAGCTTTTGGCCATGAGCGGTGGGGGTTTAGATAGAGGGCCTGGCCTATGGCCAGGCTTGCGATCAATAACGCCCACCCCACTACCCGGACTGCCAAAACCCTGTGGGAGGCCACCCACCCCCGGACCTCCAGCCCACATTTTTCTTGTTTATTAATATTTTTTTTCGCAGTACTGCAGCTGAAGTGCCAGCAGTGGCAGTACGATACAGTGAAAGCTTCAATAGCTGAAACTTGCACGGTCTCACAGCACCATGGCTTCTCACAGGAGTCCCGTGGTACTACACATGCCCATAGGAGTACCGTAGGGCTAAAACATTTTATTTTTGCCCAGCGGGGGTCACCCCACCTTCAAAAAGGGCTAGAGGGTCAGGGTACCCATACACTGCCCCCTTGTATCTTATTATTTTAGTAAACAGAGGACACAGGGACTGAGATCCGAGTCCTGAAATGGCAGCCACATAATTTTCTTAATGTTGCACCCAGCTAATCAACGCGCTCGGTGCTGCAGGACCACAGGGGTACCCTGTGGGACAAACCATCCAGATATCACTACAATTTAAACACTTAATTTCTCTAAAGCGGCTGAACTGATTTACACCAAATAACGAAAAGCAAGCTTAATGATTAACGATCTAATTTCCTGCCAAATTTGGTGTAAATCTGTTCGGCTGTTTTTTTCTGTATCTCTTTCCAAAACTCCTGTGAGAATTAACACAGGAAAAACACGTTTTGGGACCCCATTATTCTTGGCTCTCGCTTGACGGATCACCCCAAAACTTTCCAGGAAGGAGCGAAAGTAGATGAACTTATTTTTCTGAAAGATTCATAAATATTCGTCAAAAAGTGCCTAAGTTATTAGCAAAACAAAAAAACACTCTTCCTGTGGAAACTCTGACCTAACTATAATTGCACGCGCACAGACACACACACCGCGTGCGCGCTCACACACATGCGCACGCACACACACACGCACACATACACATGCGCACATACACATGCGCACATACATACACACATGTGCAAACACACGCGCTCACACACACGCCTGCTCGCACAAACATGTGCACGCAAACACGCACGCACACACATTGACACAGACACATGCACACGCACGCACACACATACACACGTATTTCAAATACTACTTACCATCTAAGCTTTGAGGAAAAGACCCAATTCTTTTTTTTTTTTACTTTGGGGTCTTAAAACATGCAAACAGCAGTCAACATAGAAAACATACTGTAAGAATCTGATCAGTCGATATTTTCACAAGTGCTCAAACTCAATAAAAAGATTCCCAACGGCAAACATAAATTAAATTATTCTTATAAAATTCATTATACCATTAATTATCCAACAATCTGGAAATCACATAATTGGACAGGTTGCAAGTTCGATGTAATTTTCAATTCCATTTTAGAAAATATGCATTCCCTGGGGTATTTAGCTCGTTGTGGATTCATACCATCCATTACAAATCCATAGAATGTCCTTAGAAACGTACTGCACAATTCATTATAAACAATCATGATGAAGAAAGATACAATATCTCATTTGAAAACCACTCGTGGGGTTAATTTCACATCATTGAAGGAAAGAGGAATTAATGGTATAATGAGTATATAAGTGGGTGTATGTGTGTATTTAAAATCCTTACCAATCCCTGAACTCCAAAACCCTCTTACTACCCCTTACGCTAGCATCCCTGTAACATAACATCCCTTACTGCCCCTTAACACTACCTATCCCTGGATCCTAAAATCCCTTAGCCCCACCCATCACTAAACCCTTAAAATCCCTTAGTACCCCTTAACACTACCCATCTCTGAACCCTGAAAACATCTTACTACCCGTATTTAGGTGACATAACATTAACAGATATATACATATTTATATATATATGAATAGTGGTTATGTCCCTTAAAACCATAACCCAATTAATTACCTGCAATGTAAAGTACCACAATGTAAAGGTACTAAAAACGACCCTCAATGTATTTATCTGTGAAGTAACGACTGCGAAGTAAAAGCTACACACCACTGAAATAGTTTGAGTGATTAACACATACACTTGAGGCCTCTGGGAAAGAATTACACCAGAGACGGTCTCTATCCAAGACCCAACTGGCCAAACTGTCCAGTACTTTTAGTTTGGCACAACCGCCATGCCTACACCTAAAGTAGGGAACTCAAATAGAGAACACCGAGCCTACAGCAGCAGTTTGATTACTCTTCCGAAGCTCATAAAAGGATTAAATTCAAAGTCTACCCTACATGGTGCAGTCCATACCCTGTAAGGAGAAAAGACAACGCCACTCCGTGTTAGGCTGCCAATCTTGATTTACACCCGGCAAGCCTCTGTTTCTGATGAAAATTGAAGTGTCTTGGAGAAAAACACAAAAGACGGGCTCCAGACAGCTGGTAAATTGAACACAATAAATGGTAATAGGGCTAGAGTTCCTTTTTAATGATGCATGAAGCACTAAGTAATTCTACAGCCAGCAGACAAAAAAAAAATCAGAAAGGTTTATCAAATGCATGAGTGGAAGTCAGCCAAGAGCTCTGCCTCTCCAGGAAGGAGATACTTCAAAGCCTCAGCCATGAGTTTTAGTGAAAAGGAACTCTGTGCATGAGAGTACCACGAAAAAACAAAGACTCGGACAGGCTATGGTGGGATGTTCTTGGGCTTCATAGACCATTCATCGCAGAGAACCTCATTATAAAGTCAGATCAGGACACACACTTCCCCTGTGGCTCTCAGTCATTCACAACCGTAGCCCAGCCATAAAGGGCAGCTCATTAAGATTACAGCCTCACCCAGGTACACTAAACTCAGAAGGAACAAGGTCCAGACAAAAGGTGCAATACAACAGAATGTGTATAAACATGCTAAAGGTTAAGACTGTGTAAAGACTGTCTAACTGCTCCACAAAACATTTTACAGTAAGAAAGAGTACAACATTCTAAAGTGACACACTTATCCAGATATGCAGTCTGCTTGCAACGTTGTCAATAACTAACCAACTTTGAACAGTATTATCTCAAAGTGCAAGTGCAAGTCAAACGGAGCTGGCCACGTCACAGTAAAGGCAGCATCAGAAGGCACAGTAACACAGTGTTGCTTCCCAGGCCTCGTTTTCCCTGAAGGAATATAGGGTTACTTCCATCTTATTTTGTTGCCATTGAATTAACTGTTGAGTTTTGCAATGGATAGGCCATTTTTTTCACTTTCATTTCATGCAACATTACAAGGCGGAGTTAGAGATAGACCCTAGACAGGATGGAGCCGTGACAAACCTCAGAAGCTAACAGAAGAACACTGTGGGCCTACTGAAGAAGGAGACTGTCCTTCATACCCTTTCAAATAGGTGAAAATCCTGATCAACTGTGTGTTGGCTAGGTAATGTTCCATCAAGTACAGAAGTAAGTCCATAAGAAGAGTTCCGGGAGAAGGTCCAGACCTGAAGAAACTAGTACTGGTAGCACCAAAATACCTGAATGCTTGTGTTTACTCAGGCTGTGTTATCTCGGTGGTCATCACGCACCACATGGAAGGACTTCCCACACAGGATCAAAACAAAGAAAGCATCCTTCCAACCACACACCCTACACAGTGTAGCGTGCTACCCATGTAGGAAAGCCTTCAGTGCCCACAAAGGGGTAGTAAGTGTTATAGAAATGCTGCAGCACAATGCAATATGCTTAATAGAATCTGTATCATCGATGACTCTCCGTGGTTTGCCTGCAAGTTAACCCAAGCCTATTTTAAATAAACCAGTGACCGGTATTTACCTTCTGAACAAAATGCTGTTTCCTAGTTGATTGTTCAAAGTTTTTATCTGATATAATGCATAATGGCATTCCCGTGGCATGGCTAAACTATGTTAAGGTGTCTCTTTTTTTCTAGCCCAGTGATCAGCATTCATACTGCCCTCTTCCTCCTGACCCAGTAACTGTCTCTTTAACTAAGGTGTCGGTTGCACCTATGGTCTTTTGCCTCCAGTTCCATGGCAAGTATAAAAAGAAGTCTTTTTCTTCCAGCCCTGCTTGCAAAAAGTATCCAGCAAGATATTGCAGTTTGTCAATCCAGAAATGCTTCCGAGAGAACTTGTGGCGTCAATGTAGCTTTAGATTGGGAACCAGTCACATGAGCGTGGCATCCATTACAATGACTTCAGCTAGCCTTAAAGGAGAGTCTCAGCAGGCAGCTTTCAAGTACAGTCCATAACTGCCTGGCTGCAGTGGACAGCCTTTCATGTACAGTCCACCACTGCCTGCCTGCAGTGGACAGCCTTTCATGTACAGACTAGCACTGCCTGCCTGCAGTGGACAGCCTTTCATGTACAGACGAGCACTGCCTGCCTGCAGTGGACAGCCTTTCAACCACACTACACCACTGCCTGCCTGCAGTGAACAGCCTTTCAAGTGCAGTCCATAACTGTCTGCCTGCAGTGGACAGCCTTTCATGTACAGTCCACCACTTCCGACCTGCAGTGGACAACCTTTCATGTACAGACTAGCACTGCCTGCCTGCAGTAGACAGCCTTTCAACCACAGTCCACCACTGCCTGCCTGCAGTGGACAGCCTTTCAAGTACAGTCCATAACTGTCTGCCTGCAGTGGACAGCCTTTCTGGTACAGTCCATAACTGTCTGCCTGCAGTGGACAGCCTTTCATGTACAGTCCACCACTGCCTGCCTGCCTGCAGTGGACAGCCTTTCATGTACAGACTAGCACAGCCTGCCTGCAGTGGACAGCCTTTCATCCACACTACACCACTGCCTGCCTGCAGTGAACAGCCTTTCAACCACAGTCCACCATTGCCTGCCTGCAGTGGACAACCTTTCATTTAGAGTCCACCACTGCCTGGCTGCAGTAGACAGTCTTTCATGTAGAGTCCACCACTGCCTACCTGCAGTGGACAGCCTTTCATGTACAGATCAGCACTGCCTGCCTGCCTGCAGTGGACAGCCTTTCATCCACAGTCCACCACAGCCTGCCTGCAGTAGACAGCCTTTCAACCACGGTCCATCACTGCCTGCCTGCAGTGGACAGCCTTTCAACCACGGTCCATCACTGCCTGCCTGCAGTGGACAGCCTTTCATGTAGAGTCCACCACTGCCTGGCTGCAGTAGATAGTCTTTCATGTAGAGTCCACCACTGCCTACCTGCAGTGGACAGCCTTTCATGTGCAGATCAGCACTGCCTGCCTGCAGTGGACAGCCTTTCATCCACAGTCCACCACTGTCTTTCAACCACAGTCCACCATTGCCTGCCTGCAGTGGACAACTTGTCATGTAGAGTCCACCACTGCCTGGTTGCAGTAGACAGTCTTACATGTAGAGTATACAACTGCCTACCTGCAGTGGTCAGCCTTTCATGTACAGATCAGCACTGCCTGCCTGCAGTGGACAGCCTTTCGTGTAGAGTCCACCACTGCCTGCCTGCAGGGGACAGTTTTTTAAGTACAGTCTACCACTGCCTGCCTGCCTGCAATGGCCAGCCTTTCATGTACAGTCCACAACTGTCTGCCTGCAGTGGACAGCCTTTCATGTACAGTCCACCACTGCCTACCTGCAGTGGACAGCTTTTCAAGCACAGTCCTCCACTGCCTGCCTGCAGTGGACAGCCTTTCATGTACAGATCAGCACTGCCTGCCTGCAGTGGACAGCCTTTCATCCACAGTCCACCACTGCCTGCGTGCAGTGAACAGCCTTTCAACCACAGTCCACCATTGCCTGGCTGCAGTGGACAACTTTTCATTTAGAGTCCACCACTGCCTGGCTGCAGTAGACAGTCTTTCATGTAGAGTCCACCACTGCCTACCTGCAGTGGACAGCCTTTCATGTGCAGTTCAGCACTGCCTGCCTGCAGTGGACAGCCTTTCATCCACAGTCCACCACTGCCTGCCTGCAGTGGGCAGCCTTTCAACCACGGTCCATCACTGCCTGCCTGCAGTGGACAGCCTTTCGTGTAGAGTCCACCACTGCCTGCCTGCAATGGCCAGCCTTTCATGTACAGTCCATCACTGCCTGCCTGCACCGGACAGCTATTCATGTACAGTCCAACAGTGTCTGCCTGCAGTGGACAGCCTTTCGTGTACAGTCCATCGCTGCCTGCCTGCAGTGGACAGCCTTTCAAGTACAGTCCACCACTGCCTAGCTGCAGTGGACAGCCTTTCATGTACAGTCCACCACTGCTTGCCTGCAATGGACAGCCTTTCATGTACAGTCCACCACTGCCTGCCTGCCTGCAGTGGACAGCTTTTCAAGTCCAGTCAACCACTGCCTGCTGCAGTGGACAGATTTTCAAGTACAGTCCACCACTGCCTGCCTGCAATGGACAGCCTTTCATGTACAGTCCTTCACTGCCTGCCTGCACCGGACAGATATTCATGTACAGTCCAACAGTGTCTGCCTGCAGTGGACAGCCTTTCGTGTACAGTCCATCGCTGCCTACCTGCAGTGGACAACCTTTCATGTACAGACTAGCACTGCCTGCCTGCAATGGACAGCCTTTCATGTACAGTTCACCGCTGCCTGCCTGCCTGCCTGCCTGCAGTGGACAGCCTTTCAAGTCCAGTCCATCACTACTTGCCAGCAGTGGACAGCCTTTCATGTACAGACTAGCACTGCCTGCCTGCAGTGGACAGCCTTTCAAGCACAGTCCACCACTGCCTGCCTGCAGTGGACAGCCTTTCATGTACAGTCCACCACTACCTGCCTGCAATGGACAGCCTTTCATGTACAGTCCACCACTGCCTGCCTGCCTGCAGTGGACAGCTTTTCAAGTAGAGTCCACCACTACTTGCCTGCAGTGGACAGCCTTTCAAGTCCAGTCCACCACTGCCTGCCTGCCTGCAGTGGACAGCTTTTCAAGTCCAGTCCACCACTGCTTACCTGAAGTACAATAAAATGTGAAAGCAAAGGAACTAGATTAGCTACAAATGAAATAAACCCATGGGCGTCTGGGAGAATAACATGAGAATGTCACCACATTAACCTAGCTACTTGCCTCCCAAGATTTATACTGCAAAGCACTGGCAAGACTAATTTGAAAGCAAACAGTTCATTTGTGGGCGTTTATGGAACAGTTGTTCCTATACGTCCTGAAAACGGGAGGTTGATAGGTCCTTGGGCACACAGACACCACAAATACTAAAATAAAAAGTGTTGAAAGGATTTCGTACCAGCACTCGGTAGGCTGGTTATGTCATAGCCTGGATGATAATAATATTCCTTAAGACTAAACACTAGCGAAACAAGCATTGGCATAGCCAATAGGTCTCGCTTTTGGGACCTTATAAGTATTTAGTTATGCAGCACAATATCCTTGGTGCAACAACATCAACCGTTGCATGGCTAAACACTTATAAGGTCCCTAAGGCGAGACCTATTGGCTATGCCAATGCTTGTTAACATTGCTAAGTCCCCCCCCGCCACAGGGAAGGCCTTGGAAGCCCATAAAGCAGGGCGTGAAATATTAAAAAGGACATGTTCCTTTTATGTTGTACATGTTCTGACAGTGGATACTCACAATTGCCGCTTTCACTGTAGCAAGGCTGGTAGGCCCACTGGCTTATGTGGTTCCACTATCCCAACCGCTCAGTGGTATCTTCCATTTGGGACCACCAAATATATCACTTCCAGGTATCAAATTAATTGTTACATTAAATCCAACATAGTACTGAAGATGGATTTAAGGTAAATTTTAATATAAAGGTGACTAAAAGACATCACTTTCTTGCTCTATAGTTCTAGTAGCCATTTCTGATTTACTACAGTACTTATCACCCGAGACAACCTCCTGCCCTTCTGCCAGGAGATGTGAAGTGCTCCCAGGAACGGGGAAGAAAAGGTCCTTTTTTGGGAGGAAGTGTGACATCTTCCTGACAGGATGGCCAGAGGGCAGTAACCACAGATGGCCCAGATTGAACAGGGCAACCACATCCGATAGTCAAATGCAAGTCACACTGTAGCCTGCCCTTTCCTTCAGGCTGGCATCGCTTCTAGAGGGGCAAACCGGTTGCAGAACTTGTTTTCCACATGGGGAGGTACATTATATTGGGCACACCTAGGGGTGCTCTGACCAAGGCAAGAATGGTTCTGACATCTTGGATTTGAGCAGAGAGACACACTGCAGAATTGTTTAGTGTCAGTCCCCCAGAAAGAGATGCAAGAGTGGGTTGGGTTGCCCCTGGGAATTTGGCCCTCATTGGTAAGGGAGTTCTCCACACTACAAACTCTAAATTGACATAGAAGTGGCATCCCTGGGTAGCGCCTCGGTACACTATGGGACTTGGAAAGATCAGAAGAAGGACTGCCCCTGCGGACCTCAGAAAGAAAGCCTGCACCAAGAACTAATGCACCTGCTGAACCAAGACAGGACTTCAGACAGAGAAGGGCTGCTTCTGCTGTTGACTTCGTGGCAAGAGAGACCCCAGGGGCTAGAACTGCTTACCACTCATGCCAAGTACCAGTGAGTGGACTCCAAGGGCTAGTTCGCTAGTCTCTTGTTAAGGTATAGGGACACAAAAGGTTAAGGGAGTCATCCACCTGCAAAGAGCTCAGCTGACTAGTTGCCACTGAATTTGCCAAGAACTCCGCTGGTGCAGTCCATGAGCTCGAGTCCTAGCCCACAAGAGTGCTTTCCTGGACCCTTGGTTGGTGCTGGAGTGTACTCTTTCGATGCTAAACCAAACGCTGGATTCAATTTGCAGAGGACCCGCTGATGAGCCCATTAAGGAGAAAAAAGAACCAGAACAATGCAAAGGTAAATACTTGACCGAGACCAAGTTGGCCCCTGCATCCAACAGTCGCTCCATCGCAGTTGGCCGGAAACTTTGACTTCTGCCCTGGTCCTAGCGTTCAAGGCTCTTAGACTACCACTACAAGTGAAAAGCAATGATTTATAAAACTTAGAATTAATGAATTACGTTGATTTATGGAAACCTTGCAAAAATAACATCTCTGGTTCTCTTTCGCTAATTTTGGTAAGTATTTAAAGATAAAAATATATGAACTATTTTTATAAATTGGAGTGGAGTTTTTATTATGTTTTGTTTCTCACTTATTTGCTGTTTGGGTACTGATAAATGCTTTATACTTTTTTCCTTTGAGTTCAACCCGACTGCTCTGTGCCACACCTACCCAGAACTGAGCTACGGTTTGAGTTAAAGAAACCTAACTGGACCAGATATAGAATAGTGATATTTCCACTTGTTGAGATCTCGCAACCACCCCAACTAATAATTCACTTTACTCACAATGGATTATTGGCCGACCCAAATAACTGGAGTATCGTTTTTAATGGGATAAGTGTAGGTATGGTGTTTGGTAAAAATGTTGTGATTCCATGCAGATTTCGGAACTTTCCCCTCACAGAAATGTGAGGAAAATTCATAATTTTAGACAAAGTTTAATGTTTGGAGGGCATTCAGGGTTAGAAAACCTAGAACAATCCATGTAAGCAATACCACCCTGGATTCGATTGCATCTCTAGGTTTAAAAATATCCAGGGTTGGGAAGATTTCCTGGTTGCCAACTGACGCAGAGCATGGTTTAACTAAAATAATCAGTGTTCTAAATTCTTCCAAGGGATTACAAGACATCCACAAGCTAAACTGCGCTAGTGGAGGTTGGGCCTTCAGGGAACAATCAATCAATTTACTCAGAAGCGACAGAGAAAGATACCAATAACAAACTACTTAAGTACAACTCATCAAGAAAAAATGCACATCAGTTTTAGTTTACTGTACACAGTAGCATATGTGCCTCGCTAGGGAAACCATGGATTTAATTATGTCAACATTAGAATGTTTTGTGTAATCTCAAAAGTAGCACTACGATGATTACCAGACAAATGATATCAGTGATTGCCATAACACAGGAAAGTGTGGACCTGTTTGCTGTCAGAGGCTGATCATTCTCAGTTCAGAAGTGAGGGGCTTTATTGGAAAAGCAAGGTGCCAACTACTGCAGAAATACATTCACTTAAAAAATGTTCAACGGTGAACAGAAAATGGAAGCTTTTTGATGGAAACTGTTGGGTTTCCACAGAGTATGAATAAGACTTTCACCGAGTAAGCTAATGATAACACTGTGGAACTCACTCCAAAATTAATTAGTAAATCAGCACCTGAATGTTTCAGACCTTGCACGAGATTAGACCTATTCATTTCAAGAAATAAAAAAAAACCTTTCAGGTACACCCAGTAATCTGGAGGAGAATTTGGCCATGATCCTGGAAAAACCCTGTAAAATCCATTTTACACGTTAAAATAATATGTGTATGTTATATTCTTGCAGGGTGAAAATCAAGTGAAAATGGCCTTGCTGACCCACACCTGGAGAAACCCCTTCCCCTCCCTTTTACAGGGGCTAAAGGGGGGTTTACTCCTACCCTGACCAAAGTAAATCTTTGACCATTTAAAAAGTGGGCAGGGATCGAATAATGTTTCTAAATACTAAAGACAAAGTTTGTGGATGTACACAGTCTTCCAGGGCATAGCCACCTTGGAACACCAAATTCCCACCCACATAATGGGCACAAGTGTAAAATCAACTTTTTGTAATTCGAAAAGCAGTTTTATAAATGAAGCTTTGTTACACATCAAAGTCCATCTTACAAACTCAAACATCTGTACGAATGAAACGGTGTGTTCGCTAAAATCTGTGTGCAGATCAGGCCATGCCACAGTGATTTGACATAATGATCAACCTGGACTAGTGAATGTACCAAATTTGTTCTCCACACTCCCGATTGTGTACCATCACAGACTTTCACTTGTCCTTATACACATACCTTTAATTGTAAGGCAAACAGCACTTTTTGCAAGGTTATTCAGCACTGTCGAAGTAAATGTGGCCACAGACCATGCTCGGGGATGACAAGCACTTTGATCAACTGTAACACTAGACATTTTGCTAGGATGATGAAACAATTTTCATACACTTCGCAAATGAAATTCACCTCTGCATACCAACAGTGACAACTTTCTACAGGCAGGTTCAAATAAATGGCAGTGTCGACTGTCAATTAGTGTGCAATTCCCTGGTTTGAAAAAGGAATGTTTCCAAATAGTTTTCTGAACTGCATCCACAAAAAAAACGAGCAGCGTATGCTGCTTTCTATATGTGTGGAAGATTTTAGTGGAGTGTGACAAACGGGGAGAGCAGGCTGTGATAAAATGATTCCTTCGTAGTTAGCAAGCCGTCTGCCAAACAGGTCGCATGTTATTAGTCCATCTCGGTAACGTCTGTCTTTTGGCTGTATGCAAAATTGTTTGGGTTTTTTTTTAACAGATTTCGACCTTGTCAGTTTTTGCAAGCATGCTTATGATACAAAATTGTATGTACAGAAATGTCAGGCATAAATAAATTGAGAGCTTGGCAGTTATGTTTGGTTTTAGTTTAAAACGCACTGCTCGGGTATCCCAAGATCATTTGAATAAAAACCGTTGAACGCAGGTGAGGGTCAACTAAATTAAAGTGTGATTTAAAGATCACTGAACTAATTTAGGCTATTACGTGGGTCGTAGACATTTCTTCAACTAAGCTACTTTGTTTGTTTTAGTTTAAGATGCGTGGCACGAAAAAGAATCTAGACCTGTATGCATGAGCTGCAGCCGTGCACATTTCATTAAGTACCCCAAGAAGCGAGATTGACGAGGGAAGCTTGCATCGATTAGCGTCTGCAAAACAGTCTGTCGGTGACTAAAAGATCCACACAAAGGTACTAATGGTTATGGGAAAGAGAGTAGTGCGGCTCAGTTTGCGGCGTAGGCTTCTCCGTACATATGCCCCGTCTCTTCAATACACCCTAGTTAAAAACAATGCCATAATTTCACGCTTTCTGTGCCCGGTCCCTCTGCTTCAGCTGCACGGTGATCGCTGCCCGGTGAGCAGGGATTCCAGAGCCCAGCCGAGGGCTGCCACGGCAGTGATTTACCCCAGCCGTGCGAGCAGGGCCCTCAACATAGTGAACAGACCACGCAAACTTCACCCATAGTCAGGTGATGCGTAGTCCACTTGCTGTTAATTAATAACCCTGTGGCCATGTTTGAAAGGGAGATGTTCTGTGCTGCGTCACATTACCTGGGACCTGTCCCCCGCAGCCTGACATCTCCGAAGTTCCTGGCTTCCTGCAACACTTACTGCCGGCCGTAAATCCTTTTCTATGTGCGCTCGCGGATATCTGGATCATTTGCCAGATGACCAGCTAATCCGAGGTCTAGCAAGACCGGCAGCAGAGGCACAAAAAGTAGTGTTTAAAAAGTGCAGCGAGAACAGTAGCACTTTCGAAAAGCACAGCGCTCTTTAAACAAGCAGATGCCAGGCTGCAAAATGAAAAAGAAATGGCGGCCGCGCGGTAAAAAAATAAACAGTGGTGCGCGCGCACCACAGAGGAGCGGAGGGGGGAGGAGGGGGCGCGGCAGCCTGCTCAGCTGACCAGACGCTCGTGCGTCATGGCCTTTTGCCGGCATGTGTTTCCAATTATCGCGCCCGCGTCTGGGCACGATAATGGGAAACACATGTCTGCGTCGCGCGTAACCGCCCGAAAAAGGCCACGACGCACGAGCGTCTGGTCAGCTTTTCAAACCCCTTACTTAAAGTCTCGCCAGAGCAGCGCTTGCGCGCTACTCGAGGCTCGACCTAAAAAGGGCTCTTTCTGAACCAAGGGCTACCTTTTTGCAAAATTTGGTGTAATTCCGTTCTGCAGTTCGGGCTGTAGCTTTGTCTAAAGTTTCCTATGGAAAATAACATGGAGAAAACACGTTTTGGGACCCCCCTTTTTTCTCGGCCCCCGCTTGCCGAATCACCCCGAAACTTTCAAGATAGGAGCGGACCGGAGCGCCCCACGAGTTTTGAAAATTTCGCGAAGATTCGTCGACCAGCGCCAAAGTTATTGGGAATAGAATGTTGTGAATTTTCTATGGAAAATAGGTCCTAACTATAACTACCTACTGGCAACCGCCAGTAGGTAATATATATATATATGCAAAGGGAGCTGCAGCGAGGCTTTACAACCGGATGGTGAAGGCGCCATGGAGTGCTCACTCGATGCTTCTGAGCACATTGTTTTTCATATATATATATATATATATATATATATATATATATATATATATATATATATATATATATATATATATATATAAACAACCGCCAAACGGTGCTTGCGCACCGTAATCGCCTTACCCCTTCCTCTCCTCAGCGGCGGTCCACAGTCAGGGGGCGAGCCTCATAACATCACAACAAACGCCATTTCCGATAAAGAACAGCTACTGTGGACACAGTTTCCTTTGGAAAGCAGTTTAATGAATCAATCACCAGCTCGACGCGTTTCGGAAACACTCCCTTGCTCACGAGTACTGTGTGACTTAACTTCCTGGTTTAAATAAACACGTGATTACATTTTAATAGCAAGTGACAACAGACTATATGACGAGTTGAATCACTCTTAGTTACAGACATTTATACAAACTTACTAATGAGTGTAAAAAAATTCAATTTAAACATAGTTTACCAGAACGATGAGCGCATTATTACTTAGGTCTCTGAAAGCAAGACTGAAAAAATATATACTTCATATTGAAATTGTTCGATAATAACAAAAATTATAAAATACATCGTATTTGCAACGTGTCAATTTCATGGCCATTACTCATTAATATGCTGAATCTATGTTTAAATTGAATTTTTTTACACTCATTAGTAAGTTTGTATAAATGTCTGTAACTAAGAGTGATTCAACTCGTCATATAGTCTGTTGTCACTTGCTATTAAAATGTAATCACGTGTTTATTTAAACCAGGAAGTTAAGTCACACAGTACTCGTGAGCAAGGGAGTGTTTCCCGAAACGCGTCGAGCTGGTGATTGATTCATTAAACTGCTTTCCAAAGGAAACTGTGTCCACAGTAGCTGTTCTTTATCGGAAATGGCGTTTGTTGTGATATATATATATATATATATACATATATATATACATATATATATACATATATATATATATATACATATATATATATATATATACACAAATACACAAAAGTTGCCCTCAGATGGAATTGCAGTCACAGGTAGGTTTTTAATCCTTTAATGAAGATTGCAGCAAGCACAGCATGAGGCAAGAAATCATTAAAAGGCAGCCTTACGCGTTTCAGGCTACCCGGCCTTTGTTCACAGGCCCGGCAAGAGTCAACAGCAAACAGTACAGTCACCTGTTACAATTTAAATAGATGTCCCGCCCACAATGGGCCTTCTAGTGAAGCACAGAGCATCATGGTACTTGTGGTGCTGCATACATATCACCCCAGTGGGTTTTGATGTTGCTCCCAAAAATATGCCAAGTTCCACCCCAGTGGGTTGACTTCCATGTCGCATGTCTGAACTCACTGCCAGTACCATATAATTCACAAAGGAACCACAGGTCCAAATATGACAATGGTTCGCTGTCATCCCAGATCTGCTCTTTATGCGGCGGTGCATTTCTAGGGCTGGACCGGCCGTAAAACATCAAAAATAGAAAGGTTGCCCTCAGACGGAATTGTACTCACAGGTGGGTTTTTGATCCTTCAATATATCACACCCTACACAAGAATGAAATAAATGTCACCTGCCTACGATGCAAAATGAGCGCGTTGCGTCTCTGAATAAAAATAACAAAGAAACATCCCAAAGGGGAAACAAGAGATTTGCTGCAAAACCCACAATAACATGAAATTAACAGAGTATCAAAAATAATTTATAAAAGTATATTTTATTAACGGGGAAAAAATATATATTTTCAGTTATTTTAAATTATTTTAAATGTATCGTAGAACAAATCAGTTTAGGTTGACATGCATAATCTTTTTCAGAATGAGACTAAATAGACATAAATGCAACAAAGAAATACCCCCCATCACAAGTGAATCAGGACAAGGACATTAAAAGACATCAAAGACATATCAAATTCCACAACCCAACTCACTCATTAGATCAATTATACTTCAGTCATACCCATACATCTATCATACTGTCAAGACAAACCAGTACAAATGGTGGTTCAGGACAGGAACCACTGAACAAGCTGCTAGTGGTGTCAAAAGCAGAAAAATATTGAAAAGTAAACTGTTGAACAGTTGTAAAGAAATAGATTTTAACACACGTAATACAGTGGGTGTAAGAAAACAAATTAGCAACCAGGCAAAAGGACAGAGAGACCGGGCGCTCTACAAACATATAGGGCAAATGTAACGATACAACACAAATATATGTTGGTGCTCCAAGGGAAGAGTGGTTGGCTTCCAATTCAACCACAAATGATCCACGCAACAGGAGGAGTACAATGATACTATGAGTCCCCCCTGAGCACTCAAGGTAAGTAATGTTCTGTCCAACAGTAATGCAAAAAAAATCTTTTGTTATCTCTTTTGTTCCACTTGTTTATTCGGGTACTCAGCGTCCGACACTCTGCAGTATAATGTTTCCAAAACACAGCTTCCAAGAGATGCTGAAGTACAGTCGAACAATTTACAGCCAACACGTGTTTCGTCGTGTGGTATAGCACACAATGACTTCTTCAGGGCTGTAAATCCAAAGTAAAAACAATTACCATCACTGTTCCTATATAAAGGCATGGTGTGCACAATCACCAGTGTATCATGCCTTCAAGACTCCATTAACCGAATGTTAGCGTGCAAAGTGAATCAACATAGTTTCCGCAGAACCATCATTATTGTCCCGTAAAGAAGAAAAGTTGATGAATTATCAGAAGCAATTATCCCTGTATATTAGACCGAAGGTTGTGAAGAATAAAAGTAGAAGTGCGAAACTTTAATCCCAACACCTGTGTACAAAAAGGAGCCAGTAGTGTAAGGAAAGTATAGAGATTGAAATCTACAGGCTAGAAAACCACTAATATTCTAAAGTTCATCACCTGATTCCGTAGCAAGCTAAATCCCCAATCCGTTCGGGATAATATGCCAATTCAATAAAATAATATCCTGTAATTACAAACACAACCAGTTATCCATTCCTCAGATTTCTGGCATTCCCACTAGCTAATAGTATAAGTCATATAATGGTGTAATCACCTTATGGCCTGCAATCCCGAGCCAACCAGGTAAGTATAGATGTCTCAGTCAGTACAGTATTTTCAACGAATGCATAATCGTCCATAAACTGTAAATCAGGGGAAGAAAGACAACCAACCAATGGAACTAGTTATAAATGGGAGCATGTCCTAGAACGGTAGTTATCACATGTAATAGCGTATAACTTCCCAGTTCACATCACTGTAGTGCTCACCTAGATTTTATGATAAAGCGGCGTAAGATACGAGTCCAGATAAACTATGAAGGTGAAATATGATCATGAGTCCATGACCTAAAATGCAAAGAATAACTGTCTAATATTAAGTACATAGACAACAAGTATATGAGCCACAACACATTCCAGCCAAACCCTCACTACAGGTCTATCCTGTCATTATATTTGCCAATGTATCACATGCCTCTGATAGGCATATAACGGAGTCCAAATATAATAAAATCAGACTCCAAAGTCTTATATTAATAGTTACCGATCTACGACAGATAATGTCCCATAGATGCACCGCTGCAATGTAAAGGTCTGAACCGGTGTCGTAACATACTCTAACACTGTAATATATTCGTATTTAAAAATGTAACATATTTTCTCATTGCAATGTAAACGTGTTTCTATCATCCAGAGCGCAAGTAAAAGCATAGTGAAACCTGCACAGTCCTTGCTTGGTATAATAATATAACGTGGTCCTTATATGACCTAAAAGAAAACCGCAAGAAATAATGTCATCACTCGTTAGCAGCGCATCGAGGAATTGAGCCCAAAGGATAAGTAAAGCAACTATTGTAAAACGGCACACTTACATCTTGAAAACCAATACGCATGAGGTAGTTGCATTTATCGTTAACAACACACCAAATAACTATGCCAAAAGAATAGGCGAGCACTGCTAACAAGTGATGACATTATTTCTTGCTGTTTTATTATACCAAGCAAGGACTGTGCAGGCCATCACTAATAGAGACCATGAAGACCATAATCACACCTATAAACTGCAACTGCCACGTGTAGTGTGCAGTCTGTCTCAACATGATGGAAAACATACCTCTTTGTTGTAAATTGTTAAGGCATCATGGATAGAGTCCAATGTAGCCCTCATCATGCCTATAAACAACAGTTTGCCTCATGTGGTGTGGAATTGTGAGAAGACCTATATATCAAATTTGTAGGGGACTACTACGGGCTAATCCCTGCCTCATGTCAGGAAGGGGCAGGATAGCACCATGCATGATTCCAAGGCCCACATATGTTCAGATGGAGGTGTCAGGAGAACTGTATACCCAGATTGACCCGTATAATCTGTTCAATAAGAAAATACTCATCCAGTTCTAATGAATCTAAGGGTGTTGGCAGAGTATGGTGACACGGGTCTTGCATTATCTTGCCAGATTTGTCCATGGAATCTCATCATTAAGCCCGACCCTGTCACTTTTCAACCTAAAAATCCAACGCTGCTCCCTGTAAAAGAGTACAGATTCTAGAGAGCCCATTGTGGTAGTATATTGGGGTCTATCAAGGATGACCAAAAAAATATCATTAGCGGTGTGCCCACTATCTACAAAGTGTCTCGTTAGTTTAGTATTGGTTTTGAGACATCTAATGGCACTTCGATGTTCAGTGATCCTAGTATTCGCTTTCCGAGAAGTCATTCCCGCATACATCATGTTACATGGACATTTCATTAGGTAGATCACCTCTTCAGTATTACAGTTAGTGTGCTTGTTCAATTTCCAGGGTGATCTTAATCCTAGATCAATCTCATGTGTGCATCTGGTACATGGGCAAACAGCACCAGATCCACAAGGGAAATGTCCCACTACCGGTGGTAATGTCCATAGGGTCATTGGGACTTGCTTGTTGGTCGTGGTCCATGGTCTCGTATGGACAATGATATCTTTGATGTTCTTGCTTTGTTTGAACGCAAAGAGAGGTCTGACAAGTTTCTGTTTCCTACATTCAAAATTGACCAGTTCTTCTCTATGATCTTCTTTATGGTATTCGTGAGGTGACTGTACGTCGTTACGCAGACGATCCTTTCTGGAGAGGGTCTGGTTTGGGGTTCAAGCAGGGCATCCCTGTTGTTATTTCTGGCCCTCTTCTCCGCTTTCCTCACCAGAGAGGATGGGTAGGCCCTGCATGCCAGGCAGTTGCTGAGTGTGGATGCGTGCTCCTTGAATTTTGTGTGTTCAGTACAATTTCTCTTGATCCTGAGAAATTGGCTCACAGGCAAGTTGTTCCTCAGGGCATGGGGGTGAAAGCTCTCACAACACAAGAGGGAATTGCATGCCATCGGTTTCCTGTATAGCTCAGAACAGACTACACCATCCATAGGGTATAATAGGAGGTCAAGGAATGGCAATGATGTCTTGCTGTGTTTGCAGGTGAATTTCAGGTCCCTGTTTCTCGTGTTCAGCCACCTAGAGATGTACATAAGAGAGTCGAGATCGCCCTCCCAGATCACCAAAATATCATCAATATACCTCCTCCAAGTTTTGACATTACTGGCAAATGGATTCTCAGGAGGGTCAATGTGTTTAGATTCAAATTCAAACATATAGAAATTCGCCATACTAGGTGCAAATGTGCTCCCCATGGAAGTTCCGGAAGTTTGCCAGTAGAAGGAATCCTGGTATTGGAAAAAGTTGTTCTTCATGGCCAACGTGGCGCACTCCACGATAAAGGCTGTTGGTGACATGTCTCCCTCGGTCCTTCCTTCCAATAAGGTTTTGATGGTGAGGAGGGTCTCATCTTGAGGGATATTCGTGTACAACGATTCCACATCAAATTAGACTAAGTAGTTTCTGTCAGGATCAAAGGGAATATCTTTAAGGACATTAAGAATGTGTTTTGTGTCCTGCAGGTATGATGGCATCTTGGCCACAAAGGGACGAAGAAAACAGTCTACAAACTGAGAGAGGGGTTCCAGAATGGACCCTAGACCTGATACTATCGGTCTCCCTGGCGGTGGGCGCGCAGGTTTATGTTTTTTGGGAGAACGTAAAAGTACAGGGTTTTGGGGTGTGTGAGTTGTAAAAAATCACATTCATATTTTTTGTAATAAAAGTAATCCTTTTGGGAGTGCGTTTTCGTCGAGGGCACCTCTTTCTTTGCAAATATTATGGCCAGTCCACCCGTGGATGTGCACTACCGCGGAAACCAGCGGGGCCTAGTGACTTTGTCTGTTAGTCACTTTTGGAGCAATTGGCTTGGAGGTAATTTCAAGCACAGCAAGGAATGGGACATTGTTTTAGCCCACTGGAGGGTTTTGAACTTATTTTTATAGAGTTGTCAGACCCACTGGGGTTAGAAGGCATTGTGTGGGACTACCTTTACCAGCATGCACTAGCATAGTCACATGACGGCCCATCGGGCGGGACTCTATTTAAAAGGTATTCAGGTGCCTGCAATCATGCTGCTGCCTCTCTGTGCTTTGACTGTGATCAATGACTGCTATGTCCGAAACGCATAAGGCTGATGGAATTTTAAGATAATGGAAGTTCCTGCTTATGCTGTGTTCCTAATAAAAGGAAGCCATTTGGGAGTGCGTTTTCGTCGAGGGGCACCTCTTTCTTTGCAAATATTACGGCCAGTCCACCGTGGAGGCGCACCACCACGGAAACCAGCGGGGCCTAGTGACTTTGACTGTTAGTAACTTTTGGAGAAATCCGCTTGGAGGTAATTTCCAGCACAGCAAGGAATGGAACATTGTTTTAGCCCACTGAAGGGTTTTTGAACTTATTTTTACTTATTGCATAGAGTTGGCAGACCCACTGGGGTTAGAAGGCATTGTGTGGGACTACCTTTACTAGCATGCACTAGCACAGTCACATGGCGGCCCATCGGGGTGGAACTCTATTTAAAAGGTATTCAGGTGCTTGCAATCATGCTGCTGCCTCTTGGTGCTTTGCTTGTGATCAAGGACTGCTATGTCCGAAACGTTTCTGGCTGATGGAATTGTAAGGCAATGGAAGTTCCAGCTTGTGCTGTGTTCCTAATAAAAGTAAGCCTTTTGGGAATGTGTTTTCGTCGAGGGCACCTCTTTCTTTGTATACATATATATATATATAGATATAGATATATAGATATATATAGATATATAGATATAGATATAAATATAACCTATAACTTACGCCCCTGCCATGAACAGTGTTGTCATCAATGATGTAATTTCAGATGTTGCAGTGATGTTATCAATCATGTCATAGAACATGTCATGAGTGATGTTATATGTGAGGTAATTAATTAGCAGTGCATGGTGAGGGCGGGAGTTATAGTTACTTTAGGGCACAAGCTATAGTTACTTGAGATAACTATAATTGGTGAATGTGAGTGGTTTTGTTACTTTAAAACGGTATGTTTTAACTGTCATTTTCACTTAACTATAACATACCTTTAACCTTTGGCTTTCAGTGGATTTCTGAGGTGTTTTTTTAACTATAAAGAATATTATTACAGTTGTGGATCGTGGCCACGCGAGCAGCCAAGATTGCAGCTTAGCGCAGAGCTCCAGCGACCACAGTTATCCACAGCGGCCCCAGGCCCCCACCATGCTTGTAGCCTGCTGAGTCACCTGTTAGAGGTATAGGCTGAGGCGCTTGCAGACAGAGTGCTTCTCCAGACGTTGCGTGAGGCAGTGAATTCAGTGTTCCCCAAGCCTGGGTGAGACACCACCCAGTGTGCCTCTTACAGGCCACTGTCGTTACCCAAATGAGATAACAAAATCCTATCCAAGGTGATTGCAAATCAGCTGTCCCTGCTACTCGAGAAGATGCTCTCCCAGTGCAGACTGGTTTTATATACTGCAGATCTTTATCTATCAGTCTCCGAATGGTGTTCTCCGTCCTCCACCAGTTAAAGCCAGAACTGGAAGCAGTGGTGGTGCTTTTAGACGCCGAAAAGACCTTCGACTCCTTGGAGTGGCCTTTTCTCATGGAAACACTCAGTGGGTTCGGCATCCCAAAGGGTTTTTTGGCACTTATCCAATTGCTCTACACCGGCCCTACTGCCAGAGTCACTATAAATGGTGTAGCATAGGAGCCCTTCCCGATAGGGAGGGGGACACAGCAGAGATGCCCTCTATCTCCCTTACTTTTTATCGTGGCCATGGAGCCCCTAGTCTGGCAGCTTCAAGAATGTCATCTCCACAGGTGCCTTTGCTTTCAAACTGGCAAAATATTACTGTCAATGTATGTGGACAACATTCTGCTCTTTGTGAAGCATCTGGGTGATAACGTCTGCCCCAACCCCGATTAGAGAAATCATCAGATTTGGCAATTATTCCGGCATCACGATTAACTGGTATAAGAAAGATATATCCCACTTACGGCTGCCTCAAAACCATGTACTTTGGAATACATGGTACGTTGGGTCTCTGAATCGGTCAAAGACTTAGGCATTGTTCTACACAGAGAGGTGGAGTCCATCATTCGATTAAACGATGGCCCACCCATACATACGCTACAGCGCCAAGTAGATTTCTGGGTGCACCTCCAATGTCACTGGCAGGCAGGGTGACCTTGCTAAAAATTATTGTCTTGCCTAAATTCCTTTACTTATTCCAAAACCTCCCTATTCCCCTCTTCATACACTCAAATCTTTATCAATCACACTTCTCTGGGCTAATGGAACTGCGTGGATACAATGAGACACAATGACTCTCAGAGGTTTTGAAGTCCCCGATTTTGGAATCTACTATTATGTGGCACAATGCCATTTTGCGGTGCAGTGGTACCATCCCACTGCGCGGCTGCCCCACTTACTGCTTGAACACGAGCAGACAGGTGACACCCCTTCGGCATACATGTTCCCCCTGGGATTGCTGAGGCTGCCGAAGGAGCTGCAGACAGTTGCCACAACATGCTGGGTGTGGTGAACACTGTGCCGCAGGGTGGGCAGTTCCTTTATATACTCACCTGCTATTCCTCTCCTTAGCAACCCCATGCGCCCACTTCACACGAGAACGGGTAGCACAGGAAACTTTGAAGGACATGGCACTCTCAGACCTCTGCCATTTGAGCATACACAGACAGTACCTTTCCCTACATCAATTCCAAGAACGTGGGAAAGCTACACCCTTAGATATTTTCATAAATGGCAAACTCCATTGCACTGCTCTTGAAAGATACCGGGATACCCGGAGGAACTCATTGACTTTACACCGCTGACACTGCTGATCACCTCTCCTCTTACCATGCGGTGGGTGTCCCAGCTTTATGCCAGCATATCCCTACACCGAGCGGTTGGGACACTGCCAGACCAGTGCACCTGGGATGACAACTTGGGACACCCCTATCGGACGCACAGTTGGGTTACTGCTGTGCACAGATGGGACTAATCTCTCTGGACTACCGACACAAACTTCTACATTTTAAGTATTAACACAGAGCGTACAGTACATGGCTCGCCAACACCATTTCGATCAGTCATGCCCTCCTAACTGTGCCCAGTGTGGGGCCGATGATGCAGATTTCTTGCATTTGGAGTGGGACTGCCCCTGGTCTGAGTCTATTGGATGGTGGTGCTGACCCAGCAGGCTCAAATGACAGACCATCGCCCCCCAGCCCACCCACTTGTGATACTGTTGTGCCACGTTAAGGACATTCCTTGAGGGGTAAGACAATTCATGGCCATGGCATTACTGTTGACGAAATGCAGGGTGGCAATGCACTGAGGGAGCCGCAGGGCTTCTCGGGCTACGGATTGGCTGAGAGGTTTGACCCTCTGTAACGATCGCACAGAAACCTATACATTGATGCTCCTGATTACCTGATGACCCAGGGATATCTGGGGCCCCCTAAGAGCATAGGGGTCTAGAGATGTGACACCCCAGAGCCCAATACCACAGAATAGGCCGCACTTACATCAATGGACTGGACAACTTATTGCCTTGGACAGGGTGTAGGGTAGGTCCTGAGACCATGTAGAATCATAGGTGCTGTGCGGCTTAGGGTGGGGAGGGATGCTCCGCTGTTTAAGGACTAGATGGAATGGACCATATGGGCATAACTGGCAACCCCCCTAAATTTGTTAAACTGTAACATTGACATATAATGTTGGTAAAATCTTGGATCACATCCACAGATGGCACCTTGTACTCGTTGTACTTATTTGTTTGCCTATATAATGATAACATTTAAAAAAAGATGTCATTACAGTTCCTTACAATAGTGTCACTTTGACCTTTGTGATTTTTCAGTGACTTTGTATGGTTTTTCTAATGTGAAGTAAGATGTCCATCACCGTGAGCAGCATTGGGTTGGCCCAATTCCCTGCTGCGTACGGCCTTCGGCTGGGTGCTTTGTGGGGCTGGATGCAGGGTCAGGCCTGTGGCCAGGCCTTGAGCCCAATCCCCCGCTGGCATCGAACTCCCCAGTGCACATGGCATTTGGCTGTGCGAGGCGTGGGGTTGGGCGCAAAGCATGGCTTGCATCCAGGCCCTGCACCCATCTTCTCACTGTGCATGCACTGCGCCAAACCCCCCTGCAACACAAGCTGCGATGGGAGCTCCAGGGCTCCTGCAGCCTCTGCCGGAGAGAAGGGCCACACACCCCCTCCCTAAAAATGTGCACCAACCTCCTGGGGCCTGTCTGCCCCAATAAGCTTATTTCTAAAAGGGTGGGAACCCTTTTATTTTTGTAATCGGTTCTGCAGATCCTTCCACCAGGCCTAGGGGGCAGGGTATCCCTACCCAGCACCCCAGTAATGTATTTTTTTTAATTTTCAGGACAGGGGACTGAGTCCCCCCAGTCCTAAAATGGCTGCCGCCATATCTTTGTTGATGTGGTGACAGCCAATCAGATCTTTTCTTGGGATCTGTCAGCTCTGCAGATCCGCTGTGGCATAAAATATACAGGTTTTTTTACCTTAATTTCTCAAAAACTACTGAATGGATTTACACCAAATCCAAAAAGTATCCATCTGGATGAAGATCTAGCTTTCTGTCAAATTAGGTGTAATTTAGTTTAGGTGTTTTTGTGGTATCTCTGTTCAATTTTCCCTAGGGCAAATTGCATGGGGAAAATGCGTTTTGGAACCCAGCCTTTTTCTCTGCCCGTGCTTGATAGATCACCCTGAAACTTTCCAAGAAGTATCTGAGGTGGATGAATTTTTTTTCAGAAAATTGTATAAAGATTTATCAAACAGTGGCAAAGAAATTACCAAACTAAATAATGCTTGTCCTATGGAAACATGGACCTAACTATTAATACCCAGTTGTGACCACCCTTGGATGGACATATATAATTTCTCCCGGCCCCTGAATGGGCTCAGGGAGGTGTCCCTAATGACGCGCTCCTCCCATATATTTATTATAAAATGGCCATTTCGTTTTTTCCCCCCACAGGACACAGGACTCCCACAGGATCATGGCAAAAATTGCCGATTTTTTTGTCCACCCCACAGGGCCTGGGGGGGCAAGGTATCTCTACCATGCCCCTTTGCCTATTATATTTTTTAAGCTTCAGGACAGGGGACTAAGGGCCTTATTACGATGGCGGTGAACCCGCCACCAGCAGGCTGCCGGTGGCTGGTTCACCGCCATCGTAAGGCCAATTTCCGCCTGCAACATTGTGATGGCGGGCGGTGTGCGTTGCAGACGGAAAGCCCGTGCGCCACGGGTCCGACAGCAGCAATCGTTTGGATTGCCTGTCGGACCGCCCCTCATCCACAGAATGGTGGCGGTGCCTAGCAGGCACTATCCGCCAGATTAGGATGCTGCATCCCCACCAGCCTTTCCATGGTCGTTCAACATTTGTCTCATGTTGCTGGCAGCCAATCATAACACTTGCTCCCGTGGGAGCAAGATGGCCAAACGGAAAAAAAGCTACCTGGGTCAATCAGAATGCTCTATTTTTGCATTGTTTTTGCATCTGACCCAACTGTCCAGATATACAAATATTTTTTAATCTTAATTTTTCAAAAACTACTGACTGGATCTACACCAACTCATAAAAAGCTCAATCTGTGAACCCAGTTCTAGCTTTCTGCCAAATGTGGTGTAATTCAGTTCAGCAGTTTTTGTGGTAGCGCTGCTTAAAGTAGTCTATGGAAAATGCATGGGGAAATTTGCTTTTTTGACCACCTCCCTTTTTTCTCAGCCCCAGCTTGATGGATCACCCTGAAACTTTCCAGGAAAGAGCTGAGGTACATTTGCTTTTCTTAGGGAAAGTTTCATGAAGATTAGTCAAATGGCATAAAAGTTATTAGCAAAACAAAAAACAACTTGTCTATGAGAAAGGAATCCTAACTATAACTACCCAGTGACGACCACCACTGGGTTATTTTTATATATACAGGTGGAACACTGCTTTGGATATATATATATATATATATATATATATATATATATATATATATATATATATATATATATATATATATTCACTGAAAAAAACAAAGGTTAAAGTAACATTATAATTAGGTGTAACAACAAGATCTGTTTTTGTGTAAAAAAAAAAAACTAATAAATTCACTGAAAAAAGCAAAGGTTAAAGTAACATATATTTAAAGGAATATGTCAGTGTCAACATTAACATTCTGAACTAAAAAAAACGAGAATGCGGGAACAGAGAGCCAATGCAATTTCAAGATTTTGCATGGCACAGTGCTAGGATTGTAGTGCGGTGAAATTCACTCTGCTAGTGTTGACCTGGAAGAGGAATCCCATACTAGGAAGTTCCCACCCCCATAGTGGTTAGTGGTCTACTTGCTGTCAAATGCCAATGCCCCATCTGTCAAAGTTTGCAGGCCTTTTTCTGTCTAAATCGGGTAATTCTATGGTTCCTGCTGGAAGTGATGTTATGGCAGGTTTTCCCAGACATTCCTTTACGCAAGTACCTCTGAAACCCTTTCCCCAGTTGCATCTGTGATGAAAGTCTGACACACCAGGCAAATTACATGAATATATTTGCCATCTGAAGGCATTCTTGATTCTTTTAAACAGTGCAGCTTGGTGCAAGGATGTCCACAGAGTAGGATGAACGAACTCTAAAAACAGAAATAACATGAAAAAAGAGTCCTTCCTGTGGGGACCAAAAAATACAAACATCTGGGGTTTAATAAAATACACACAGTCATGTGGAATGCAATTAACATAAAGAGAATGCATTCAATGTTCTCTTTCAAACATGTCCCAGCTCCCATATTTCACTTGTCTGTCTGACTTTAGGCTCCTAGAACACATAGCCCATGCCAGTAGAGAAAGAGGACACTTGAGGACCTGAGGGGCTGGTGTTGCCCCTCGCCAGCTTTTCCTGTGGATGCTTGCACAATTAGGAAGATCTGTACAGCTGCAGTGGCCTGAACAAAGGACCGTCAAGGATAAATGGACCTCATCACTTCCAAGACCATTTTGTGCTCATCCTGTTCCTCATTCCTGATTTTTGTGAGGAAAGTCCAGGCAGATGCCACCTAAATAGATTCACCAGCCACCTGAATTTGAAAGACTGCAGCCCCTTTTATTGGGTACTAGTTTTCCCTCCAGTACTGAGCCGGTATGAATGAAAAAACTGTACAGGGCAAACTTAGACACCTTAAACTGAGCTAGCCCCCTATATGATGTATGGAGAGCATACCTTAGTCACGGTCTTCTTATTAAAGCCATTTGTTGTGTAATGTATGGGGCATAACTGCTGGGCAGACAAGTCTAAAATACTGTACCTTTGGCACCTGAGTTGAGATGGGCTGGGCTGCCGTCTCCTTGCACATGACCTAAGATCCAACAACACTGTTTACCTGGTATCCATCGACAGCCCTACCCCAAATAGTAATCTTTATGTTGAATGAACAACTTTCACCAGCTGCACACAGGGTGGGCACTGGGAGGTGCACCAGTACCTACAATTCCTCATAAACTGCGTGCACACCCTGTATTAATGAGGTGCATGCACTCACTCTTGCATGACTCTTAATGGGTCATCCAGCATAACATTTAAAAAATCCTCTTTTTTCGCGGTCCTCCATCTCTACCAGTCACCAACAATAGACATTCTAGAATGCTGCTTGATGACGTTGACTTCAGTGGCAGCTGCCAACAAGGGGGACTGGTGGGGTGGGCAAAAGGGTAGTGAGTGCATGCACGTGCTAAATTGCCGACATGCATTACATTACCGATTTAAAGTTAAAATGTTTAACTTTAAAATGGTAATGTAATACATGTCGGTGATTTAGTGCACATAAGCAGACAGAGTGACAGACATAAAATACATTAAAAAAAGGGAAATAAAAGTCACTTACCTTCCTGCAAATCCTCACTTTAGGCCCGTTGTTCTTCTCTTCTCCAGCGTGGGCTCCAGCCAACTCCCCTAACCCGTCCTGATGCTGCGCTCATGCTGTTAACCAGCATGAGAGAAGTGACAGGATTGGATGGAGCGGGCCCTCACAGCGTTCCTAAGGGCACTGGAGGGCTGTGTTTGCTTTCAACCCAGCTGTCTAAGGGCTTTATTATGAATTTGGTGGTCCAATGGACCGCCAAACTCACGGTGGGCTATAACAAGTAGGGCGGTCGTACCGCTATGGAACTGCTGCTGCTGCCAGGGATCCGCAATCCCTGGTGGTCTTGCAGCGGTCTTGAGGCCGCAATATGCTTTGCGCATATTATGAGTATTCTCCCCGCTCATGTCGGTGAGCCCGCCGGGAAAAGTTTGGAGGTGACGAAACGAAGGGGGCCCAACAGGGCCCCCACTGGTCCTCTGGGCCTGGGGATACATGCAGGGGGGGACATGTGTACCCTATTGTGTGCATGCACCCCCAGTTCCTGCAGGGCATGGACTTGACAGTCCATGCCCTGCAGGAAATTGCTTTGGTATTCCTATCTTTATAGGCACTGCCAAAAAACCGCCTGGCAGTGACAAAAAACGTCAAAATCTGGCGGGCGGTGCAGTGCGAGAACAGGGCGGTCCCACTTCCGCACCGCCAAACTCATAATAAGGCCCTAAGACAGCTGGGTTGAGAGGTTTAAAGTGCGCATGTCTGGCTGGCCATCACAAGACAGCTGGCCAAAGAGACATGCGCACTTTAAACTTCAAGTGCCCAGCCCACCACTCTTCCCTGCTGCTGCCACTCAGCAGTGGCCGTGCCCCAACCTGACACTCGGCTCGGGATGTGGGTAGTGTAAACTAAAATGGTAATAAATTAACTTTATTACTATTTTATTTTTCATCTCTGGGGCATTTTCATTAGTGGGGTGACGCTCCCCTGCTCTAATGGAGGAGTCACTCGTGGTTGACTTGGGTTTTGAGATCTGTTGTGATATCATTCAGCTAATGGTCTCTTTAACCTCAGACATAAAAATTGTGTCATACTTGATTAGGCTAGAGGAACAATTTAGAGGGGTGCACCACGTACTACTCTATATAAAGCATTCACTGTGGACTTCACCAATGCTGCATAATGTGTCAGCTCCCAATTACTATGATGAACCTAGAATGAATGCTGATATCAAATGAATGAGTTGTTTGCCACCTTGGGGTGGCAGTGCAGTCCAACAGAGATAAAGGGGTCTCGTCCTGGCAGAGGAGATGGTCCTGAGATTGGCAGAGGAGCTAATTTTGGCTGATCACGCACATTTAACTACAACTGTCTCATATTTATTTCTGGATGCTGGTGGATTGAACATAGAAAAAACATTTTTGTGACGGCCAAATGTGCAAAAATACATATCCTGAGCGGTATTCAAATAATATTCGGAGTTTTATACGACACAAGCTTAGAAGCTTTTTATGGTCATGCATGCCCTCCTCATCCACTAGCAGAAACTGATATAAGCTTTTGGGGAGCCATAGTTTGGGCTGGCACTCAATTGTTACATTAATGTGATTTCAGTAACTGTGGGCATAGTGTACACCAGGCGATGTTGAGCTTTCCTGTGAGCATGGTAAGAATGCCATGGAACAGGTCATGTGACTAGTTGTTATCAGAAACAGAGCCACAAGACACGAGTCTGGTCACATGACCTGTATTTTTGTGGGGCAGATCACAAATCAGGGCCGGCTTTAGGGCAGTGCGACTGGTGCGCCCGCACTGGGCGCTGACCTGTGGAGGGGGGCGCTGACCTCAGGGGGTCTGCTGTGTTTAGCAATAACTTATGATTGGAGAGATGAGGGGCACTTTTGCCCGGTGGTAGTGAGAGAATACGAGGAGGAGGTCATGGGGGCGCCAAAAATGATTGTCGCACCGGGCGCCACCAACGCTAAAGCTGGCCTTAGATCACATGATGCTCATTGTCATGGGGTAAGTCACAGAACCTGTACCGGTAGCACGGTTAGCATCACTTATTGTTGGCAGGGTGGATCATGTGATCCTTCTAGTTTAAGATTGGCCACATTGGACTTCTTGTGTGTGAGAACCCATATAACACCTACTACTGCGGAACTGGTCAAGCAATTAGTTGTTCTTGTGATCACATAACCCTCATTGGTATTTGGGTGGTCACGTGACATCATGTTATTTTGTGAAAGGCCTCATTGAAGTTTCTCTGATTTTGCTATTCTCAGGAATAGTTTCCAAGTTTCCACATCTGGGAAGCAGCACTGCGGAAACAGCAGCAGGAGCATTTGTGCTATTTTAGGTTCAGCTCTGAAAGCGCTTTTCATTTCAGGACTCTACAGATTTACGGTCGTGACCTGGAGCTATGTGATTCAAATCCCACACTCTGATTGGCTATTAGCCCAGAACTACCATGGCGTCATGGGCGGCATAGAAACATTTACCCACAGCCGTGGGTTTGACGCTGTAAGAAGCATGTTAAAATATATTTTTCGTAGCTTTTACTGCCAATAACAATCGATCCTGCAGAAGTTGTGAATGTGTTTATTGGACTGGAAAGTGTTGAGAAATGACACTGGATTGCCATAGTCAATGCTCTTATATCTTCATGTTTTGATAAGGCGCACTGACAAGAACATTCTGTCCCAGCTTAAGTTTTCTTTTCAAATTAATTTGACAAGGAAATAGTTATAGAAATCGCAGGAAAATGTGATCGCCAGACACAGTAAGTAAGTGAAGGTCCAACCGAGGGAATAGATCGGGCATGCTGTTTTTCTCCTAAGAGGACATCTTTAGAAATGCTGGTACAAAGTCTTGGCAATAGTGATGAACATTATCTACTCGCCAGGTGATATATCCGTCTCTGAAAAAAAGAATCAATCCTCTGTTACGATAGTGCGTCATGGCGTCACATCTGCAGTCATGATGGAGTCCTGTTTTGAAGCAAGGGCTGCATAGGTGCCCAGCATCCTGCACGGGGGAACCAAAGACTCCGCTTAGGACTTTGGAGTTTACAGCTGAAGGTATTTTTCATATACACTGCTGAACTAGATTTCACAAAACGTATTGTAAGACAATTAAAATACAATTTGTATTTTCTATATTGGCAATAGTTTGACTAAATAGATACCAAAAAGGAGAATGAGAAATAGATATTTGTTCATTCAATTCTATGGCTGATCTGTGCTTTCCTAACAAATCACAGGGATTTTTAACTTTTTCTTTGGTAATGAAACAGATTAGCTCTTTCCTGTACTGTTCTCTACTCAAGCTGCTTGTCGACCTAGAATGCCTTCGCTAAGATCAATATTTTTTTGAAAGAGCAATGGATCGTACTCTCTTGATTGTTGATCCTTTTCTCCCATCATAACTGTCACTGTGGTAGGTTTACATTTCGCTCATCTTACTTTACTTAATTTAATAAAGTTGGCAGTTCAGGTTTCATCCATTTCTTGGGCACATTCCCATGATATGTGTTAAGTTTCCATTTAGCTGCTGGGAGCTTGCCCATTGTCTGCAAAATCTTCATTACCATTATAATAATCTGAGATGGGCACAGCATATTGAAAAACAGCTTCTATAAATTTGTAGCTTTCACCTTGTTGACATTACCACTGCATAATTAATTGCACAATATCTGATTCGGAATCTGAGATATTGATGTTAAATTCCACAGCTCTAACAACAGGCGCATGGTACCTGTTCAGCAAAGCTGTAGTGCCTTCGGCGTAACTACTATAGTGTCAGCTCTGCACAAGGCACAGAGATCCCCACCTGCCAGGTAAAGATCACCAGGTTAGGTAGGAAGAGCTAGAAGAGCAGAGGCCATATCCCCCGATGATCAGGTTGATCACCGACAAGGACCTAAATGGCATCCTATATCTCCACATCATTTTCCATCTGCAAAACAGTGCCATGTGCTGCACACATAAAATAAAAGATATCTCTACCTAGTGCCTCTGTGGAGATATAAATAATGTACTTCATATACATAGTTCCACTTTAGGGTTATTTCGCATACAGCCAAGGAAACAACTACCAGGATCGCATTTTCTAAGTGATGTCAACCGGACAAACATCCGATCTAATTAAAGGCCTTCTATGCATATAATTACATTGCTGGCAGGCCCTAATCCTCACATTGTGCTTCTTCTGTTGTTGTCACTGCTAAATTTGAATTTGATATAATTTCTGTGAAATCAACAATTCACTGCAATTTGGGAGACAGATAATGAGTAGCTTTGAAAAAAGATGATCTTTACACATGTATAAGAAATTCCCAATGGTGAGATGTGCACAGATAACTTTTTAGATTTAAGGAATGAGAGCTACAATAATTTCCTAGTATCGTTGCCACGCTTCCTTCAAAACCTGCTTGTATTCCTTTAGTGAGGATGGGGGCTATATATTGCTCACATTTTGTTTTTTAAATTCTGAGATGTCCATAGTATTCAACTGCTTTCCCTTTTGGGTAGAGTTATAATCACCCAGAGAATTGGTGGAACATCAATAGAAACTTTATAGAAGTTCTACTTTGCTGTCTGTTTTTCCAGAAATTTTGGGTACCTAACTTCTAGTGGGATTCTAGTGTATTTGGGCTTCTGTTGATGTTATTGTGTCTTGGCATAACTGCTGATAGTAATTTGCAAAAACTAAAAATTAAAGGCATGAAAGCAAAGCTGTTCCCACTATCTAGAGAAGATCAATGCTGATAGTAATGTATTCATGGGTGTTGAGTATGACTGAGTAAATTGGCCTTCAGCTACACGTATGGTATGAACACTGATACTTGTTCTTGTATTCTAGCCACTAATATGTGTTAGCATGCTTCTAAAACCCCATTGCTGGCCTTAGTATTGAAGAGCGGGCTTAAACATCAGAGTTTCAATGGAATTCAGGCTAGTGCAACCTGGACTTTACATGTTTTTTATTGAATACTTGGACTAAACCCATCTTCTCACCACACAACCTTATGAATCAATGGCTGTTATCTTGTTATGTTATGTGAATTTGTAGAGAGTGGCTAATCAACCATGAAGGTACCCAGATGCTGAGTAGGGCATGCCTGAGGGGGAGGAGGAGATCATGCCTGTTTCATCTGGACGAACCATGTCTTGAAGTTCCTTCAAAAGTCCATAAGGGAGGGGGAGGTTCTGAGGTGTTTCAAGAGGTCATTCCAGGTCTTGGCTGCGAGGTATGAGAAGCTTTGCTCCTGGTTCTTGATGCGAGGGAGGTGTGCTCTTTCCTGGGACGCAGATCAAACGTGTCTAATGGGTTGGTAGCAGTTGAGGCAGTGGTTGAGGTAAGCTGGACCAGTGTTGTGGAGAGCTTTGTAGGCGTGGGTGAGTAGCTTACATCTTTCCTGGACTTGGAGCCAGTGGAGATTGTTGAGTTGTGGAGAGATGTGGCTATTTCGAGAAATGTTCAGGATGAGTCTGGCGGAAGTGTTCTGGGTGATTTGGAATTGGCTTAGGATATGGGCTGCGATTCTGATGTAGAGGGTGTTTCTGTAATCAAGTCTACTTGTGATAAGAGCCTGGGTGACCGTTCGTCTGGTGTTCAGTGGGATCCACTTGAAAATCTTGTGTAACATTCGTAGGATATTGAAGCATGATGAGGAGACAGCATTGATCTGTCTGCTCATGGAGAGGTTGGTGTCCAGGATGATCCCAAGGTTCCTGGCATGGTCTGCAGGGGTGGATGGGGGGCAAAGTTCGGAGGGCCACCAAGAGGCATTCCACGGGGAGTGGTTATTGCCGAAGATTGAGACTTCAGTATTGCCTGTGTTGAGCTGGAGGCAGTTGTTTTTTATCCAAGCAGCGACGTTGCTTATGCAGTTGGCAAAGTTTGCTTTGGCGGTGCTGGTTGAGGGAGAGGATGAGCTGTGTGTTGTCAGCGTAGGTTATTATGTTGATGCCGTGGGCTCTGATGAAGTCCACGAGGGGCGTCATGTAGATATTGAAGAGTGTTGGGCTGAGCGATGATCCTTGAAGGGCTCCACAGATGAGTTTCTTGTGTTCTGAGGTGTAGGGGGGAAGTCTAACTCATTGAGTTCTCTCTGTGAGGAAGGATGATATCCACCTGAGGGCCCGTTCGCGATACCCAAGTGCTGAAGCTTTCTGATGAGTGACTTGTGGGAGACCATATCGAAAGCTGTGAAAAAGTAGAAGAGAATGAGTGTGGTTATTTCTCCTCGGTCGAGGATGCTTCTGATGTCATCAGTGGTGCAATGAGGGCTATTTCTGTGCTGTGGTTGGTGCGAAAGCCTGATTGAGAGCTATCTAGGAGTTGATGGAGTTCTAGGCTGTCTGCGATTTGGGTATTGATGGCTTTCTCCTTAACTTTAGCTGGAAAAGCTAAGAGCGAGATGGGTCTGTAGCTGCTGAGGGTGTTGGGGTCCATTGTTGATTTCTTCATTAGGGCGTTGACTTCTGCATTTTTCCAGCAAGACAGGAAGGTGGCCATGGTTATGGAGGTGCTCATGACAGCAATGATCGCTGAGGAGATGGTGGTTCAGCCAAAGCTGTATATGAAGTGGGGGTATGGGTCTGAAGGCGCTCCTGAGTTGATGGAATTCATCAGGGCGGTGGTTTCTTTGTTTGAGAGGGGCTTCCAGTTGCATAGTTGCTTAGTTACTGTTTGGCAACAAAGGAAGTGTCCGGCTGGTCGGGGGAGTTCGTATCGGTATGCTGTGGGCCGAAAGTGTTGTAGATCTTGGCAGTCTTCTGTTTGAAGAAGTTTGAGAGGTCGTTGCAAAGTGCTTGGATGGGATTATGTCATTTTTGGCAGCTGTGGGATTGGAGAACTCCTTGACAATGGTGAAGAGTTCTTTGCCGTTGTTGGAGCTGGCCTCAAGTCTGAGAGTTAGGACCTTTTTCTTTACTTCTCATAGCTGTTGGTGGTAGAGGTTGAGGGGGCCTTTGTATGTGGATCTTGGGTGGTGTTTTTACTGAGTCTCCATTTTTTTCTCAAGGTATTTGCAGTGGCGCTTGGACTCCCTGAGGTCATTCGTGTAACAGATGGGTCGTTTGTTGTTTTTGTAGGTCTTGTTTCTGGTGGGAGCAGTGCAGTTGGTACAGTCAGTGAGCCATTTATTGAAGATCTTGGTGTCCACTTTGAGGTTCCCGGTGTGGTTGAGTGGACGTTCCTGTAGGGTCTTGGCCAGTTTTCTTCAGATATTTTGCCCCAGTGTCTTGATGGTGTTTTGGGTTTTTCTGGTGGTGTGGCTTGTTGGGTGGATATCTTGAAATGTATGATGTAGTGTCGTCATTGTTTCATGAGTTCAAGTAAATTGTTTCCAAACAGGAATCAGAATCCTATCCTGACTATGGCCAGGGGCCTATGGTCAGCCTGTAATAATCTTTGGGCCCAGTGGCTACATCACTTACATATTCTACATTTCAATTAATCAGATTCATAACTAATCAGTAACTGCCAACACCTAGACGTGGAAGGTCTGAGCTCTCTGTGCCTACTGGCCAGAGCCCTATTTCACTTCATTACTCCAGAGCTTGAACTGGACACTGCACCCCTAAATTAATCCAGTAATCAGAAGCTCATCAACATGAAGTATAGTTATGATCCTGTTTTAGGAATCAATGTCTATGTGTGATTAGGCACTGGCGACACACCGGTTGGAGCTGAAATCAATCCAGCACCAGAATATAGAATGATCAAGGTCACCGCTGTGCAACAAACTGCACCAACTGCATGCTCTCAATCCCTAACAAATGAATCCTTTCTAAGACAGTTTGAGGGCTACTGCACCTGTGGCCTTGGTCATCCTTTATTAACATTACAGAGACACCCATGCTGCAATATTTGTTGATTATGCAGCAGCAATTCCCGCATTACCACTGCAGTGTTCAATTTAACAGGAACTCCAGAGAATTTTAGTTTATTGAATTTGATCTTCTCAGTGTACCACCACACAGCAAGGTTTACAAGTTGGAAACATTCTGTCCAAAGTTAAACTATATTCTTGCCCAAGGCTCAATAAATGCCACTCCTCTAGCAGCTAAGGACTTCCCCATCCGCAAGTTATTGGTGTTCTTGGGCTGCAATGTTTGACGATCTAGCCCACAGTATTTAACCAATTACCATAGGACCGCTCATATTTAGCTTGTGCATCCGCAGCTAATATACAAGATCTTCACTACTTGATCCATGGATAAGACATTGCTGAAGCCAAGCCCTTCAACCAATACACACATCGTGCTATGCGGTCTAGATAGCTCACAGAAAGAGCCGCTTTAGAAACTCAATTCCACCCATTAGTACCAGGCGCTGCCCAGAATAATACTCCCAGTAATAGTGCATATAAATGTTCTACTTTTCCTGTACATACATCCAAACATATGCACTCCTAAGTACAGAGTCACAATCTCATCCATGACAACAATCTCTTTCCAAATAGGCCACAGTGCGCACATATAAGCAGCCATGCATGGATGCTCTAGATGGCAACAAATGGGCAAGACTGAGTGCAGCAAGGTCAAATAAATGGTCGCAGTGCTACACCTGTAAGGTGAAATAATAACCAAACTCTTAGACCATTCAATATTGTAGGTCTTGAGTTTTCCATTATTGCTTTTGCCTTTCTGATCTGTACACAACTGTGACCTGCATATTGACCCTACACATAGATTACAATTTGCCTGGCTTTGTTGTTTTAAGCATCTTCAATTATTTTAATATGTGTGTAATAAGTTCATAGGTCTTGCTCACACTGAACCTGATTGTGACCCAATACCCCTTGCAGTTGTCACACCAGAACTCATGGACGTCATTTAGGGGACGCCCGGGGTTACAGCTGTGACCCCTGGTATGTCTTTTACAACCCCTGGCACTGTCCTTGCGACCGCTAGCATCAGAGGGGCCAATGTGAGAAAGCATGCCTGGCGCATTTGGCACACATCTTCCAAAACAGATGCACAATAGACTATGTTTATGTTGCATTTTGTTTGGAAATGTTTAGGACCATATTCATAAAAGCTGCATCACAAACAGAAGCTATCTCATTATGCTATCAGTGTAAGGAAGTGGGTTTCTGTTGCAGTAACCCCCCCACTTTTTGCCTGATAACTGATGCACTTTTCCTGAGTGTGCCCTGGGCTCCTGCCCATCAGGTGCCCAGGGCCTGTGTTCCTTCCCTAAAACTGCATTGAAGCCTAAACCCAATTGGCCTCTCTGGCCACAGGTAATCCCCTGGTAAGTAGTACCCTAGGTACCCAGGGCCCTGTGACCAGAGAAGGCCCCTAAGGGCTGCAGCACTTATTGTGCCACCCTTAGAGGCCCTGTACCCTGACACACACACCCTGCCTTTGCAGGCTGAGTGTCTTGGTGCAGAACTAAACAGAGAGTCGACATGGCACACATCCCTGTGTGCCATGCCCACAAACACACTGCCCTGGCATACCTCAGTCACCCCTCTAGCTGGGTGCACTATGCCAGTGGTGCGGGCACAGGTGCATGAGCCCTGTGCCTCTACAGTACCCAGGGCCATTCCTGGGCACTGTAAGTGCAGTGATGCCATTCAGAGTATATGGTGCTGGGAGGTTATCATTACGAACTCCACAGCACCATAATGGCTACACTGAAGACTGAGGAGTTTGGTATCAAACTTCTCAGCACATTAAACCCACACTGATACCAGTGTGGGATTTAATGTGAAATGCACGACAGAGGGCAACTTAGAGTTGCCCCCTGAACCTAACCTACAATCCACGTCTTGTCTGAGGGGCTGCCCCGGCTGCCACACAGCAGACATGTTGCTGGACCCCTGGGTAGGGAGCCATCCGCTCCCCCGGGCCTGCAACAATGCACGTCCTGGGCGAGGTGCTAGGCCTCCTCCCCCAGGATGGGCAGGGGGAAGCTTCAAAGGCATTCCGCCTTTGTGAGCTTCCCCAGACCACTTGCTGTACTCAGCAACTGGTCCCTACTGGTTCTAGCCCCCACTCTGGCGGGAAGACTGGCGGGAAACACCAAGGGAGGAAAGGGGGTGTGCCAGCCTCTGCCAACCCCATCCCTCAGGTGGGGGAGGCGAGGTGAAGCACATCTCTGGGCTCTCGCCATCTTGAGGATGGGGAGCCCTGCCCAATCAGGACTAGGCTCCTGCCCCCCTCCCACTGGAGAGTGGCAGGATAGGGGGTGTACCCACCCCAGGGAAGGGACCCATTGGTCCCTGCCCTTTACCTACCTGTAACGCCCCTAAATCTAGTATTTAGGGGGCACCCTGAACCTTCCTTCCTCAGATCCAGCAACATCAAGAAAAGGAAGAAGAAGAAGAAGGACGAGAAGCCGTGCAGAGCTAACAAGAGGACGACGCCCACTGACTTGGCCCCAGCCCTACAGGCCTGTCTCCCCTCGAACCTGCTCCTGCAAAACCCCGGCGTGTCCAGCGGCCAGCAACCTCAAAAACCCCGGAGGACCTGCCTGCCTTCACTTTCCAAGCTGTTTCTCCCGTGAACACTGGACGTGTTTGAACGGCAGCTTCTGGTGTCAGCCAGAGACCGCGAATCCAGCACACTCTGCACCCGCCGACCCCGGCCCGAGCTCGAGTGAACAAATACCCTGAGGAGGTCCCCCCGGCGATCCTGACTCGAGATCCGGCGACCCCTAACCTGCCTCAAGCCTCCTGACGATGCCTGCAGCCTCAATCCAGAGGACCCCCCCTACCGCGACCAGAGCGGGTAAGAAAATCCGACGTCCCAAGGCACCCCTGCACCCGACGCCCCACGGCCTTGTGTGCCCAACCCAGTGGTGCCTAACCAACCCTCTACATCCCAACTTACCCCTCGAAGTGGTGGTAGCTCCTGGAAGGTCCTCGTCCCCGAGCCTGCAGTGTTTCTTTGTCCCGGAGAATCTCCATTGAAATCAACAGGGCACCCGACCTCAAAACAGCACTCTGCACCCGGCCGCCCTAGTGCCGCTGAGGGTGCCCCTTTGGTGCTAACTTGGTCCCCAACGTGCCCTGAGCTTAACCCTAGGAGCTTTGCTCCCACAACCCCGTGGCCTGCTTGCCAGCAGCCACCAACTGGAGTCCCCCTATCCTCCATAGGATAACATTGGGCCTCAACACTCTGCACCCGGCCGCCCTAGTGCCACTGAGGGTGCAACAACAGTGCATCACTGACCCTGGAAGACCCCTGGGTCTAACCCCAGAACCCTAACTCAAAAGACCGATTACTTACCTTGAAACCGATAACTCGTTTTTCCTCATAGGATAACATGGACACTTTTTCTCCCAAAAAGTTTCTAAGTGTCGACTTTTGAAAAATACAAATATTCACCTAAAATCAGCCGAATCACGAAAACGAAAATACTCACCTGTTATCAGGAGAGATCCCAGTGCTGGATCTTGGTGCCCAGCACTGACCCTGAAAAGTAATCATAACTGTACTTACCGGTAACTTGAATTTCCTTCCATAGGATAACATTGCCTGGTTTTTGCTGAAAAAGTTTCTAAGTGTCGATTTTTGAAACTTACAAATATTTGCTAAAAATCGCCTGTGTGACATAAACGCATTCTTTCAATTGTTTACAGGAGATGCACCAGTGCTGGATCCAGGATCCAACACTGAGTAAGAAAAAGTAACGATAACACTACTTACCTGCTAAGTGAATTTCCTCCCATAGGATAACATTGGTGATTCTATGTGAAAAAGTTTCTAAGTGCCAACTTTTAAAATACAATAATATTCCTTAAAAATCACAACTGTAACCAAAACGTTTTTACTCAACTGTTTACAGGAGATGTCCCAGGACTGAATCTAGGATCCAGTCCTGTGGTAAGAAAAGTAATCCAAAAAGTAATCTATTGCATTTAACTAGAAATTCCCATTGAGCTCAATGTTATATTGTGTTTGAAATTGTGTTGCCTATTGCAACAACTGCAACTATTGCATTCAAAAGTCTATTGCCTATTGAAAGTATTTACCTAAAGCATCTCATTCTGAGAAAGGATATTTTGATACCTATTGTTGGTTCTAAAATAAAACAAGTATATATTTTTATATACAAACCATTGGCCTAGAGTTCAGTTCTTGAGTGTGTGAGACCATTTGCTGACTGAGTGTGTACAACAAGTGCTTTACACTGTCCTCTGATACTGCCTTACTGCTCGAGCAAGCTACCACTTTAGAGAGTAAGGTTATATCTAACTTTAGCCTCTGCCAAACCTCTGGGGACTGTGGACTCTGTGCACACTGAACCTTACTTTGGTGCAGTATATACAGAGCCACTTTCTTACAACCAGGCCCTGTCTAAATTAACATCATGAAACACAAAACAAATCCTGATATAGATTATTTTCAGAGTTGAGCCATGAGATCCTAACAACCACAAGGTCTTTACCCAGTTTAAACATTATAAACCAATTGTTTTCAACTTTGTAAACCAGTTGTTGTCTTTTAAATCTGAAATGCGAAATAATCTAATCCGCACTAAAATTAAAAGCCAAACATTCCAAAGGAAGTACTCTTTTCTTAATTTTTTCATGAAGTAAAAACTTACAAACGTACAATTTTATTCTGAGTGACCGGGTTGTAGCCTTATTACTTGCACATCAGCAAACATACAGGCACATGTATCAACGGTTTTTGCGAGGGCAAATGGTGCGATTGTCAAAAATCGGCCGTTTGCGCCCGCAAAAAGGCCTTTTGCGATGCATCAAAGTGTTAGGCACTCGCAATTTAAGGAATTGCAATTCATTGCGATTTCTTAAATTGCGATTGCATTTAAGGAATCGCAATTTGCGATTCCTTAAATGCAATGCATGTACCCCTTAGAAATAGCGAATTGCTATTTGGGGCCGCAAAATACAGAGAAATTACTCTGGTCTGTATTTTGCAAAAACCTTGAAAAATGCACTAAAGTGCATTTTTCAAGGTTTTAGGTTACACACACACATGCCCTTGGGGCATGTGTGTGTGCAACATGGTTGCACATCACACTTTCAGGGGTGCAACAGGGTGTCATTTTGACACCTTTGCACCCATGAAAATGCATGCGCAATTTGTGAGTACCTATTGGTACTCGCAAATTGCGCATGCAATTTCCCATTCATTCCTATGGGCCTGTAGGCCCATAGGAATGAATGGGAAGCCATTCCTTAATTGCGACTGCTAATTTGCGAGTCGCATTTAAGGAATGTTTAGAAATCGCTATTTTAATAGCGATTTCTACATGCATAGGCTTTTGAGAGTCCCTAATTGCGAATCCTTAATAATCGCAATTAAGGACTCGCAAAAGCATTTCTTGATGCATGTACCCCATAGCATATTGTCCGAAATTCAGTGTCACAATAGCATACATGTTAAATCATGGAAGACCTAGTGATTAATTTGTATAAAAAACATAAGTGCCAGGGCTCTCATCAGGAAGCAGCTTGCACCAGTCCATTTCTCCTGTTAACGCCGCTTAAAACAGAACCAACTACTAAGAATCAAAGTGGAGAGGATGTGGCATAATGGCCAGAGCTGCCGACTTCGGAGCTAGGGAACCAAGTTCGAGTCTCGGCATCAGCTCAACATCGTGTGATTCTGGGCAAATCACTTAATCTCCCCGTAAATGAATGTGTCCCTAACTGGCGCTCATGAAAAGTGCCAGTGCTGAGGACCAGAAACAAATGGCTCAAATTAAGCACTGGGAAGACATTTCTTAGGGTAACAGTATGTAAAGAACGTAAAGTTGATTTTGATATATTCATTTTATGACAGAGCATCTCTCAGTGACTACAAAGTTTGTGAGAGTGTGTGTGTGTGTGTGTGTGTGTGTGTGTGTGTGTGTGTGTGTGTGTGTGTGTGTGTGTGTGTGTGTGTGTGTGTGTGTGTGTGTGTGTGTGTGTGTGTGTGTGTGTGTGTGTGTGTGTGTGTGTGTGTGTGTGTGTGAGTGTGAGTGTGCTTGTGTGAGAATGTGCTTTCGCTTGAGCACAACTGTGGGAGAAGGCTGACGGATCTCGACATAATGTTTAAAATATGATTCAAATTGTATGCAAAATGTCAAGTTGAATATGGGGCTTAGATGGGTCACACAGCTCTTCCGAGAGTTTTCCAAGCACCAGGCTGTGTTAAAAAAACATACGACAGGCAGGCCTATTCCCATGAAAAAGTTAAATAAATTAGCCATGTAATCTATGATTTTAAGGGTGCATTGTTTGTATTTGTGCAGTTTTGGCTCATGTTTTATTTTTTCTTCAACTTGACTGTATTTTAAAATGAAATTTACACCAATCTTTACTAGAAACAATGATAACATAAATGTACAGTAACATGCAAAAATATTTTGGGAATTATTTTTGTGTCTGACTTCCTTTTTAGCACAAAGCGTGGACAGGATAACCTTAATTATAGATACTATTTCTCAGAGACAACCAGTCTAGGTGGACAAGCAGTTTATCCCTCTCCAGAGGGCATGATTAATTAACTGGAAATGGCAGCAGACCTACTGCCCAAAAGGAGATCTTAGGATTAGACCTCTATTTATGAGTTTACATTTGGTGTAAGGTGGTTGAGTCTGGGCACATTATGGGTAATAATGGTTGAACCAAGGCTACTAATAGATAAGCACGGACAAATCTGGGCAAATTATGGTTGAGCATAGTCAAATAATTCTGAGGTCTATGGTTGAGTCTGGGTAAATGAATGTAGAGCTTAGGCATTTGAGGACTGCATTTGGGCCAGCAAAGGTTGAACCTGCAGCTTATCGTGGTTGCTTATCATTGCTGTGCCCATGGCATTTCATAACTGCAGAGTTAATAATGCTTGTTTTTTTTACTGTTTTGGTAATATTTTACTATTTTGATAACCTTACACTTTAGCTGGCAAATACTTCCTATGATTTGATTGGTGCCAAATTCACATGACACTATTTCCTATGATGTCACCAGGGTCAACATTCAAATGATGTCACTTCTTGTGATGTCATCATGGCCAAAGGGTATGTGATGTCACTTTTGCTACCCCAGCCTTTTTGATGAATTGACACCAGTGCAAAAACGAGAAGAATATATAATACGTTTAAAACGAATATGTGACGTTACAACGCGATCTGTTAGATCGCGGTACGTTACATCGCAGGTATTACAGCGCAAGTCGTTACAACGACTTGCGCTGAAGGGCGCTGGACTTAGGAATAGTATGATTTACTATTCCAACTCCAGCCTACATTACAGTAGGGAAGGTGTTGGAATAGTAAATCATACTATTCCTTAGCTTAGAGCGCCATCCAGCGCAAGTCGTTGTAACGACTTGCGTTGTAATGCCCGCGATGTAACTGCATCGCGGTGTAACGACCGCGTTGGAAAGGTCGTTTCCCGTTTAAAACAGACAGTATTTAATGCTCTTTCTGAAAGACAGAAGTATGCACGGCTGCAAATCCATGGTGGTAGGGCATAAAAGAAAGGACCAACAAAATATATAGAGTGGGGTTGTGACATACATATAACAACTAAAGAACTAATCATTCTAGTAAGAGGACACACATGAACATTAAAACATACGGAAGAGGAGATAAACCAGCATAACTGCAGTGGTTGAAAAGCAGACCTAAAGAAACCAAAGAAACCACCTACAAGTGTCCAGACAAGACAAATCATTCCTCTCAAAGGCACTGTTCTGGACCCCAAGCTCAGAGAACTGGGAGATTAAAAGGATATTGTTGATTGTGTCAACAACTTGTACAGACCATGCCACCATTCGCGCTTCTGTAATAAATAAAATGTAGCAGCCACACCAGCATGGGCAGACGCTACTACACCCCCAAGGGCAGCTATGATTGATTCTAGCCTGCAGTCTTGGTTGAGAGTCACACCATCACCCACCCCAGAAATGGTTGCAAAAGAGATATTTTTGGGCACTTAAGTGGTAGCAATATTTTGCTGGATATGTTTTAGGTAAAGTGGTACAACTTGGTTGGAAGAACAGTCGCACTCCTTAAGGTAAACGGTGTAAATAGTTTTCAATGATAATTAAGTGACGGTTAGGGTGCTGTAGAGTAACACCTCCTGTCCTAGAGGTGCAAATTGAAAAATACTGGCTGATAGCTCTTCACTCGGGAAGAGCCAACTCTAGTAAGCACTCCTGAAGCGAAAACGATCGCTATTCCCAAAGAAGTAAAAAATTCGATTTATTCCATGGTTCAGAAAGAGTTTTATTTCACTCGTAATCCAATCGTGGAGTTTCAATTAATTGGTGAATTCATACGTAGAACATAATCAAATGACTATTGTAATGTTTAGATGTGCTTTTCAGTTATTACATCACAGCAACATGTGGTCACCCCAATGCATTTCGGGCGGTGCCCTTCTTCAGGGGGTACATTCTGCTGGTTGCTGAACCGGTTTTGGCAGCTAAACTCCACGATTGGATTACGAGTGAAATAAAACTCTTTCTGAACCCTGGAATAAATCGCATTTTTTACTTCTTTGGGAATAGCGATCGTTTTCGCTTCAGGAGTGCTTACTAGAGTTGGCTCTTCCCGAGTGAAGAGCTATCAGCCAGTATTAGGTAAAGTGGTGCCGTTGTTCGAAGCATTGATGTCAGCCATGATACCTTCATCTACCCTCCTATGAGAACGAGTAATTACAGTTACTGTAGCAGTCTTAGCTGCAGATTTGGCTGCTTCATTAGTCAACAAATTCTCTACAACATGTAATCCAACATGCTGATGACTAAATGTGTGTATCACATGAGCCCATGACAAACTGTCTTTAAGTTGTGCCACCTTTCCCCAAAGCAGCTTGTGCTTGATAGTATTGCCCTTTGAGTCTCTGAATCCATTCAGCCGCCAATCAAGTTTACATTAAATGACTGGACACAGTAATACGAATCACACACTATGAGTGTGGGGAATTCAGGATCCGTATTCTCTAGTGCTAGAATTAATGCTTTTAGTTCAACCAATTGTGAAGTGCAATCCTGAGGGACTGCGTAAAAGTTTTTTGAGGATGGAATTTTTCATCCAACATGACACCGTGTACGTATTGGTGTTTAGTGCCCATAGCAGGCAGGGCTGAACCATCACTATATATGATGTGTTTATACTGATCGAGAGGCAAAATGTTACTGGGCATGGGGTATTCATGTACATATTGGAGAAATTCTTGAGTTTGGAAAGTAGGGTCAAAGACATAGTCTACGTCAGTGGCCATCAAGGAAGTGGCCCTTTGTATCCATCTAGGATGTAAGGCTTTCACGTTGGGAATGCTGGGCTTTGTAGCGTACTCTAAGGCTGGGATGGGATGAAAAACATGCACTTACATTAGTAGCTTTTATGTACAGGATGGTCAAGAACCATGTATTTTTCCAATGCTACAAATGTACTTGATTGGTCAAACTGCCTGCATGTATACACATATATTTTATTTTCATAAAAAGAAGAAAAAAAAAGGCTGGGATGGGAATAACAACAATTATGCATTTCCCTTGAGCAGGTGGCCTTTCCTTAATGACAACAACTTGTACTGCAGTTAGTACATTTCGGTGGATGCAAAACGCATTAGAGCATTGGATTATAAATGCAATTTATATTTGATCAGCACTGTGTCACCCTCATTGAATGTGAAATATGTAAAGCCAATGGCACCCGCAATTATATGGATAACCAATTTAGTTTTGTTTACACGTCTTTGTAAGTGTCTTGATGCAAGCATCTCAGTCTGTAATGACCTAAGTATTTCTGTATGTTCTGATGTCCAATGGATGGTGGAAAAATCAGGATTAATTAAATCATATAAAGTTTTTATGCCTTTTGCATAATATGGTATGTACGTTCTGCCAAAATTGAAGAATTGTAACAAGTATTGTAATTTTCTAATGGTGTTTGTAAAAGAGCCCATTTATCTAGGACAGCTGGTGCCAGGCTTTTACCTTCATTTGATAGTATGTATCCTAAAAATAGGACACTGAGAAAGTCAATTTTTGTCTTCCTGAAATTGAATTTGTAGCCTTGTTCAGCAGAGCCCAATACAATATGATCTACTCTGCCTAAGTATGTGTTCATTGTTCGTTAGATATATATCATCAACATAGGACAATGCTTCTGGGTCAATATCATGTAGAGTTGACGTCACTAGGGCAGCAAACAGTCCTAGACTGTTTTTCTACCATTGAGGGAGTCAGCAAAAGTGATGTTGTGAGCCTAGCGCTGAGAATGCTGTCAAATCTCTTTTTTCAGGCTCTATGTTTTTGCAGAAAAAAACATTGGAAATAACCAAGGTTGTTTTGTTTTTCTTGTGGAAAATATTGTTAATTAAAGCCAAACTGTGTGAGTTTTGAATTGCAAATGTGTGTGTATGACTGTTTAAATGCCTGTAGTCTAAGGCTATGTGGTAGGAATTATCTGGGTTAGCCATTGTAAATAAGGACTATTCATAGGAGATACGCAGGGCTCAACTATTCCCTGGTACTCAAGTTGTGAGAGAATTTCTCTCACAGGAGCTTTAGCTTCACGTTTAATTGGGTATTGTGATTGCACTTGTGGGTTGGACCTTATGGGTATGATGTGATAAGCCGGTCCTGCAGTCTCCTGCACAGTTGCAGTATCTCAAATCACTCGATTACTTGCCGGGCACGGACTAAGACCATGCAACGACAGGTTGCCATCTGAGAGACCGAGTGCCCCAACTTTTAAAAGGGGGCCCACTAAGAGTAACATCGATTATTTAGTGGTATCCGCTAATTGCTGGCCAAACATTTGTGATCTAGAAATTGAAATTAGAGATGATAGCAATCACCTCCCTTTATGTATGACAATAGCAGGCACTCTCTTTGAAAATAAGAACAAGAGAACCGACGATAATGAGCCAACCCCAATACAACCAATAGTCAGTAATAATTGCAGAACCCTGAAATGGAAATCAATAGTGGGCAAACTTGACTTCATGACACTAATCTATAATACCTTCTCTGAAGTTATTTATCCCTATGCTGTTTTGCCCACCGCTGAGATTCCCATAATGCATATTCATCAAACTATCTCAGACAAACTAAAATTGATTGTGACCAAAGTCCCCAGAGCTAATGAGGTGGGGAATTCTGAGATTACCACTTCAACCAACTGGTGGTATAACAGCGAGTGTCGTAGAGCAAAGAGGGAGCTGCTACAGGCAGCAAAATCTAATAATATAGCGGTACTAAGAGCTAAAAGGCTAAGATACAAATGACTACTTATCCAAACAAAGAGAGACTGGGATGATAACATCTGATCCGAATTGATTTTGGCAGCTAAAATTTAGGACCACGCGGGCTTCTGGAGACTAGTAGCTAAGGGTAACAAAATGGGGAGAAGCAACCTGGACCTTTATTTGGATCCAGATACCTGGGTAAATCACTTTACAAAGCTTTATGCAGAGGTTACCACTGAACCAACAATCAGTCAACAAGTAATCACGCCAGTCGACTCATCTCTTCCAATATGGGGCAAAACCTTACCCCACATTTTAGCCAAGAGAAGACAATGGCAGCCATAGATGCGGTCAAACCTGGGAAAGCACCGGGACCCGATAAAATACCAGGTGATCTGCTGAAACATGAAAAAGCTGTTTGGGGGCCGTACATTAATCTTCTTCGTAACGCCGTGGTGGCAGGTGCCCCTACCTGAGTCTTGGAAAGGTGCCGAAATTATTCCTATTTTTAAAAAGGGGGATCGTCTAGACCCGGCAAATTATCGTCCCATAAGCCTTATCGACACTCTACAAACAATTTACGCTAGGCAAATTTTATCAAAACTTAACGAGTGGATAGAGCGGGAACAATATTTTATCACAATACCAGGCTGGGTTCAGAGCCAGAACTAGCACAATCGATCAGGTTTTCAGACTTCTTTGCATGGGATGGAAATACACCATTTTAAGGAAAGGGCATTTGTACATAGCATTTATTGACTTGAAGGCCACCTTCGACCTTATTCCTAGAGATTTGCTTTGGAGTACTTTAAAAAAGCAAGGCGTCCCTGATGAACTACTTATCCAATTAAAAAGATTACATGAAGACAATTACACAAAGGGCAGATGGGGACCAAGGGGAGAACTCACTGCCGCAATCCCTATAAGGAGGAGTGTAAGACAGGGTTGTGTGTTGGCACCCACCCTCTTCTCATTATATGTAAACGACGCTCCAAAATATCTCCTTGGATGCAGGCATGATTCTCCGAAGTTAGGTGGGGTGCCAGTTACGGCCCTTCTATTTGCGGATGATACCAGCTTATTGTCACAAACACCGAAGGGCCTCCAAAACTCACTAGATTCATTCAGTAATTACTGTGCCACAAAGGGCTTGGAAATTAATTCAAATAAAACAAAATACATGGCAGTCATACCACACAAATCATTTAAGAAAAATATCACTATCTTAGACCAGAGATTAGAATATGTGCCGAATTTTAATTACTTAGGTATCACAATAGATTCAAAAATGACTTGGTACCCGCATCTACAAAACAGTAGGTCCATCCAGACTCAAAATTCTGCACCCATATTAAAAAAACATTAAAATTGCATTAGCAAGGCAGTATCTCCCGCACTTGAAGTATATAAATATAGGGCGCAAGCTTCCACCTTGTATGGTGCAGAATTTTGGGGGGTCACCTGCAGGAACAGGTTTGCGGGGGAAGAAAACAAGTTTATTAGGATGCTCCTGCACCTTCCTGTAAGAACACCTATGACTCCAATCATCATTGATCTGAATTTAAAGCGTATTGACCACCAAGTCATCCTAAGACCATTGCTATTCTGGGTGCAGATATGGTGCACTCCAGAGCTCTCCAAATATAAAGAAGGCCTAGAAGAGATCCTTAGGTTTGACCAAGCTACCAGCCTTTTATGGGTAAAGCATGTGCGTACATGGTTCTGTAAATTCGGACTTAACCACTTTAGGGAAACACCTGCCCTATTGACACCCCGCTCGAAAAAAACACTAAAATCTGCATTCTGGGCTTACATTAGAAACAGTATCTCCCATAGCTCTGCAACTGGTAGGTTGACACAACAATTTCTTTTGTCAAAACCCCTTCCACTGTTTGAGCCATACTTGGACGAAATTCAACCCCAACTTGCAAAATCCTTATACATGAAATTCCGTTATGGTGTTTGGTAAGTGTTTACCAACACAGTTAAATGGGGTCTCAATAATGGGGAGTCTAATGATGATTACTGTTGTTTATGCCAACTCAATACACCAGAAAATGACTCACATATACTCTTTTTCTGCCCAGCACACGCCATACCAAGGCGTAAATGGATCAAGCCTATATGTCGGAACTTGGGAATTAGATCGTGCGCGGATGCGACAAGAATCTTAAAAACTGACACTACTCAAAAAATTGTTTTTAGTGTTAGTAGATTTTTATTTGCTGTGAATATAGTAAGAACATAAAATGGTTTGATATTCTAACAACTTAGGTTCTTCTAGCCATTACATGCACTCTAGTAGTACCTATTTGTCACTACCTTGGAAATAGAGCCCATCTTTAACTGTTTAGGAATTTTATGCACTTTACAGAACTTGCACTGTACTCTGTCTCGAACCCATCTAGGATTGTCTACTATTCAATGCATTCTATAGTCAGTCTGGAATTCATATTACCCTCTATTTAAATGAACGAATCGGAAAACTGAATATTTTTTATGTATTTTAACTGTTTTATCTTAACGGAAATTTATATTTACTGTATAAGGACCGACTATGAAGATGATCTATGTAATCATGGACATTTTATAATTGACTTGTTATTGATTTGCATCTTTTATGGTTTTTTAAACCGAATAAAGATTTTGAAATGAAAAATGAAATGATAAGGCAGCTTCTTATCCCGGCCTGCATGGTTGCAGCATAATGCAGAGGCTTGTGCAAGAGACCATTCTGCGGCATACGCCTGTTTAACCTCTTTGGGGACAAGCACTGAAAATGATGTTAAATTAGCCCCTCTCCTTGTGGGGCTGTTGTTACAAACTCTGGTGGCCAATCGACCTCCACTAAGAGAACACCATAACTAAGTGTTAGATTTTACCAGAATATTACCCTAATGGTCCATATTATGTCAACATCAATCTGTATGTTTAATTTATAAAGTCTGTCTGGAGAGCTGAAGAGTTGATCTCGGGTTTCAAATTCTATGAAGTCATCAGTTGCTTTCACATCCAGAAACTCTTGAGATTCTGACGAACTATCATGATCTCTGCCGCACTGTCTAGCAGAGTTATTGCTCATGTCTTGTTCTGAAGAAGAGTTCTCAATGTATGTGGCATATTTAGCAGAAATTCCTGCAACCTTATTCCTTCTGAAGTGGGATTTTTACGGTGGAAGTTTCTCTTCCTTTTTTATGATGATGTCAGACGAGCTTTGTGAGTCCTTTTTCGGTTTCACATACTCTTCTTGTCTGCGCTCTGATTGCCCCCTCTCTCTGACCATTTGTTCGATGAGTCCTGAAATAAACAAGAGTGATGTGTATCAATGTACTGATACCTATCAAGCTGTTTTTATTGTATCACGGTTACGTAAATTGTAACGTCTATCAGAGGTCTCCGGTTGCGGAGATCTACCCCGTGATTTTGTTTTTTCTTTATTTATTTTGTTTATCCCAGCGTTTTTTAAGAAGAGTATGGTGCTTGTTTGGCAATGTCCTTTTCAGAACTACCTTCAAGCTGTGGATTATTTGGTTTGGCTCCCAAATTATCTTGACCTGCAGATGTATAGGTGTCCGCAATAATTTTCGGTAATTCACGCTCCTGGTCTGCTACTGCAACCTGCGTGAGACGTTGGCATACTGCCAATGCTGCTGCTTCCCCTTTATTATTACTTAATATGATTGAGTATACTATAGCAAATTTGCCAATTAACTTCATTCCCAAATCCAGGGCTGAAGGAGCCCCATATTCATTCTGAATTTGTTTTAGTACTTCCGGCAAAACGGCAGGCGATGGTGTACCATCTGCTATGGTATAACTGCAGCAAAAACCATAACCAAGTGGCACATTCGTCAATGGTGGGAACCATCCCAAGTAGCAAGCACATTGTGAGAATTCTGTATTTACCCTGGGGTCCCGTATGGGGAAACACTGCTTCAAGCTGATTTGTTTTTTGTTCAATCCAGAAAGGAATTTCCTCCCGTTTGGTGGGAAACTTACCCAGAATGGCATTGATAGTTTTAGGACTAACCTCAGAGACGGCTAACTGTGGCTGAACAGCTTGAACAACCCTTGCTGGGGCAGTTGTTATTGTACGCATAGCAAACTGTGTTAAACATCAATATAGTGTAACTAGAGCAGTATATAGAGTGCGTAGATTGCACGCATTAAGCAGTGCTAAATTTGTGAATGGTGTGTAACCAGCCAATGCCCGCCATGTAGCCTTGTCATTCCTGAGGGGACCCAGTCGATTGTTGTGTAATGTATGTGGTAGGGCGCCTTGGAACCAATTTTGATGTTCCTGATATGTTAATGGTATTTCTAAATCGATATACGCTCTATATTGACCTGGCAAGGCAGCTTCATCGTATGTATGAAATGTTTGTTTGTTAGCGTCTATTCCTGCAAAAGTGACCCATGAGTGGAATACTTGTGAATGGAATTCAGAAAGGGAATAACTATGGTGAAGATATCTTTTCATTGGTTCAAGCTTGAACAACCTACAGACAAAAATAGATACTTTCTATTATGCTTAGGAGGAATTGTCCCTAACCCTACGGATGTCTCCATTTAAAGGTGACTAGAGTACCTTGAGCACACAAAAAAACTACTCAGGAGATCCGTTAAATAAGTACATGACCTAAGAATTTTGGTGGCACCATGTTATACGGTTCCCACTAGAAAAGGTAGTACTGCGTATTAGGACAACAGGACGACAGGATGTAGGGACTGAGTCCATCTACACCATCAGAGACTGTAGGTCCAATTCCAAGTTAGCACATTGCCTCACCTGAACCCCTAACCTTTCCAGGGTAGCAGGTAATTTTGGCAACCTCGAACATGACACTCTGGTCCCCAAGGTAATCATGGACACAGATCTTTCCCGTTTTGTTGTTTACCCATGCGTGCCCTTGGTAAACCTAAGAAAGATATCAAGGACGTTTTCAATACATTTATTGAAACAATCGTAATCTTGCATAAAGAGAATAAGCTGCTACTTTTAGGCAAGTAAAACAAAGCAAAGTAACCAGCATTACAGAATAAATAGTCCAACCATGGCAGTCTGCTTTCTATATGTATATATATCCCTACTTATCGCTACCCCGGCTCTGAGAGCATTGTGGGTGTACCCACTCCATGATCTCTTAGGTTAGTCTGAGTTCCCATACCTGGGAGACTTGGTTTGGAATATGATTGGCAATCTCTCTCTCGAGAGGATCAGGATGGAAGATCAACGTTAGCAGAGCTGAATGTCGAACACAGCAGTCGTTTCAGGACCATAGTGGCTGGAGCCCCCCTCTGACCTTTAAATGGACTGTGCACTGTTTATATAATAAACAACTGTGTTAGGGGTACAGCTCTGGTGTAATGATGTGTCTAGATGCTAGAAACTGGTTCCAAGCGGTCAACGTAAACACTAGGATATTTTGTTCTTTAGCCTTAAATGGAGTGTGCCGGCAATGTCGCAGGAAAGGTATCCAAACGATAAGCAGCATGTACAGCATCTTCTTAGAAATAAAACATATAAAAATAATATAGCTAAAATGAAGTGTGCTAAAACGTGTGAAATATAAAGCTAAAATGGAGAACCAAAGTGTATCCAAGAGGGCCTCACTACAAAACCACCTGTATAAACCACCAGTTTTATGGCAGAAATACATATGATATGAAATGAATCAAAATTGCTAAATGATTCTCAACAAGATCTGTTTTAAAAAGGGAAATGGGATACTAGGTTAGTTGCCTTGATGATGTAATTGGCAGAACAGACCTTGATCTTAGAGGAGTAAATCTCAGGGTGAATCTATTCACCCTGTTTTGTGAAAAGTTCAACTGCGGTCTGAACATTGTTCACAAATTGTTGTAAAATTAATTATAGGAGAGGCTATCAGCCAAAGTAAGATGCTGTTTTGCAAAATGATTTTCGAGCTTTGCAAAGATGTCAATTTTACAGTCTAAGGCCCAGATTACAGGCCTAGCAAAAATGGTTAGGAGAAAACAGCTGGAAAAGAAGGGAAACAAAGTGGAATTTGGTGGGGGACATACCAGTGCTGCATGCTGTACCTCATTACTGCACAGAACACTTAGAATAAGTTGGAATAAGAGGTATATCCTGCACAGAATAAGCACCCTACCCTGGGGTAATGGTATATACTGGGTGTGATGACTGCAACCCTTGTTACACGCTATCGGGAATCGGGCCTAAATTGGGTTAAGAATGAAGCCTTAGCCTCATGGGAATAATAATAATTAGTCCACCCACATTCCAATAATACACATTTGGCTTTCAAGGCAGGAAGCTCAACATAAACCAATGTAGATTGTCTGTGCCATCCAAAGATAATTTAGATGTAAGGGCGAGATGTATGTAGCTTTTTTAAGCTTGCAAACGGCCCGATTCACAGGATCGGGACGTTTGTGACTGCAAAAAAGCATTTTTATATGTATAGAACTCTATTTTGCAATTCAGTGACCTATTACTGAATCGCAAAATGGGTTCGCAATTCGGTATTAGGAAGGGTCGGGTTTAGGGCGTCCCTTCCTAATAGCAACTCGCAGTGGTATTTGTGAATGTTTTGTGACCAAAATGCGATGACAACACATTCGCATTTTACCGCCTACTTCAAGTAGGTGGTAATCCATTCGCAAACGGGAAGGGTAAGAGGTCTCAAAGGGGCCCCTTACCCTTTGTGAATGGTTGTAAAAACGTTTTTTAAGAGCAGGCAGTGGTTCCACGGACCACAGCCTACTCTTAAAAAATGAAAAGAAAACTGTTCATTTTTGTATTTGAAACACATCCCGTTTTCCTTTGAGGAAAATGGGCTGCATTTAAAAAACAAACATTGCTTTATTTAAAAGCAATCACCGACATAGTGGTCTGCTGGCCCCAGGAGGCCACCATCTCTGTGATTTTAGTGATTCCCAATGGGTCGCAAATTGCGACCTACCGCATGAATATTAATGACGTAGGTCTATTTGCGACCCACTTGGATTCGCAAAGACTGTAAAACACAGTTTAGCACATCGCTGTTTGCAATTACCTAATGGTGAATCGCAAAATTTGCTGTTAGGTAATCGGAAACCCAAAGGTATGTACATCTGCCCATAGAGTAGAAACTTAGTCCAGCATTCGGAAGTACAGTTTTTAAAATGCAAGCTGATCTATGTTTTTTAGGTGAAAGTTTCTAAGCTGTTCTGAATGTAAACACAATAACCGTAGCCCAGAGGCAAAGATTATTAGTCTGAATGGACACCTAGCTACTTTATTACACCTAGAATCTCTAGGTTTTGACAAAAGGTTGCAAGAGGCCATCGGTGCATGTTATGTTATGTTAACAGATTTATATAGCGCACAGCTGCCCCAGCAAAGGGGCGTCCTGGCGCTGAAACTGCGAACTGCTGAAGACACCGTGGATCAGACACCGGAGACCCCTCAAGCAGGGAAGAGATGTGTTTTGATGGCTTTGCAAAATTGAGCATAATTGTTAATGCTCCTGATGCTCACAGGGAGGGAGTTCCAGAGCTTAGCAGCGAGGACGCGGAAGGAGCGTCCTCCTGCACAACTTTTCCTCACCCGAGGGACGACAGCCAAGTGTTGGCCCATAGAGCGTAGATGGTGGGTGGGTATATAGGGTGAGAGAAGATTCGCCAAAATATCTGGAGCTTGAAGCTTTAAAATTCTGTGGGCGATACAGAGAGTTTTAAACTCAATACGTTTTGCCACTGACAGCCAGTGCCATCTTCGGATGGCGCTGGTTGTGGGACATGTTCTCGGCAGACCGAGTAGCGTCCGGGCAGCCACATTTTGGGCCCTTTGTAAGCGGAGAATCTCAGCTTTATTTGCCCCCAGGTAGAGTGAACTAGCATAGTCCAGCCTTGATAGAACGCTGGCCTGGACGATAACCTGACGGATGGCGGGGTCGAAGAAACCTAACAACGGCTTAAGCCCACGTAAAAGTCCAAAGCAGGTCCCGGCTACCGCTTTGGTTTGGGCCTGAAAAGTAAGGGCGGAGTCAACCCAAACTCCCAGATTTTTTACTGCCTGCTTAGGGACAGGTGGACAGCCTAGAGTAGAAGGCCACCACCACTCACTCCACAGTTCAGTGTCTCTCCCTACCAGCAGGATCTCTGATTTGCTCGCATTCAGTTGGAGGCAGTTGGTGGTCATCCAGTCTGCTATAGCTGTTAGATCCTCCCTGAATTTGAGCGCGTCCTACAAGGAGTCATTTGATAGAGCCACCACTAACTGTGTCATCTGCGTAAGAGACCACAGTTAGTCCTCTACTCCTGGCTACTGCAGCTAAGGGTTGGATGTAAATGTTAAACAGGGTAGGGCTAAGAGCCGATCCCTGTGGAACCCCTTGATGGATGGCATGTACCTTAGAGCTGAAAGGAGGCACCGATACTTGAAAGGTTCTCTTAGATAGAAAGGAAACAAACCAGCCCAAGGCCAGGCCCCCAATGCCCGCCTCCTTTAGGTGCTGCAGCAGGATCTGGTGGGACACTGTATCGAACGCAGCACTCAGATCTAACAGTATCAGAGCTGGCGTTCGCCCTGCACCCAGTGCGCCCCTTAGATGTTCAGTTACAGCCAGGAGAGTCGTCTCTGTGCTGTGACGAGGGCGGAATCCATTCTGTGATGGGTCAAGCAGATTATTGTTTTCAATGAACCGTGTGAGGATGGAATTAATATAGGCTTCAGCAATTTTGGATACAAATGTAAGAGGGAGATGGGGCGGAAGTTCTCTGGTTTAGAGGCATCTAGTGTGGGTTTTCTAATAGAGGGACCACCTTGGCCAGTTTCCAGGCCCTGGGGACTACCGCCGTGGACATGGACATATTAATCAACTTGCAGAATGGGGAAAGGAACAAAGGCAGGTATTTCAGAAATTGGTCAGGTTTAAGGGGGTCTGCAGGGGAACCTGATTTAATTTTCCTGCAGATCGCAAGCATTTCCTCTTCTAAGTGCGCCGGAAAAGCAGAGAGTGTATGGACAGCAAGAGGCCCATATGCTGGGCCTATCCTGATCTCAGAGTGAGGAAAGGTTCTGTAGATGTTCTCAACCTTCTTGACAAAGAAGGTGGCCAGAGCCTCACATTGCTGATTTGAGGAGAGGGGGGGGGGTGCTTTAGGTTGCCCCAGTGATTTAAGATCATTAAGTATGGAAAAGATGCATTTGGCTGGGTTGCCACAGTTTCTGATCACATCTGCAAAGTAGGCAGCTCTTTCCCTCTGAACGGCCTTGTTCTTAATAGCAGCCCGATATTGCCCTTTCAGGACTGGATCATATTCCCGCCTCCACGCCCGTTCCATACTTTTGCAGACTTGCCGGGCTGCAGCCAGATTGCTGTTATACCATGGGCTAGGATGTCTACTCCGGCTCTGTGACCACCTAGCGGGAATAAGGGTATCGAGGGAGTGAAAGATCCAGTTGGAGAGGGTACTCTTAGCCACATCTGGATCATCAGGCAAGTTGGGTGTACACATCGAGAGAAGAGCGTGGAACTGTTCGGGGTCCAATTTATGCCACGGGCGTTTTAAGACTGATTTCCGAGTTGCGCCCTGAAGGGGCCGTACTGCCAGAAGAGTCATGGGTATCAGGTAATGATCAGACCAACTCATCGGAGTTGCCATGTCCACCGTGAGGGTAGATAGATTAGAAAAAAACGGATCTAGTAGGTGTCCAGCAGAGTGGGTACAACCTAGGACCCGCTGGGTAAGCTCGAGGGCAGCAAGGTCTGCGATGAAGTTGCCTAGCTCGCTGTCTTGAGTGTTCTCTAGATGTAGATTCAGATCACCAATAATGCTAAAGTTGGCTGATCTAATAGCCAGTATACCTGCTGCAACAATCAGTGCGTCCCTAAATTCTTTAGAGGGGCCAGGCGGGGAATAGATCAGAAGTCCAGACAATGTAAAGTTGGCATTCAAGGCAATCTTGAAACGGGCGCACTCACTTCCCGGCAAGTCTTCTTTCATAAGAGTGCAGGTGTAACCGGCTTTGAAGATGATAGCAATGCTACCACCCCGCGCCCCTCTATTAAGAGTCACAATATTGAAGCCTTGAGGCAGAGCCAATCCAGGCTCTGCCTCTGTGTTGGCCATAAGCCAAGTCTCTGTCAAAAAGAGGATGTCAGGTGACTCATCATCGAGTAAGTCATAGATTTCAGCAAAATGTCTTACTAACAAGCGGCAGTTTAAACTGAACAGTTTAACCGCCTGAGGGGAGGGGTGTGGCAAGGATACAGCAGCCCAGGAACTAAACCCACAGCACCTACAGCCAAAAGGGCCCTCAGGAGGGACATCAATCACAACCCACATGCTACAGTCACTACGGTAATTTATTTTGCAGAGAAATATTTAAAATAAGTTTGGCCTAAAGGTTGGCAAAAAGACTGGCAGGACCTTGAAGATACACAACTAAGCAACTGCTGTGTAAACCAGAGTATGTAACAACCACGCTTTAATTATTGCCACGAGGGGCAAGAGGAAGAAAGACAGCAGATGATTGTTTCTAAGCCACTCCCAATACTGTCCTTGTGGTTAGCATGGAGACCTTATAGCCAGTAAGGATCAAGGCTCTGGTAATGTCAGTGGCTGATAAATTCATAAACTAGAATTCAGTCACTGTTTGAAAGTTGAGTCAATTTCTGGCCACCATCTAATGACCATCTAGACAGTTGAGCACCATTCTTCGAAGATTGATAACCAGCGATAACCCCAAAGTTAACAGTAGCTGCCTTTGGGTGGGTGGGGGAAGAGGTAATTCAGCCTCAGTCACTGTGGAAAATAAAGAGATGGCAATGCTGGATCAGATAATATTTTGAGGTTCATCAAAAAATTTAATAGTAGCCCACATGGATGCAGACAAACAATCCACAAGAGCCAAAAGATACTATGCCAAAAGTCATGTTTTTTTTTCATCAGACGGAAAAGGGCCAGCCATGTGTACAAGATGTGCCACCTAGGCCCTCTTGATGAGTGGCTTGAATTGTGCAAACCTCTGTTTATGCAGGTTTCAGAACTGCAAGTGATGTGGACTTTATCACTCTCAATATTAGGTTCACTAAAGTTTGTATCCCATGTTGAAGTTCTGCAGGTCAATCCTGCCAGAAATTAGCATATGAAAAGTGCTTCCTAGTTACTTGGACATATATGGTAAGCTTCGAAATCCGTATGTTATTTCCCATTACTGGGGAAAATCTGATATTAAATGCCATTTACCATAATCAAAAAATTCCAACCCCTACGTAACAGGACTTCATCACCCTTATCCAGTCCACTTATGATAAAGGCCTTATCCTGCGTGGATGGAGACTGGAGCTGACGATTACAAATAGGCTTGCATTTAGAGCTCATTTCGCACAAGGTTGTATGACAGAACAACACAGGGAAATACTTTGCATGCCTTTACATCGCATTTTCAACCACGCATTTTTTTAGAACGCATATGCTTTTACAACGTATGCCGTTGCCACGCATTGTTTATATATATATATATATATATATGGCACACCAAACTCCTGAACAGCTCGTATCTCTACAGCATCAGGTACGGACCACCAAGGATGTTTTCAAAAGTGCTTTATTTTGTGCAAATAGCAAACAGCATGACGCGTTTCGGCCGCGTCACCACGGCCTTGATCACATCACATATATAAATATATATATAAATATATATATATATATATATATTGTCATGTGGTTTGTGGCCTCATTGTCTACATTGCTAAGTTGGCTTAGGCCTGGCTGCCATGATGCCTTTTTGCACACGTTACTCTGTGACTTTGTTTTTCCAGACTCTGCTTGTGCCCTGCTATATTAGAACTGTCTGCCTTCTTGCCTTTCACCTTTTCTCCTGTTCCCTTTGGGTTTCGTCTGCACATCATGTACAAGGTCGAAAAACAGCGTCCCTTGTTCTTGCTGATCTGGTCAGCCCCTCGCACTTAGACATAACACGAAGTACAGCTGCACTGGAGAAATTTGTGTGCTTTTAATATTGTGATTTCTCTGTTGGTGGCACTCGGAGAAAAACCTTTCCAGAGAGAAGAGCTGTCTTTGTCTGATGATGTAAACCTCGCATCTAGATATTGAGGTATGGGGGTCCGTCCGACAAAGCCAACAGGTCTTCTATTTTTATAATAAACTAGTTAATAGCACGGGGAGGGTGGTAAGGTCATTTAGCCCTATATCCACTGCTTTATGAAATGCTTTCCCCGTTTGTATTCTATGGAATTGTAACTATGCTTATTATTTTATCGTTATGCATTATGCTGATAGTACTGGCACGTGTACTGTATCTTAGAGCACGATAGTTGAAATAAACATTTTAAACTATACTGTGTCTCTTATTACGCACGTTGTGGACAAGTATGAGTGAGTTATGAAAGGGTGTTCTTGCTCCCGCGAGTCCGGAGAGAGAGAGACCGTGTTCTGGGTTGTCTAATCATTGGTAGCATCGCTGCTAATGAGACGCTAAAGCTAGTCGGATTGGGATTGTGGGTACTAAGGTGCATGGTTGGTTCACCACTATCCTCCGAGGTCCTATTATCCTGTGCATAGCTCTGTATATGTGCAGAATCCCTACAACAGGGCGCCCAACGTGGGCCTTGACAGCTAGAGTCTTAGGTACTGGCAGGAACTGGCTGGCCCACTTGTATAACGTACAACGTGCACTTAATAATCTCCCTAGAAGACCTCTGGGTGGGCGGACCCCATACGAAATGCTCTTTGGCATACGAATGTTTGTGCCCGACCTTGATGGTCTAGATATGGCGGCGCAATCCGCAATCTTTGATGTAGATAACCATTCTACTATGTTGCAGGACTTACAAGAAGCCTGTGACAAACTTGCAAACGAACATTTACCTTCAGCCACATGCGCTGCGCTGCAGATTCCGGTTGCCGGCTGGCTTCCGAAGGTTGGAGATCTGGTCCGAGAGAAGGTGGAGAACAAGAAGGAATTTGGCCCCTCTTATCGTGCACCAGTTCCAGTCCTTGGCTTGAAGGGTACTCGTACTGTCATCTTACCACCGCTTCCTGGTCGCAAAGACAACAGATACATCTCAGTGGACAATGTCAAGCTACAACATCTGGCCGATCCTGAATAGTGTAACACCAGCGGTCTCCTGTCCAGTCATTTCCAGGACTCATGTTTGTGGCCCTCCAGCCCACATGGACACTGATGTTGCCATTGAGATGGTAGATTTGCCTGATCGTCTGCTCGACTACCCGGATTCCCCCTGCAACGAGGAGACCGAGTATACATACCTAGCCAACGAGTCAGTGGCTCACCTACCAACAACGCCTATGAGCCCAACCCGTTATTCCTTTGATTCGGCTTCCACCTCATCCCTTATCCCGTCCAACTTCAGTATTTTAATATCCTGGTTCAGAGACAATTTTTTGATCCCCCCATGGACATACATCTGGTTGGTACTATTCCTGATTTTTCTGTTCATGTCCATTGGCTTTGTGACAGTTTTCTTCTTACTCATCAATGGTCACTATTTACCAGAACGCTCTGCAGTGAACTGTGTCGCTGGAACTTTGGCTCCACATTCTTCTTCGCACACCATGAAGCGTGACCACACTTTTGTGAACATTTCAGCTTTCCCAGTTGCTGATGGCATCGTATGGGATGCGGTAAATTTCCAAATTCATGGACCAACCGAAATTATTAATGTACCAAATGTCCTCCGTGTTTCAATGAGTGATGTCGTTAAAAGTAATATTCATTCTGATGATTGGGATGTGCATGCCGTTGAATCGTTATTTACTGATTTGAAATACTATGCTGCTTTTAATGCTGAAGATCTGTATTTAAATTCTGCAAGTTATGCTGACCTATATTGTTACCAGCATTGGGGCAATCACTTTCTTCATAAGCCAAGTACTCTTCGGAGTCCTTTTAATTACACCCAATGGGAACATTGTCCCACACCCTTGCCAGGTAGCTCCCAGACTCTTAGAGGTAAATTCACTTACTTTACAGACTTTGATAGATCGAACCCTGGGTCCTATTATTTTAAGTTGAACACTTCGTCAGCACAGAAGATCATGTTGACCCACACCAAATTGCTGTATTCGGGTTCCTTTTTAAACGCATTAGCAGTGGGTGGTTATGAACACTGGCAGGACACCATTGACTTAAAGTCTATTTGGGGCACCAAGTCATGGCAGGTCCGAGGCACGGAAGCCTTACATCGTGCTTGCCTAATCCCGGCCCAAATTTTATTTTTAAATAATACAATCTATCAGACGACGTGTTGGGGTTTGGCTACTGCTAAACAATTAAATGCACCATCCATTCCCTTGTTGTCTTCTACTCCCAACGACAGCGTGCATTTCAATTTTTCCCTTGCTAATTTGCAAACTTTGTTTCAAAACAATTCGTTTAATATCTCTTCACTTGTTCAGTCACCTTGGTTGTCTTGGCCCATAGCATCAAATGCCTGCCAACTGCGTTTTCATGACTCAGCTCCTGGTTACAAACAGGATAGGCCAGATCCGAGGTTTTCTGACTCCCGTACTGTTACAACATATTCTGTTGGTAAATTATGTAAACAGTGGTTGCAGCACTCTTCATTAGATTCTGTGAAACAACATTTATCCCTCCTATCAGGTAACATTGATCTGTCCGATTTTGTTCTGGGGCCTCGTGGTCCTCGACCTAAGAGATTCCTTTATGAAACTTATAATGAACTCTGGAAGCTTTCGCAAATTGAAGCTGCTTCCTGTCTTCGGGAAATAGATCAAGCAAATTTAGAAAAGGTGCTTGCTGTTGTTGACAATAGCATTAATACCCTGTCTTCCCACATTTACACATTAGAGAATATGGTTTCCTCTGTTGTTGATATTGTACAAGATGATGTTTCTGTGTTATATCATGGTCAGAATCAATTGCGTTCAATGATGCAGTTTGCATGGACTTTGCAAACACTTAAAATGGGTAAAGTTCCTTGGCATTTTTTGAACACCTCTGCCTTATTCTTGCCGTTTAATTTAACTGAAAAACAGCAATTCATGTCCATGAAAGATGCAACATACACTCTATTACATATCGAAAAAATAGAGCCCTTACCGTTCTCTGTGGCGGAATTGGATTCTGCAGTGTGGCTAGTACACGGGGTTATCGCTTTGCCTTTTTCTTTATTTGAGTTCAGTTCATGCATGAAACATTATCCTGTTGGCCGTTTTCAGCCTTTAGGTAGTGCCTTCTTGCATGAACTTTGGTCCCTTCCTTTCATGTACCGATGCCTTCGGGACGGAAAGGAAGTTTTTCTCACGGGTGAGTCATGTGATTCTGCTGTGGGTCATTCCCTGATTTGTAAGAACATTAATTTGCACGGGGCTTGTAATGTTTCGGCTCCGAATCTTGCTTGTGTTTTAAAGGGCATTCCTGCTCCTGCTATATCGCCTACTTTCACTGTGCTTGCAAATGGTAGCTATCTCCTTCTGAATAATCAGGACTTCTGTGGCATGCTGGCCGGCATACCCTATATTGTAACAGTTTCCCACAGGGTTGTCTGCTGCAAGAATGTGCTTTTTCCTCCCCCGCACGACATCATAGATAGTTCCATTTGGCCTTCCATTCCAACGTTGAAGGTGGATTTCAATAAATTGAGCAGAATAAAGGCGCTATTATTGAATCAGGAGGTTATGCTCACATCCGCACGGGAGACATTTATCCTCCAGGTGGCCACTACCCAGAGTGAGATACAGGCCCTTTTGAACACAAACCTCCCACAACATTTCGGTGAGCTGATTCACCGCGTTTTGAATGCATCTCGCACCGAAGGTCTTGTGCACTTTTTTAAAGTTGTGGGCTCTGGTCTTGTTACCTCTTTTCAAACTATATTTGGTGTAATACCGGCTTTTATTCATTCTATTTTTTCCAGCGTCTTTGGCGGCTTTCCTTTGCTCCTCGCCTTAGCGGCCGGTATATTGCTTTTGGTCTGTTTGCTGCGCAATGGCTGCACTTCCTGGGGCCCTCCTCGACCACGGTCGACTCCTGATGCTCCGTGAACGCATGCTCATCGGCTTCGGCCTCCTGCCATTGGCGACACTCAGCGTGTCCTATAGACTTTCTTTTCGCTTTGCGTATTTCACTTGCGTGCAACCTGTGATGTCTTGCATCCGATGTCCTTTCTCTTGGTCCCTGGATTATTGCCTCTCCAATACATCTCTGTCTGACCCGGATTTTGGTCAGTTGATGGGTCCCTTAGAGGCCCATGAACGAGACTGTTCCGGCGATGGCTTAATGGCGCGTGCGGCTGCACTTGGAATTTTGGCGCAATGGGATGTCTGGGCGGCTGCTCAGTCTCTCCGACAACGAAATTATGTTGAGTATCACGCAAGTTGTCCCGCAATGCTGATCAATGCTCCCTCTTGCGAGGAACATGATTGCAGTTTTGAGTTGTTGAACTGGATGGCGTCTCTTTTTTCAGACGGTTCCAACGATGTCCTCTTGGAAGGTGTAGCGCTTTTTTGCACTTACACTCTGATGGATTAGGCCTCCGCTTCGGCGTCCTGCATCTCTGGTTTTTATTGGCCCTGACTGAAATTTGTTATCCTGATTTTTTGTCCATTCGCTGTCCTTCATTAGGGACTATTCATACATAGACGTTTACATTCTGCTCCATCTATTTGAACTCTGTTTTCGTCCTCTGTCTTAGCCTATGGACTGACCAGGGGAGGGTGTCGTGTGGTTTGTGGCCTCATTGTCTACATTGCTAAGTTGGCTTAGGCCTGTTTGCCATGATGCCTTTTTGCACACGTTACTCTGTGACTTTGTTTTTCCAGACTCTGCTTGTGCCCTGCTATATTAGAACTGTCTGCCTTCTTGCCTTTCACCTTTTCTCCTGTTCCCTTTGGGTTTCGTCTGCACATCATGTACAAGGTCGAAAAACAGCATCCCTTGTTCTTTATGATCTGGTCAGCCCCTCGCACTTAGACATAACACGAAGTACAGCTGCACTGGAGAAATTCGTGTGCTTTTAATATTGTGATTTCTCTGTTGGTGGCACTCAGAGAAAAACCTTTCCAGAGAGAAGAGCTGTGTTTGTCTGATGATGTAAACCTCGCATCTAGATATTGAGGTATGGGGGTCCGTCCGACAAAGCCAACAGGTCTTCTATTTTTATAATAAACTAGTTAATAGCACAAGGAGGGTGGTAAGGTCATTTAGCCCTATATCCACTGCTTTATGAAATGCGTTCCCCGTTTGTATTCTATGGAATTGTAACTATGCTTATTATTTTATCGTTTATGCATTATGCTGATAGTACTGGCACGTGTACTGTATCTTAGAGCACGATAGTTGAAATAAACATTTTAAACTATACTGTGTCTCTTATTACGCACGTTGTGGACAAGTATGAGTGAGTTATGAAAGGGTGTTCTTGCTCCCGCGAGTCCTGAGAGAGAGAGACCGTGTTCTGGGTTGTCTAATCATTGGTAGCATCGCTGCTAATGAGACGCTAAAGCTAGTCGGATTGGGATTGTGGGTACTAAGGTGCATGGTTGGTTCACCACTATCCTCCGAGGTCCTATTATCCTGTGCATAGCTCTGTATATGTGCAGAATCCCTACAACAATATATATATCCATCCAAAAGTTGCCCTGCTGTGAGAGCTCGCCGTCAGCGGGATGGTAAACACCATAAATAAAATGCCACCAAACTTGCACAGTCCAAAGTTCATTTTAATCACCTTCCTAACGCGTTTCAAGGCCTCACGGCCTCTTCATCAGAGGAAAAGCGGCAGACAACAGACAAATGCTGCAAAAGTACTTTTAAGCGCATGCGCTGCTTGTTCACAGGTGTGCTTAATTCTCCTGGCATGCTGGTACCTGTAGTCCTAATAACCAGAGCTGTATTTCCCAAGTGGGTTCTGTCGATCTGCCACTCATTAAAAGTCAATAAAACACCCCAGTGGGCCTCCGGACAGGGAAAGCAGGTTATTTGCATAAGAGTCCCGCTGTGCCTGCTAGTCCGACGTGAAAGGCATCCTTCGTCGTCAGGCCCCGCAATACACCATTGCAGTGGCAAGCTTTCTGCGGCCAGGCTGGCGCAAAATAAATCCATCCAAAAGTTGCCCTGCTGTGAGAGCTCGCCGTCAGCGGGATGGTAAACACCATAAATAAAATGCCACCAAACTTGCACAGTCCAAAGTTCATTTTAATCACCTTCCTAACGCGTTTCAAGGCCTCACGGCCTCTTCATCAGAGGAAAAGCGGCAGACAACAGACAAATGCTGCAAAGGTACTTTTAAGCGCATGCGCTGCTTGTTCACAGGTGTGCTTAATTCTCCTGGCATGCTGGTACCTGTAGTCCTAATAACCAGCGCTGTATTTCCCAAGTGGGTTCTGTCGATCTGCCACTCATTAAAAGTCAATAAAACACCCCAGTGGGCCTCCGGACAGGGAAAGCAGGTTATTTGCATAAGAGTCCCGCTGTGCCTGCTAGACCGACATGAAAGGCATCCTTCGTCGTCAGGCCCCGCAATACACCATTGCAGTGGCAAGCTCTCTGCGGCCAGGCTGCCGCATAATAAATCCATCCAAAAGTTGCCCTGCTGTGAGAGCTCGCCGTCAGCGGGATGGTAAACACCATAAATAAAATGCCACTAAACTTGCACAGCCCAAAGTTCATTTTAATCACCTTCCTAACGCGTTTCAAGGCCTCACGGCCAGTTTAGACACAGCCATATGCAAATCAGTCTTGACCCTATCCCTAATAGGAACAGTCCATCCCAAATTGCCCGGCCAGGTCCTCCCTGAACTGGAAGACAAGCAACCTAGAACCGGTTTTTCCCTAGTCAGCAAAGTATAATTTGGTTCCAGTGGCGCAGGGAGCCCAGGACCCACGGCTGGGCATACCTGGCATGAAATGCAAAAACAACAAAGTGATGGATGGATCGCTCAAATTAATCTCAGCCAAATTTCAAAAACAAACAATGTCCTGTGCTGAATTCAACAAAAGCAGAGTCTGAAAACGTTTGGATTTCAAAAGATTCCTGAACTGCATTGACTTAGGCTTGGATTGCAAGTTTAGGTTAAGGACGTTCCAAAACATGGGTTCTAGTATACCCAATGATCTGCCTCCATGTTCCATCCTCTTGAAAGATCATTGGTTGATTCGATGAGTAGTCATTGATAAAAGATTTCTAGTGGCGCGGTGCTTTATACTGGGTTTCAGTGCCTTTGCCCCATTATGGTTTGTGGACAGTGCACAGGACATTATATTTCATCTACTGGGAGATAATGAAGTGCTTTAAGCCCAAGTTAGGGTACATTCTGGTTGCCTGTTTCTGAAGTCCTTGGTGCATGGCAATGAGTTTCATAGTGAAACCAGCGTAGTCGATGTTGCAGTAGTCAAGGTGTGCCATATGGAGGGATCTCGTTAGCTTGACTTTGTGGAGAGGGTGGAGAATAGAGAGACTTTTCTGAAGAAGGGAGAGCTGCATGCCCGCATCTTTAGTCGCAATGTAGACATACGGTGATGAGGTAGTTTTGAGTTGAAAAGAATTCATAGGTTCCTTACTTTTGGTAAGGTCAATGGGGCTGGAGGGGGATCTAAGGCCTGATCCAGGCAAAGGGAAGTGAATTGGGCTCAGGCTTGCTAGGATCTATAAAAGCACTAAAACAAAATACAATAACGTTACATAACACGATACAGCACAACTCAATATAGCCTTGTAATCTACCAGGGACATCCATTTGGATCTGTACTCTATAACTTCATGCGCTCTCCTAAGAGCAGAGTGGTGAAAAAAGTGATGGAAGGTGTATTCTGAGGAGCACATGAGGCAGAGATGCAAGCATTCTGATCAGAACAAGAGAATGTTATTGCAACTGTAAGTGGTATGGTGTTTTTAGACATTGACCTCCATGCATGCTGTGCCTAGAGACTCAAGCAGTACCACAATGACATAGCCCAAAGATACAGAAACATGTCTACGCTTCCATGTTGTTTCACATGGAGAGGGCGTGCCCAGCTGTTTAGGACCCCGCCAAAAGAGGCAATTCAGGCTTCTCCTGTTGTCACATGGGTTAGATTAGTGGGCAGGGCCGGACTGGGAACCGAAACCGGCCCTGGCAAACTGCTCGGCTGGCACCCATTGGGGTGAGGGGGGGTGCAGCCGAGCAGCATGCGAGGGCCGGTTTCGGCCGATTTTGTTACAGGGGGCCGATATTTCCGACCCCCGGTAACAAAATCGACCCCCAGGGGCCCAAAACCGGCCCCCACCCTAGCGGTCCACCGGGGAAACGCCCGGTGCCCTGTTAGTGGGTCCTCTCTCATAAGAGCAGGGGCCTCCAACCAGTAGCTCTCCAGCTACCTCTGAGTAGATCACCTGTGTGCAGCCCAGCTTATTAAACTAGAAAGCTTTTGCTTGGTTGAATTAATATACATATACAAAATAGAGATTATACAACACTAATAATATTAGTAGCTGTCAATGCGTTTCATTGAGCATAAGTAGGTCTCAGTACAAAAACGTTTGGAGGAACCTAGATAAGAGGATTATGTAGTGCAGACAAAAGTAAATATAGCTGAAACTCACACAGACACTGAAACCTACATAGGGCTTGGAAGACAATGTTCCAAGCATTTCCATCACAAATTGTAGACTTTAGTTCACTGTCAGCTCGGCTGGCCGAATACATGATAGAAATGAACAAGTACCTGTCTGCAAGCGTCTTCTAGTGTGTGATGGCCCTCATTCTGCTAAGCATTTACTTTTCTTGTTTCTGTTAAGTTACAGGTGCTCATTCCTGCTCTCCCATCAACATGAAGGGGGCAGCCAGGCCACCAAGTTCACTGATGAAGCCGGGGACCCAGGCACGCGACAGAGGAAAATCGCCCCCAGCTCCCTCTTTTGGGATGAGACCCTCCAGGTCATCCAACTCCCTTGGGTTTGAGTCTCGGCTGAGCAAGGTAAGGACCCCTTGTTCTCCATGTCCATTATTGGTCACTGAATGAAAGCCACTGTGCATGACTGACTACTTCCTGGTCTTGCCCCTGCGTCTAAGGGTTCTGCGTCCATGCTCATGGCCAGAGACACTTTCCTCAGGATAACCCAAATTTATTTGCAATGCTTCTTAATATTAGATTTGTGCCAGAAGTTCTATTTAATAACTTTTTTAGATAATAAATACATATGTGAATGTTTACAAACATTGCAATAAACTGTATATTGGTCAGATGCTGGTTGGAATTTTTGAGTTGGTAAAACAATGTGGCCTCCTGTTCATTCTGGCAATATTGATTCACAGAGAAATCTCCGGGTTGAAGTACACGTTATAAGGACCATGTCTGGAGACGTAGAAACTGGGGGTTTGTGAAAAGTAATCTGCTTGTTTTATTCTGCTATATGTATGTGAAATATTAATTTCTAGAGCATCGTCTCAGTACGACTGCAGAGTCTCAGCACATAAAAAGCTAGGACTGTCCTATCTTTTTATGTGCGGAGACTCCGCAGTGGTAAAGATACTACTAGTTAAATGCCTTTGTGAGTAACAAACAATCGTAAACTTACACAAAAGTGTAAGTTCACCTTTGTGAATCAGGCCCATTGGGTTTTCATTCTAGGCCTCCGACAACCCACCCACCTCCAAACCTCTTCCCCAATCTGAGCCCCTTCTTTTTTAATTGTAATTTTACATTACCTAAGAGACCAGCGGTCCTCACTCACCAATTCATGCTGACAGCCACACTGTCCTCACAGATCTGCCTTCTGTCTGGAAGTTGTCACTGTCGTCATTGTCACATCATTGCCTCAGTGAGATCCTTACATTTTCAGTGTGTGATAATCTTCCTTTCACTCAGCTTCAGCTGCAAAAATGGCCATTGAACAAAGAGCCCGGTGAACCCAATAAAGACCCCCCCCCACACACATGGTCAATATTCCAGATGGCACTAACTAGCCATTCAATCATCTAGCCATGCACAAAACTGGAGCTCGGGCATCCTGAATTCACACACTATACAGAAATCTCTAGTTCAAAATGCAACTTCAGGAAGTCAGCAAAGCTGAAGCAGTCTATTACAAGGCAGAATCATACAGAACAACCCACAAGTTGGTCTAGGTTTCTCCCAAACACCTTAATTTACACTTAAAACACATTTTTGCGGCAGTAAATTGTTTTACCCGATACGGAGAAATTCAGAATTTCCTTGCAAATATTTACCAGCAGCAGCAGGGTTTTCAAAACATTCTTGGTAGGACACTGAGAAATAGAAGTTACTTTTACACCCTTAGCATAGAATATGAGTTACACCTGCACACTTACCTCATGATAGGTTTGCTCTACATGTACTGAGAATCTGCGAAGAAGCAGTTACTTCTATACGCTTCGGCTTACCACACGGTAAGGCTGCAGAATATGACCAGAGATACCGAGAAGGAACAGTTACTTCTGCATGCTTACCTCATGGTCAGTATGCACTACATGCACAGAGATACTGAGAAGGAATGGTTACTTCTGTACACTTACCTCATGGTAAGTATGCACTACATGCACAGAAATACTGAGAAGGAATGGTTACTTCTGTACGCTTACCTCATGGTAAGTATGCACTACATGCATAGAGATACTGAAAAGGAATGGTTACTTCTGCATACTTACCTCATGGTCAGTATGCACTACATGCATAGAGATACTGAAAAGGAATGGTTACTTCTGTACGCTTACCTCATAGTAAGTATGCACTACATGCATAGAGATACTGAAAAGGAATGGTTACTTCTGCATACTTACCTCATGGTCAGTATGCACTACATGCATAGAGATACTGAAAAGGAATGGTTACTTCTGAATACTTACCTCATGGTAAGTATGCACTACATGCATAGAGATACTGAGAAGGAATGGTTAATTATGTACACTTACCTCATGGTCAGTATGCACTACATGCACAGAGATACTGAGAAGGAATGGTTACTTCTGTACACTTACCTCATGGTAAGTATGCACTACATGCACAGAAATACTGAGAAGGAATGGTTACTTCTGTACGCTTACCTCATGGTAAGTATGCACTACATGCATAGAGATACTGAAAAGGAATGGTTACTTCTGCATACTTACCTCATGGTCAGTATGCACTACATGCATAGAGATCCTGAAAAGGAATGGTTACTTCTGTACGCTTACCTCATAGTAAGTATGCACTACATGCATAGAGATACTGAAAAGGAATGCTTACTTCTGCATACTTACCTCATGGTCAGTATGCACTACATGCATAGAGATACTGAAAAGGAATGGTTACTTCTGCATACTTACCTCATGGTAAGTATGCACTACATGCATAGAGATACTGAGAAGGAATGGTTACTTCTGTACACTTACCTCATGGTCAGTATGCACTACATGCACAGAGATACTGAGAAGGAATGGTTAATTCTGTACACTTACCTCATGGTAAGAATGCACTACATGCACAGAAATACTGAGAAGGAATGGTTACTTCTGTACACTTACCTTATGGTAAGTATGCACTACATGCACAGAGATACAGAAAAGGAATGGTTACTTCTCTACGCTTACCTCATGGTAAGTATGCACTACATGCACAGAGATACAGAAAAGGAATGGTTACTTCTCTACGCTTACCTAATGGTAAGTATGCACTACATGCACAGAGATTCTGAGAAGGAATGGTTACTTCTGCATACTTATCTCATGGTATGTATGCACTACATGCACAGAGATACTGAGAAGGAATGGTTAATTCTGTACACTTACCTCATGGTAAGTATGCACTACATGCACAGAAATACTGAGAAGGAATGGTTACTTCTGTACACTTACCTCATGGTAAGTATGCACTACATGCACAGAGATACAAAAAAGGAATGGTTACTTCTCTACGCTTACCTCATGGTAAGTATGCACTACATGCACAGAGATACAGAAAAGGAATGGTTACTTCTCTACGCTTACCTCATGGTAAGTATGCACTACATGCACAGAGATTCTGAGAAGGAATGGTTACTTCTGCATACTTATCTCATGGTATGTATGCACTACATGCACAGAGATACTGAGAAGGAATGGTTACTTCTGTACGCTTACCTCATACTAAGTATGCACTACATGCATAGAGATACTGAAAAGGAATGGTTACTTCTGCATACTTAACTCATGGTAACTAAGCACTACATGCACAGAGATACTGAGAAGGAATGGTTACTTCTGTACGCTTGCCTCATAGTAAGTATGCACTACATGCATAGGGATACTGAAAAGGAATGGTTACTTCTGCATACTTACCTCATGGTAAGTATGCACTACATGCATAAAGATACTGAAAAGGAATGGTTACTTCTGAATACTTACCTCATGGTAAGTATGCACTACATGCATAGAGATACTGAAAAGGAATGGTTACTTCTGCATACTTACCTCATGGTAAATATGCAGTACATGAACCTATATACTAAGAAGTAACGTTTACTTCTGCACGCTTCCGTCACGATAAGAATGCAGAACATAAATAGATACTGAGAAGTCATGGCTAGCTCTGTGCACTTACCTCATGGTAAGTATGCACTACATGCATAAAGATACTGAAAAGAAATGGTTACTTCTGAATACTTACCTCATGGTAAGTATGCACTACATGCATAGAGATACTGAAAAGGAATGGTTACTTCTGCATACTTACCTCATGGTAAGTATGCACTACATGCACAGAGATATTGAGAAGGAATGATTACTTCTGTACGCTTACCTCGTGGTAAATATGCAGTACATGAACCTAGATACTAAGAAGGAACGTTTACTTCTGCACGCTTGCGTCACGATAAGAATGCAGAACATAAATAGATACTGAGAAGTCATGGCTAGCTCTGTGCACTTACGTCATGGTAAGTCTGTGGAACATGAACAGCGATACTGAGAAGGAATGGTTACTTTTGCACGCTTACCTCATGGTAAGTATGCACTATATGCAGTGAGATACTGAAAAGGAACGCTTACTTCTGCATGCTTACCTGGGATTATGTACTCATGGTTGACCTTTTTTTGTTAATCAGGTGGCATGTGCACTTTGTGGATATTCTTCTAAACATTTGGCTCCATTTTTGTACCAGCTGAAAAGGGCGAGCAGTGAGGACACTCTCAACAAGCCAGCAGGAAGCACTTCAACGAATACCTGCAGGCTAAAGAAGACCACCACCACAGGAGCGATCTCTGAGCTTGCCGAAGCGCGGCCACGCAGTGCCACTGGTAGGGAATGAATAACATTTATTCAACTTATATTTGTATTTATTCATTTTTTTTTAATAGTGTGGACCTTCAAATTAAATTCGATGTAGAGGCATGCCATGACAAAGTGAGAACGTTGCCATCAATTAAGTTTAAATATTTTTTTTCCGGCAAGGCGAGTAGCGATAACACCAGTTTTACCATAGCTACTAGTGTGTATCATGCATCAGTCCTCCCTATTATCAATGGATGCGTTTCTTCAGACACCATGTGGACTTTGGACATGTAGGTTAAAGTTAATTGATGTGTAGATCTCAATTCGAGATTTATGGCCTGATTTAGACCTCAGGGGACGGATTATGTACCGTCGCCATGACGGAGTACTTTACTCCCACCATGGCCAGTGTACTCCGACCACCAAATATAGAGAAGTCTGCTGGCCCAGCGGACATCTATTGCATTTCCAGGAACTGCCGTCACGGTGGGTTCTGTAAATGCATTGAAAGTTTAATTGATCGCTCCATCAACATGACAGAGCCATATATCAAACTTCAAAAACAAAATCCAAAAGCAGGATTATGTATTTAATATATAAACTATGACACCCTCGCCACGGCGGCATGTGAAAGCAAAACCTGAAGCGCTCACCCACTCTAAATATGGCGGGTGGACACACAACCACACCTCCGATGGCTCTTGCTCCTTCGGGCTGGTGGAGGTGTATCTACGTGGCGGAGACAGAATAGTATCCTTCGTCTACATGCTGTAGTTCTGCCCGACTTTAAATGACGTGGGTGGAATTTCCCTTTGGCAGAGAGGGCATTGACGGAGTACCTTCTCTGCCAAAGAGTAAATCAGGCCATTAGTTACAAATAATTTCTTTCAAGTAAGCTGAGGATTACAAAAAGTAACCTCCCTCTACTAGGGTGAGCAGAAAATCCAGCCAAGTGACCCATTCTTCTGGACTTTGCGTTGGAAGAAAATGCCTCCTCTATTTTGCATAGGGCCAAAGTGGTGCCCCCTTCCCATAGAGGGGGGACCTCAATACCCCTCAGGTTTTGTTGGGGTTCTCTAGGATCTATCACACTCCAACAGGTTTTAGGAAAAGCTCCTTATGCCCCCTACATTTTGCCCCAAAATGAACCAGATAACAGCAGCCTGTGCCCTTTCAACTCTGGTCTTGTAATACCAAATTAGTATTTGGCACTGGCTTTGAAAATAGGTCGGGCCAGACTTACTGACAAGCGGCAATGCCCAGTAGCGTTCAGCCTCTATAACAGGCAGTGCGTGATGTCTGACCTTGCCAGCCACCAGGTTGTGTGACAAGGACCAGAGTTTTATAACTTTAATGCATCCTAAACCTTCAATAGATTTTCAAGATTCTGTTGTGTGGTCCAAGGGTTTCCAACTTAGCAGGCATGTTAAGCTTGAGTGGAAGGTTCAGCTAAGTAGCAATAGTCAATCTGTTGTATTAGGAGTGCAGATGATTAGTGTGCGGTCCTTATTCGGGATGTGTGGAAAAGTCACACTAGCTGTAGTCTATTCTTTTTAAAGTGAGCTTAGGAGCCGGCAGATGTGCATGAGATGCAGAGTAGCACTTTGGTGGTGATGGATTGGATCATGTGCGAGTACAAATAAAAAAAGCCAAGAGTTGTACATGAGATGCTGAGTAGCACTTCTGTGATGATGGACTACAGCATGTGCAGCACAAATAAAAGTGAGCCTACAGTTGTGCATGAGATCAATCAATCACTCAAACAGGAATTGTAAAACCCGGCTAATCACCAGTGAGAGTATCAGGTGCTAAGAACCCTGCTGCTATGGAGGGATCAGTTGAACAGCCAGGTCTTGGGTCCTCTCCTGAATTCTAACAGAGAGGATGAAGTCCAGAGGTGAAGGGGGAGGTCGTGAGATGCAGAGCAGCACTTCTGTGGTGATGGATTGGATCATGTGCAGCACAAATAAAAGTGAGCCTACAGTCGGGCATAAGATGCAGGCGCGGCCGGCACAGGTAAGGGCGGTGGGGTGGGGCGGAGCAGGGTGTGGGGGGAAGTTGACAGACAACAGGATAGGTAACATTAAATTAAAAAAATAATAAAACCACTTACCTTGCGCTCGCCACTTTGCCGACTCGGCAATACGGCAAGCGCAAGGTAAGTGGTTTTATTTCTTTTTTTTATTTAATGTTACCTATCCCATCGTGTGTCGACTTCACCCCTCCATCCTGCTCCGCCCCACCGCTCTTACCTGTACCGGCCGCGTCTGATGAGACCCAGAGCAGCACTTCTGTGGTGATGGACTGGATCATGTGCAAGTACAAGTAAAAGTGAGCCTTGTAGCCTAGAGTCCTATATAAAATGCAGAGCAGCACTTCTATGGTGATGGATTGGATCTCGTGCAAGCACAAGTAAAAGTGAGCTTATAGTCGTGTTGGAGACTCAGCTCTTCTGTGGTGATGGATTAGTTCTCGTGCAAGCACAAATGCTTTTTGCATCCAGGGTCACTTTTTTCACCCAATCAAAACTCTTCCAAGTTAACTCTGTAGCTGTTGCACTTTCTACATGTTTGTTCTCGCGAAGTAACTTTCCCTTGAGACAGGTTGTTAAAAAGGCAAACACTGGAAAGGTTTGAAGAGGTTTATTGATACACAGCAGCGCCACCAACAGAGACTGCAAGCTCGTCGGTCCCCCAGCCTCCAACTGTCTCAGCAGAGACATCACCATGGAGACCTAGAACATACAGCACGAGCTGGAACACAGAGCAAAGCATAATAAGCTATCATAACACATCCCCCTTACTAATAATACAAAAATTAGAAAAGAAAGAGTCAAAGAAAGGAGGCAGAAAAGTAAGGTGGAGAAGCTATAAGAAGGAAACAGGGAGGATAAGAAATAAAGAACAGAAGGAAACACGAGAGAGGCAAAAGAGAGAGTAATACCACATAACATCAGTACATTTCATAATTAATGAACCATTTAGGAGGGCAGCAGAACCTGGAAGGGGAAGTCCTAGCATGAGCACCAAAGGGAGAATTAGTTTTTGACAAATCAGATTCCGGCAAATTTGCACCAGAACAAGAAGGGTACAACGACTTATCACCAGTGAACTTCACAAGACGTGACATACTCCATTTACCACCATTGTGCACTGTCACGACATTCCTCTGGATGGAAGTTATGACAAAGGGGCCCATAAACTCAGTGGCACCCTTTCTTTGCCACCTAGGTTTCTTTCTTGACCAACACCCATTCACCCACACTCCATGATCTTTCCCTCACTGATTTCTTTAAATCATATCTCTCCTTATACCTCCTTTGATAGGATGTAATCCTAGCATCCACCTCCTCCTTATCCAAAGAAATGCCTTCTCTCAAGGGCAGCCACCCAGCAGTGCTTAATTTGTGCCGGTGCTTGCCGGTGCTTAGCACCGGCACTTACTTTTCAGGGCCGGGTCTACACGGGTCTACAACTCTGCATGACTGCACGTCACATTTTACATGATGTTAGCTTACTGACTTGGCGCAGAGTGCTGTTCTAACTTCTCGGTCTCCCCGAGTCCCAGTGAGTGCTTCGTTGTGACTTGTGAGCCGGCCGGAGACTGCATTGAGCAAAGATTAATGCATAATTTCAGTCAGTGCATTGATCATCATCATATATGTTATCATTGTGATGGCGTCATGGCGGCCCTTCCTTAGTTCAGTGTTGCCGGTGGTGGGCGGGAGTCAGACACTGATTGGGCTGGGCCTAGGCTAGATTTGGTTGTGCGCGCTGCGCGCAGATCTTTTCCAATTGCCACGCCCCGGCACACCCGCACCCCACGAGTCATCTTCCTGACCACGCTGAGGGCAGGCAGCGCAGCAGTAGCACCAGGCGGAAAGGCAGTGCCCCGCAGCCCTGGCCGACCACGAGCGTAACCGTAAGTAGTACGCACGCCTCTAAGCAGTCATCATGCCATGCATTGCATGCCCAAACCAACGCACGCTACTTTTTTTTTTTTTTTAGCGTGGTGGCGTGTCGGGCACCGCCACCGCGGTATCTCCGGCTCCATCAACAAGAGATTCGATGACACACTGTGCCTGGCCTGCCCCGGCCCACGGTACTACATACACTTAAACTTAATAAATGTATTTATATCAGAATAGGGCCGGCCGGGGTTACGTTGTTAAAGAAGGCCCTGCCCCGTATCACGATATAGGGCCGGCGGTCGGCCGGGTTTAAAGTTAAAGGCCCTGCCCGGCCCCTGCCTTGTTTGAACTTAGTATCCTCCTCCCAGCCTCAGTGCTTAACAGTGGCTCCGCTTTTACTGGCTTAATAGTGGCTAAATAATGCCATGAAAAGCAGGATGTTGTGTAGGGCAGGCAGCGCGGCGCGCACAGATTTTTTCCGATTGCCACGCCCTGGCACACCCTCACCCCGTGACGAGCCATCATCAGCCCGACGACTTTGAGGTTGAGGGCAGTCCAGGCAGCAGCAGCAGGCAGGCTCCTATAAACCAGTCGAGCAGCCATCACCACCTGAATGCAACGAAAGGATCGTAATCATGATCAAGGCCATAAAACCCTAAGCACTGCTTTCAGGGAACACAGACGTGATTTTGTTCTCTCAAAACTAAAGGTCAGGTACTGGGGATTCGTTTCCCATAAATAATTCCCAAAATTCAGATCCGGAAAGTCTACTTTACACAGTTAATCTCTGAAGCATGGAGGTAATGTCATACTCGAGAGAACAGAGATGCGAAACTGCACGTCACTTAATGCAAGTTTCAAGAGCCATTTCTACCTCCCTTAAAACACGAAGGAATATCTGACTCTTACTAGAGAGGTCACATTTGATTATGTTTCTGGATACCGATTGGATTACAGTATAGTCTTTCATTCCTGCTAGGCACAGGGTGGAGTAAATTATGCTGCTTCTTGTGGGGTATTACACGTTGGTTGATTTTGTGTTTTAAGTGTTGGACCAAGAAAAAGCAGTCAGAATGACTCTTTCACATGGAAAATTCTAGATTATACACTATATACATATGGGTTGATGAGGTTACTTTTTTGAGTTTTATGTTGCACCCAGTGAAGGGATCTTCAATTATGGCACAAAAAAGGCAAATGTACTTTCTCAAAGAGAACATAGGAGATTTTGGATGATGTGACCTGACCTCTGAGAGTGTTGAACTTAGTTAAAAGACTGGGAACATAAGGACCTGTAACAGTTAATCGAGGTGTCAAAAGAGTCACTCACAGTGGGTACTTTATCCGCTTAAAATCTTATTGTTGTAAAATTATGTGGAGTAATTTGAATTACAATTTGCACTCAATATATTGCCACATATGGAGCACATCTTCCAAATAGTCACTGTTTTTCAAAAACGTACTGTTCTTGACAGTTTTTTCTGGTTCACACAGAATGACAAGGGAGCAACGTGAAAAATTAGGCAAACGGTAAAATGCAATTTTCCGAAGATTATGATTGACAGCGCTGTACCTCTAGAACAGCGAGACACTATTTCAGTTTTGATCTTCATACCCCCTCACAGTACCCCTAGTATAATCTTGGGCATAGCGATAGTCTGGATGTATACCTGCTGAAATGTCCTGCTTGTTTACCCTGAAAAGATAGGTATTGGAACTTTCCAACTTCGCTACAAGTCACCAGAGGGGTCTCTACCTCCCTCTTATAACTGGCTTGTTTCAATGCTACCTGGTCGCATGGCAGGGAATTTTATGAAAAATATGGATTACAGCTCTGAGTTGTAAAACCTAATGGTTCTGTTTCACCCTGGTGCAGAGCCCATGGTTTCATTTTCATTTCAAGGCACGTTTGCCTTCTCTAAATGTAGGATGCTTTGCTTTGCCCTGGGCCAAACCTGCAGGCCTACCTAGCTATATAGTGTAATAAATAAGGCAGTGCCCCGGACGCCCTGCCCACCACGAGTATAAATAACTGTAAATAATACTAAGCAGGTCATTCCATGCCCATTGCCAAACCAACACTGCTTTTTTTTTGTTTGAGCGTGGTGGCGTTTAATCTAATTTAATTGGCACAGAGCACTGGAATTGTCCCTTTTCAATGCATTAGTGATTTTAGCTAATTTATTCCAAAATTGTGCTTTAAATGCACTTTTGATTTAATCTTTTTCAAAATGTTCACAGGGCAGGGGAACCTCCTATCAAAACTTTACTATGAGGAAGGCTCCGTTGCTGAAATTCATCTGACTTTTCGCAGTGTCAGTTGAGGATGCGGGTGGAGCCAGTGGAGGAAGTGGGTGGAGCCAGAGAAAAGAAGGTGTGGCCTCCGACAAACATTTGAGCACCTGCACTTCATATTTTACAAATTAAGCACTGCCACCCAGGATTCAACTTGGTGTGAGCTAACCTACCCCGCAACAACTGGAATGGAGAACACTGCATAACACAATTAACTGTTGTGCGATGCGCCCACCAGGTATCTCTCAAAACCTCCTTAAGCGGGACTCTTGATTCTAAAGCTCTTTGGACACAAGCTTTAACCACCCTATTCATGCGTTCCACAAGACCATTGGCCTGCGGCGCATAAAGAGCTGTTCTCTGATGGGTTCTACCAAAATCTTTCAGGAAATCTTGCATTTCTTGGGAAGTGAATTGCACTCCGTTGTCAGTGATCAAGAACTTGGGAATACCTTCACTAGCAAACTCATCTTTGAGGAAGTCCAGAATCATCTTAGTGCTGGCAGTGCTCACACACCTAGTGGAAGCCCACTTTGAAGAGTAATCCACTAGAAGAATAACAAATCTCTCAGAAGGCCCCAACAACTCAAATGGACCCATAAGGTCTAAGCCCAGCATAGTGCAAGGCTCACGTGGGACTCCACCGGAGATAGCGAAGCAGAGCTGGTGACCCGAGTCTTATCATTCGTGGCACATTGATAACACTCTTTGACTACCTCCTCTACTTGATGGTCCATTCCAGGCCACCAATACCTCTCACGGAGCCGGGCCTTAGTAAGACTTCTTCCCAAGTGTCCCTCATGTGCAAGATTGACCAGTTTGGGTCTCAAGTTACAAGGGGGTACCAACCTTTCACCACGCATTAACTCATTTTGAAGTAACGTCAGTTCATCTCTAATGGACCAGAAAGGTAACAAATCAGCATCAACACTCTTGCACCCAGGCCACCCTTTAACTACAAAGTCAGCAACAACAGGCAGGAGTACATCTTGAGATTTGGCTTCAGCCCACTCATCTTCTGTGATGGCAGGTTTTTTGACTCAACAAATTCTCATGGATTCAGTATCACAAACCTCATCACTGTCCTCAATAGCTAACCTGGACAGACAGTTTGCGGCTCTATTAGCAGAACCAGGAAGATATTGTACCTGGAAATTGAACTCCTCCAGGCCTTCACTCCATCGTTTCAACCTGGGTGTCAATCTCTCACTTTCCGTGCAAGAGAACACTTGCACTAAAGGACGATGGTCAGACCTCACCACAAAAGGTATTCCCCACAGATAAAATTTAAAAGGCCTAATGGCCCAAGCAATGGCAAGCGCCTCTCTCTCAATACAGGAATATTGTTGTTCAGCTTTTTTCAGTGCTCGGGATGCAAATGCAACAACTTTCTCTACACCAGCATCCAATTGTGTAAGAACCGCACCCAGTCCAGAAAGACTGGCATCAGTAGTGAGTACAGTCTTCTTCCTTGTATCAAAATGACCAAGAGTAGGCATTTCACTAATAGCACGTTTAACAGAACAGAAAGCTACATTGCAACCATCTGTCCAGGCAAATTGGGTTCCCTTCTTGAGCAGAGCTCTAATAGGTTCCACAATGGCGCAAAACCCTTGTCAATGCTCTTAGCCAATTCCAATTTAGGTTGAATACCCTCCCCAGAGATAACATGGCCTGAATAAGTGTCAGAGGACACACCATTTCTACATTTCAGTCTGTTGACAGTGAGTCCTTTGTCAGATAATTTCATGAGAACTTTCCTCAGCATAATGTCATGTTCAGTGTCATCTTTACCATAAATTAAGATATCATCTTGGAAGAACAAGATGTTGGACATATCACCAAGAACCATCTTCATGACACGCTGGAAACAAGCAGCTGCTGAGGCTAATCCAAACGGCATCCTGACAAAACGAAAAGCTCCCAGCGGTGTCACAAAGGATGTAAGATGTTTGGAGTCCTGGTGGAGCGGTACTTGTTGATACGCCAATGACAGATCAAATACACTAAAAACTTTTGCACCATTGAGCATGGTAATGGACTCAGCAATGTTAGGGAGAGGCTGACGATCCACCCATATCCACTTGTTCAAGCTTCTTAAGTCCACACACATCCTGATGTTCTTTCCACCACCCTTAGAGGCCAAAACCACTGGCGCCAACCATTCTGAGGACTCAATCTCCTCAATAACATGCAGAGCCACCAGCCTATCAAGCTCAACTTTCAGGGGTCCTAACATCATATTGGGAACCTTCCTGACTTTATGTACAGAAGGCACAGCATTCTTTTTGAGGATAATGCGATGCTCAAAGTCTTTCAACAGACCAAGTCTGTCAGTAAACACTATTGGGAACTCATCAAAGAACTTATTAGAGTCAGAAATCTCATTTACCACCATGACTTGGTCAGAGGCATTCCGTGCATTTGGATTGAGAATTATTCCCAAGTCTCTTTGGTGTCTCCAATCTAAGAGATTATCTCCCGCTTGGCTACATAGATCTTGCCAATGGTTTCCCTGCCCTTAAAATGTATCTTCATAACAGTATAACCGGAAACATCAATATGTGCACCACCATAACTCACAGGGTTAATATCAGGAGGAAGCAGTTGAATATCAGGAAATATCTTGTTCCACAATTCATTACCTACCATCGTGAAGGGAGAACCTGAATCTGCTAAGACCACAAGCAATTTGCCACCAATCTCAACCTCACACTAAGGCATGTTTATGGAGTCAGCATCAACCACTCCATCACTCCTCACATTCCACACCACCATCCTTGGGTTGTCTTTTAAGGCTTCCACACTTTCTACAGTGCGCACCCTCCCACCAGATCTACAAACTCTGGCATAGTGACCCTTAACCCCACACTTATGACAAGTGGAATTTCTCGCATAACAATTAGGGTTATTGGAAGTGTGATTGAGACTCCCACAACGATAACATTTGATCTTTGATGAGTCATTGTGGGACTTGACCGTCAATAGGGTCTGGCGGAACCTCCTTAAGCACTACTTCATGAATGCTACTAGGGGTTGGAACATCCTCCGATACAGGTTTTTGAGATTTTATTTCCTTGACCCAACCAGAGGTGTTCTCCACACCCTCCAAGAGGGCAATAGCTTCCTTAAGCGAGGGATTCCTTGACAAAAGCTTCTCTTGTACCCTGGAGCTATTAGTACATCTGACCAACTGGTCACGAATTAAAGAGTCAGTCAAGTCACCAAATTCGCAAGTGCGGGCAAGTGTTTTCAAGGAAGCAATGTAACTTTTTCATTATGTTCTTGGACTCTCATGAAGAATTTATGACGTTCAAGTACAACATTAATCCGTGGACCAAAATACGTTTCAAGCATTTTCATAGACATTTCAAAGACATCTCTGGGTTCACCATCACCTTCACCAATAGGTGCTTCATCAATGCTCTCATAAATATTGCGTCCTTCAATTCCCAGGTTGTGAATTAATATAGCTTGTTTCCTATGAGCAGAGAATTTTTCACCACCTATAGCCACAAGGTATGAATCAAACAACTTCCTCCATCTTTTCCAGGGAAGTAATGGCTCACCTTTCTCACATAGGAATGCTGGGGGTTGGCTCATGAAGGTAGCAGACATGCTGGCATAATAAATCACAAAAGAGAAAAGGAAATACCTGGGAATACTTGGAAATGTGCAACGTTGCGCCCAAAAGTTGAAACTAACTCAAGAAAATTCAATCGCGTGAAAACGCGAGGAAAATGGTGCATTTGTTTCCTTACACGTATGCATACATCTGTTGTCAAGGAAACCACAAACAAAGGCAGAAAGATGGCGGAGTTCACGTCTAGCGCGATGACGTAATGCTAGCATGTAGCATGAAGCGTGAAGACGCTGACGACGATGTGCCTCTGAGCAAGAATGTCACGAGCAGCTGCGCGAGCACCAGCGTGAGCTAACAGAGGACCGTTACAGCGCATCAAATGTAGAAAGAAGAAATAAGGTAAAACTTCACCGATTACGAGGGTAGTCCATGCGGTTAAGTCGGGCGTTGTCGGGCGTAGAGAAAACAAGATGAATAGGCAGCGAGACAAACCAGGTTGCGTCGAGGAAACTCAGCCAAAATCCGTGGGTTCACTGGGGAGTTGGTGGTCAGCGCTTATCCCCCACAAGCATAACTCGCGCCAGTGTTAAAAAGGCAAACACTGGAAAGGTTTGAAGAGGTTTATTGATACACAGCAGCGCCACCAACAGACACTGCCAGCTCGTCGGTCCCCCAGCCTCCAACTGTCTCAGCAGAGACATCACCATGGAGACCTAGAACATACAGCACGAGCTGGAACACAGAGCAAAGCATAATAAGCTATCATAACACAGGTGTTTGCTGTCAAGATGCTATTGGTCACAACACCTTTCTTGTTACATACCGAACCACTGATAAGTGCAGTATACCCACGCTGCTTGTGCCTGTCTGTAAACTGCACTTGCGTCAGTGCTGCCTGTTTTTCTATGATATGGTGGTTTTCTGTGCAGTAAAGCAACTGTGGAGAGCAACGCAGGGTACGATAGATAGGCATGAGCCATGACCCCCACTGCGCCATTATTCTTGTTCAGTCACTACAATAGGTAAGACTCGAGGAATCGATTCACAGAGGTATGGTTCTTACAGTGCGCCATTAGAGCACAGTGATGCATTTTTTCACATTTTATGAAACACCATATTAGACTACTTTATCAATAATTCATATATTGTTGCATATATTTTTGTATAATCCACTTTTCCAATTTAAGGCACCTACTTGAGTTTTAAGACATTTGCTTCTGAGAATATTCGAGAAAACAAGTAGAAATCAGGTCGTGCTCGCCAGACTAAGAAACGGTTTATTTAACGAATAGCGTGAGAAGTAAAACCCAGATGTAAAACAATAACTGTATTCACACAATAAATCCATATACTCTTTCACATTTCTTAATTTAGCTGATACATAGTGTTAACCTCATGGGGAATCACTTAATAGGCAAGTACACAATACAAAGAACTCACGTCGGATCAACATTTTTGCTGAAAGGTGGAGGCTTTGTTCAGATGTATTGTTCTCCGCCATTTTGGAATTAATGTGCCTTACATAACTAGAATATCAATAGGGAAGCACTAATAAATAGAAAACGGCAGTCACCTATTGTAGGAACCCCACGTCACTTTTTGTCCTCTGCCAGTTGCCAGTGTCCGGGGCTCACTATGTTGATGAACCTGTAGTTCTGACTTCCAGGAAGTGGTTCATGACTTCACCTAATAACACTAGGGTTCTGGGCTGCGTCCAGGTTCTAGGGACTCAGGGACAGAGTTGCTTTGACCTTCTGCCGGTCTCTGAGGCCTCCAGTTTTAATGATTTCAAGAATAGTGAGGTTGTGGCCTGCTTCCACTGTCTCTTGCTTTGGGGTTTTTTTCTTTTAAAAAGCGAGGTTCAGGCCTGCTGTCAGTCTCTTCAGCCATCAATTTAAGTGACCTTGGGGTTCTTGTCTGCTGTTGGCGACTGGGCGTTTTAATTAAAGTCGATATCTAGTCCGTTGCTGCCTGTGCTGCTCTCACGTTGAATTAACCATGGGCCTGACCTGCGGCCAGTGTCTGCAGCCCTTCAGCAGTAGTGCTGGGGGCCTGGGGCAAGCCCACAAGGGGGACTCCCTGGCCCGCCTTCACCACCGGAGCTGCAAGAACATTTGCATCCACTGGCTCTGGAATGAAGAGGCGGGGCAAGGCAACACTAGTCCTCTCCAATTGGATGCAACAGACTATTGACTGTCCGAACGACCAGTGGGGAACACCTTAAATAATCATTTTGTCAACATGTTAATAGGTCCGATGCCTCCTATAAAATGGATTCTTTTAGAGCGGCTATGCAGTTTGCTTCCTCCTGTGTTTACATGGGTCTCTGGACAGCCATTTTATGGTTTGGGGGCGGGGGAGGGGTGATATGGCAGTGGAGCAGAAGTGGAGGTGAATATGGAGCATCAACATCGGTGTTGGAACAATTTTCAAAGTGAGGGGGGTGGCTGCCAACAGTGTTACCTCACTGAACTCATAGGGGTTGTAATAAATCCAAACGCCACACGAAGAATAATTGTAGCAAACGAGCCATGCCCATTCAGCAAGAGGGTGGTGCATTTTGGAGAACGCTATTGTAGATATATTACTGAGGCATGGTGTGTTAGGGCGCTGTCATTTACAGGCAGTGTGTTCTCCATTGAAATAGCCACTAGATTTGCAAAGATATAAAGGGGCAGATTTACCATTATTTCACGCAACGTAGCAAGGCAACGTGCTGCACTGTGCTGTGCTGCATGAAAGGGAGCGGCCAGAAACGCTCCGTATTTACAAAGATATGGAGCATTTCTGCTCTCTCCTTGCACTGGCGCACTGTGTGCGGCCTAGCGCTAAGGGAGACCATATTGCAAGGGTCCATGCGTTACAATCAGGATTGGTTTTGTGCAGGAAGGCACATAAACAATCCTTAGAGGTATATTCCTCTTTCTATGTGTGCTTAAGAATAAATCACAAGTGGAAAGAGGAATTATTGAGGAGAAATAAATAATAAATATTTCTCCTCTTTACGCTTCTGTGGAATAGGCACAACATTTTGGTGCAAACCCAGGTTTACAAGTCTTTGTAAATCTGAGTTTCCGTCAGAATACATGGGTAAAATGTAAATGTAAGTCCGTTTTTATATAGCGCAGCTACTCACCCTTACGGGTCTCAAGGCGCTGGGGGCCGGAGTGGAAATTAAGTGAGCTATTGCCCAGAGTCACATGATGCTGAGCTGAGCTGCCGCCGGAGCCGGGGATCGAACCGTGAACCCTGTGCTCCGAAGTCAGCTGCCCTCTCACTTTGCAGTCAGAGAGTGAAAAGTAAACACCAGTTTCCTTGATAAAAGAATAAGTAGCAATTTGTCAGAAGACTTAGCCTGACATCTAACCTCTGTCTTCAAATGCACAGCAAATGTGACAAGATAAAAAAAAATGTAAAGGCATCTTTATTGCTCTTTTACCTTATGAACCGCTGACACCATCGCCCCCAAGCTTTGCCGAGCCATCAACCGCTCTCTCGAGACCGCCTCCTTCCCCGACGACTGTAAACACGCCGAGATCAACCCTCTCCTGAAGAAATCCTTGGCGGACCCCACCGACCTCAAAAACTTCAGACCGATCTCTTTACTCCCGTTTCCGGCAAAAGTCATCGAAAAAGCCGTCAACAGCCAGCTCGCCTCCTTCATTGAAGAAAACAACATCCTCAACACCTCAACACCTCCTAATCCGGCTTCAGGAAAAACCACAGCACCGAAACCGCCCTCCTCGCCGCAACAGACGACATCTGCTCCCTCCTCAACAGAGGGGAGACTGTGGCCCTCATCCTCCTGGACCTCTCTGCAGCCTTCAACACAGTCTCTCACTGCACCCTAGAATGCAGACTCCAACACGCAGGGATCCGGGTCAAGGCCCTCGACTGGATCCGCTCATTCCTCTCCAGCAGGACGCAGCGGGTCAGACTCCCTCCTTTCCTCTCGGATCCCACACCGATCACCTGCGGGGTTCCACAAGAATCCTCCATCAGCCCCACTCTGTTCAAAATCTACATGGCCCGCTCGCCCCCTCGTCAGATCTAATGGACTCAACATTGTATCCTACGCAGATGACACCCTACTCACCCTCTCCCTTTCCAACGAACCCAACGTATCCAAACATAACTTTCAAGAAGGAATGGAAGCAGTCACCAAGTCGATGAAGAGCAGCTGCCTACAACTCAATACAGACAAAACTGAAGTACTCATCATAGGCCCACACCCCAACACCTGGAGCGACACCTGGTGGCCCCCGCCCTCAGGAACCCGCCCACCCCCACGGACCACGCACGCAACCTCAGAATCATCCTGGACTCCGAACTCAAAATGGACCGCCAAATCAACGCTGTCTCATCCTCCTGCTTCCACACCCTCCAACTCCTATAAAAGACCTTCAAATGGATCCCCCTCGAACACAGAAAGACCATCACCCACCCCCTCATCAGCACCAGACTCGACTACGGCAACGCTCTGTATGCCGGAATAAACAAGAACCTCACCCATAAACTCCAGAACGTCCAAAACACCTCCGTCAGACTAGTCTTCAACCAACCACGTCACTGCCACATCACTCAACACCGGCGTACACTACATTTACTGCCCATCGAGAAGAGAATTACCTTCAAGCTTCTCACCTACACCCACAAAGCCCTCCACAATACCGGACCTGCATACTTGAACTACTGCCTCACATTCCATGCACCCCAAAGATCCCTCCGCTCAACCCAGCTCTCCCTTGCTATGGTGCCTCGCATCTAGAAGACCAGAACAGGAGGTTGTTCCTTCTCCCTCCTCGCGGCCAAGGCATTGAACACCCTCCCGCTCCACCTCAGACAAACGTCAACACTCTCCAAGTTCAAGAAAGACCTCAAGACCTGGCTCTTTGACGGATCCCGTTGAACATCCTGGACCTGCGCTCCCCTCCTCCCCCCCAGCGCCTTGAGTCCCTCTCCGGTGAGTAGCTGCGCTCAACAAACCTATGATTGATTGATTGATTGATGATCCCATGCTGGATGTCTAATATCTATTGGATGCCCCATGCGCCAATGACCCGCCCTCACTCTCCCTGGTGGTTCTGGAATCACGGGGTGGAACCCTGCAGCCCACTGATGCAAGACACATGAAGCCTGATCCATCCTGCTCACCCAGCCTGATTTCATCCTGCTGGCCCGGGTTGTGTACAGGGAAGAGGAGCTGATCTTTCTTTCCAAATGTCTTTCCTTCTTCCCATTTTCTTTCCTACTTTTCTGCCTTCCTTTTCTCTACCTTACATTTTTTGTTTCCATCTTACGTTCTCATGCTTTTTATCTTTCGTTCCATCTTTCATATCTTCTTCCTTTGTTTCTTTCCAGATCTAAGATCTCGTTTTCATCTTTCAAACTTTACTTTAATTTCTGCATATCTGTTTTCTTTTTTACCTCACCCTTTCCTTTTCACTTTCATCTTCCTTCTTTCTAGCCTTCTTTCCAGCTTTCTTTCCTTCATATTTTGTTTCTTTCATCTGTTTCCAGCTTATCTTCCTTCTCTGCTTAATTCGCTCTTGATTTTGAATTTCATATTTTTCTTCCTTCTTTCTCTTCATCCCATTTATGCCTTTCTTTCCATCCTTCTGTCCTTCTTTGCTTCCTTTTTCGTCTTTCCATTGTTCTTTTTTCTTTTTCATTTGCTCCATACTTTTTCCTGTGTTTTTTCCCTTTTTCGTTTTTCATTCATCTTTCTCTTTTTGCCAATCAGTTTGATCATTCTTTTCCCGTTCAACCATCCTTCTTGCCACTTTTCCTTCTATTTCTCATCCTTATCTTTACCTTTCTTTCTTTCCTCTCTCCATTCACCATCCATCCACTCCCCCTCCTCTCATCATCCATCCTTCCTTCTATCAATCCACTCTTCCTTTCATCCATCCATGTTTCTGTTCATCCATACATCCATCATTCTTTCCAGCCTTCCTTCCATCCTTCCACCCATCCGCTCACCCACCTTTCTCTCCAGCATCAATTCTCCTTCCCTCCATCCAGCTGTCCTTCTTTTGCGCCTTCTCCCAATCCTTCCTTCTCCTCAGTCTCTTGTCTTCATCCACCCAGCCCTCTCTTCATCCATCCATCCATTCCTCTCGATATTCATCCATCAATTTCTCCATCCACCTCTTTTTCACCCATTCATCTGATTGTCAATCCATCTCTCCATTATTCTGCCTCTCCATACACCCATTAATACATCCGTTGCCCTTTCAACCATCGAAGCAGTCTTCTCAAAATACATCCATTCTTCTTTCTTTTTTTTTTGACTGAGTTTTATAGGGCGCGAACTTGACCCGAAGGTATCAGAGCGCTTTACACGAGCACCAATTGCATTACATGAGGACACATTCATTTTTGTTAGGCACAGGGAGATTAAGTGGTTTGCCCAAAATCAGAAGATGTTGCACGTCCTTGCCGAGACTCGAACCCAGTTCCCAAGATTTGAGGTCGACCGCCCTAGCCGTTAGGCCAACTCCTCTCATACACCCATATATCTGTCTACCTATCCCTTCATCAACTGCTCCATCACCCTTCTTTCCGTTCATCAATCCATTGCTTCATCCATCCATTAATCCATCCATTGTCTCTCCAACCACCCATTCCTCCCTCAATTCATCCAACTATTCTTTTCTACATCCACCCACCTGTCTTCCTATTGTTCATCCTCTCACCCATTCATGTCCCTACCCTTCGATCTATCCATTTATCCGTATCCAGGGCTTTAAGTGGGCCGGGTCTTACTGATGCTCTGCACAGGCAGTTCTTAAAAGCAGGTGCTGAGATGGGTCCCTATCCGGCTCTCCATTTTTGCCCTCACTCTTAGGGTGGAAAAATAATCTTAACTCTGCAGCAGTACCACTGCTAAAAGCCTTTGACGTAACTTCAAAGAGACTCGTTTTAGTTCTTTCAGTCTCATCACTTCAGAACTGAAGCATTTTCAATATATATGCAACGAAACCATAGTTGTCGCTTATTTATTTTATGCAACTAACAACCATTGATAAAGCCAATAGTTCTGGCTTGGTGTAGGTGGAATGTTACTTGTTGTATTATATACCTGGATGCAATAGAAACAGCAAAATATCAGTTGTGTGGCACACTATGCTTAGCACCGATTTTTAGCTTATGTGTTTTTAAGCCACGCCCCTAATTACATCGACCACGCCCCTTTGAGAGACCCACCCCCCAGTTTTTTTTAGAAGCTTCTATTTGTAGACTTGTTCCTCTCATCAAAGGCCAAATGAGCCATAAACACCAATGTCTATGTTTTATGAGACAAAGACGCCCGAGAGCACCATTTTGGAGAGTGGTGTGGAGGGGGCACGACTCCCCCGGCCAACGGAACAAATGAAGACATTCCTGCGGTCCCGGCCTCCTTACACAGTGCTTTCAAGCCCTTTTCTCATTTGTTTAAGCTTGAGTATTCAGGGTGAGTGTTTCAGGGAGGGTCCCTGAAGGGCGGGAGTTAATATACCAGGATCGAGAAGAGGTTTCTTGCACACCCGAGGAAGTACCTCAAAGAAATTATTTAAAAAACAGAAGGAAAAGTTACTACAGTATCCCTGATACTGGCTATTCTCATAGAGTGTGAACTTTGGGAATGGATACCGTACATGAATTATAATAATTGTTAATTGCCTGTAAGTGATTCGGGCGTTCTGGGGACTGTGATCCTAGTTTATCTGCGTAAACAAATATACCCCAGTGAATGCACCCTTTCAGCAGTGTCTCAAGTTCAGTCGTGGTGATTGTCTGCCCTCTAGTGGCCAAATAATATATTTTCTAAAAAAGTTGCTCTAACGCTGCGTCCCTTAAGAAAAAAAAAACAGCAAGTAAAAAAATTAAAATAACAGACTCTGTGAAGCCATAAATACTAGACACCCATTCGAGTCGTGGTATGAATGCCTTGTTCTATCCTATGCGGTCATGATGTTGAAATACCTCAGTGGAAGGTGCATAGCTGACAAGTTTTCAAACTGCTTATGTGTGACATTCCTGTGGTTTCAGGGTGCACATAAGTGACATTCTACTGTGAAATGTGTGACACTTTGATTGACACTTTCCCGCAAGTAAATCAAAGTAATAACTGCAATTTGAGAGCTTTTCTGTGAGTGTTCTATTATTGTATCTAGATATATATCACAGAAAATGAACATACGACTAAAATGATCCAGACCTATAGATGTTGCCAACGCTTGTTAACAGTATCCTATAAAAGTGTAATAAAGGTTTTGATGTGAATAATTAGAATTGAACATGTTTCTGTGAATTAAGCTTTAATAAGATCTGTGGAAGAATAGTGGTTTTCTGAGTTTCTCAATCTGGGCACTCCTTTTCTCCCATTCACACTGCTTTTATCTATAGCTCTCACTGTTAGCTACTTCCACCCTATTTTTCTTTGCATGTTTCTGAAATCCTCCATCTACATATTTCACGTCATCACTTTCTGCTTCATAACTCTATCTTGCATGTACTTCCTTTTAATGCCCCCGTCACCACACACCTATCTACTCTATTTCTCCTCACCTGTAAACACACCATTATCTTTTTGTACTGTCAATATTTCAAGAGCTTCACACACATTTTCTTATAAAATGGAAATGACAATTGGCAAGTATTTGAGCATCACTTTAGGTGCTATGCAGAGAGGCCAAGGGTTGGATGAACTCTGGAGAGAGGCCAAGGGTTGGTCTGAACTTTCACTGCCTTCAACTTCAGCCGCACAGGTCCTGATCATGCTCCACAAAAAACACCCCAAGATGATGGAGGGAGTGCTGAAACATTTCAACCACTCACCCTGAGTCAAGAGATCTGGATTGAATCCATCGTTCTTTTGCTCACTATGCCACCCCAGTTTGGACCCAGCTATATGCAAATCAGTCTTGACCCTGCTCCTCATGGGAACAGTCCAGCCCGAACTGCCACGGTGGGTCCTCCCTGGCCTGGAAATAAACCTCCTAGGACCAGTTTCGGGCAGGCTAGCTTGAATCCAGTGGCACAGCGAGCAAGGGACCCAGGTCTGGGCATACCCTTGGCCACTTAGGGCAAACATAGCAAACACAACAAGATGATGAACAGAGTGCTGAAACTTTTCAATCACTCACCCCCAGTCAACAGATCTGGGTTGAATCCATTGTTCTTTTGCTCACTATGCCACCCCAGTTTGGACCCAGCCATATTCAAATCAGTCTTGACCCTGCTCCTCATGGGAACAGTCCAACTAGAACTGCCAGGCCAGGTCCTCCCCTGACTGAAAACAAGTGTCCTAGGACCGGTTTTGGGGTATCACCCCTCATCAGCCAGGATAGCTTGAATCCAGCGAGCAAGGGACCCAAGACTGGGGATACCATTGGCCACTTAGGGCAAACATAGCAAAGACTGTACTGGGGTGAATGTTTGACATTGTTTCAGCATTCTGTCCATCAATTGTTCTTTTTTCATTTGTCGCCCTGAGTGGAAAAGCTATGCCTAGACATTGGTCCCATGCTCATCAGGCCACTGGAGTAAAACTAGCCTGGCTGAAGAGGGGTGATACCCTGACACCAGTCCCAGGATGCTTGTTTCTGGTCCAGGGAGGACCTGGCCTCGCAGTTCGGGCTGGACTGTTCCCATGGGGAGCAGGGTCAAGACTGATTTGCATATGGCTGGTGTAAACTGGATGGCATGGTGTGCAAAAAAACAATGGATTTAGGCCGGGATCTCTGCATTGAGGGTGAATCCTGACATTGTTTCAGCATTCCATCCATCAATTGTTCTTTTTGTACGTGCTCCATAAAAAGTACACACCCATAACCTTTAAATTAACCAGCCATGCATAGTCAACTCAGTTCACCGTATGTACTGCACAAAAGTCATGTTTTACAAAAATACTACAGAAATAACTTAATCTGGAAAATGCTAATATTGTTACGGAATGCAAGATAGTGTCAATTGTTTCTCTAGAGGCTTGGGCTTCCTGATCATATCGTACTCTGGGATGCCGCCAGTGATATTTAGGTCAGGAAAAGTTTGCGGATGTGATAAATGCATTTCTATTTGGCACCAAAACCCATTGCCCGCGGGTGAGAATGGTATGGGCTGCTTCATACAAGGGGAGTGATGCCATTGCCTTGTGTCGACCCATGTCTCAAGCCTCCCTCCTGTCTTTGCCCATGACAAACACAGACTCGTGCTTTAACATAAGTATTTGTAAAGCGCACGTTCACCCCAGCAACGGGGCATCTTGGCGCTGAATATCAGATGTTTATTGTTACCCAACTCAATGGTACTCATTTTATCGACCTCAAATGGATGAATGGACCCCCCAGGATTCGAACCTGTGACCATGAGGTCAAACACAGGCCCCTGCAGTGGAAGCATTAGTCCACTGATCCACCAGACCCGGCTTGACAGGAAGCTCTGCACAAGCAGCTTAGCAGGGTGGCACAGGTGAGTATCCTGGAGATAGCAGACACCCACCTTCCCACAGGCACCAAGAGCTTACAATACAGTGCATCCATCTGATGAAAGTAGGATGAAAATATATTGAAACAACAATCTGGAAAATTAAAATACTCTTTGAGGATGAGACATAAAGTAAAACATGATGGCATTGCTGAAACATTACCTTGAGGGAGCTGTTCCTTTTAAATAATGTCAGGCCAGAGAGCTGAGTGCAAACATCACCATCACAGCCTGCAACTGCCCTCTGAGCCAGTGATGCAAAGACAACACCCACCCCACCGTCTGATCACCCGGAACAGTAGCATAGTCAAATTGTGCAAAATAGTTCATGTCATGACCGATACCCAGGTGTACAATGCAGCAATAAAACACATTTGCACTGAATCTATCATACAAAGTCGACCGGGGTCCCTTCACAGCACAATGGATCAGTGAGTGAGACTAGGGTCAGGAGGCAGCTTCGTCTTTGATACTCTGTATTTAACTTAGCGGAAGCACCAAACACTAAAATAAACAAGCCGGGACCAGGATGAGATGACTTGTAACCAAGGCAACCAGTCACCTCTCCTCGACCTGAGACCAGCTTGCATTCCAACTGATTGTACAGCAAGTGCATGCTGTCCACGTCCTCTCTTAGCCCTAGAGTGCCTTGTGCAATTCAGAGACGCTTCATTAGGCATGACATAGCATTTCAGTGTAGTCATGCGGGCACCAGCACAAAAATGCGTTATACTAACCTGTGATGCGTGGCACTTGGCAGGGCTGAAGGTGCTAAATTTTGTATACCATTGAAGACGGGTCAATGTGTCTCATATGGCGATATGAACAGTAAAAGTCTGTACTGTATAAACTGTACTGTAACATATTTTCTGTATAAGCTCTACAAACTTAAGCGATATAGAGATTTATTTATTTTTAAATACTTTTTGCAGTATGACTGCCTGAGGGTTAACCAAGTCTTGACGTCTTCATGTAGAACATGAAGCCTGGGGAAAAATGCTCTCATTAACATGCATGAGCTGGCGTCTCTGGGTTTCTCTACAGTCATAGCCTTGGAGAAGCGAAAAAGCCTCTCTTGTCAGAGAAAGCACGGTCCAATCCGGCCTTCCTGGCAGATTGCAAGAGGAGTATGGTCTAGTTCTCATGCGAGCTCCACATATTGAGGTCAGTTGTTCCCTTCAGGCCAGAAGTGTTCTGCATCCATTCCTCACATAAGGCATAGAACTAAATCTTGCTTTCCTACCGATTATGTCATCTTTCCCCTGGGATACTGTGTCTTAACTGTAAAGTACAGCAATTAATCTTGATAGGAAGTGTTTGTACAGAGGCAGTTAATATAACTGCCTTAAGATCATTGGCAGTAATTTACTGCAAACTCAGACAGGGGTGTGCAAAGTTGAAAAGGTTTTTTTTAAAACCTTTGCAAAGTTTAATGAAAACTTTGAAAGTTTGCAAAGTTTCTACTTTGCTACTTTTGTGAGAAAATAGTTTCAATTTATCTTGCATCCAGTGCAAGAAACGAGCAGTATCCTGCCAGATCCTAGTTCCAGCAGCTATTTCTAGGCCAGATTTGGGATCAGGCCAACCCAGGGAAATATGTTGAATTTGTTGTGCTGTCATTTTCCGACACCGGGACACCTTTCAGCAGTCCCCGCACATTGTCTGCTTTCTGTACGGATCATCAACATGCAGGCGGTGAAGGGCCTTTCTTATTTTCTCTTCCAGATGGGCCCAAACCAAGGGCCTGATTAACAGGGTCATCAACCCTCCTTTTGTTCGAATATCATCCTTGTTAGCAGCAATCTGGAGCCTATCACCTAGACACCAATGCAATGAAAGGAAGCAAAGGCACATAGCTTGTAATCACTTCAGAGATACTTAAGAGAAACTACCATTTGGAGGCAGGTTTTTAACTTTGTTCAACCCCCTCTTTGTAAGAGATGTGGTTGCACTGTAAGAATGCCAGATGTATATGTGTGTACGATTAATTAAATAAATACTGATTTAAAATCCACTTATTTATTTTTTAATTCTTTTATAGTGCTACTCATCCCAGTGTAGGGTGTCAGAGTGCTTTACATCACACTCAGAGAGATAATAAATCATACAAGCCTGTAAATCAATGTACAGGAAATGTTACATATGACAAAAAGGGTTGTAGGTGCATGAGTCACATATCGTCCATACTTGTAAACACTATGGCACTCATTTTGACGTTGGGCAGAGCGCCCGACATCCAGGGCATCGGTCCGATCTCCGGATTACAATACCAGCAGTCAGAGCGATTATGTCGAGGGGGGTAAGACCACTGCCTCCGACAGGCTCAAGGAGCACGTCAGGGAGGCAACGGACACTAATCCCTACAATGGAGGAGGTGCGCACAGGGATTAGGATGTCCCTTTCCAACTGCCTTTTCATGGCAGTCCCACCTCCATGAAAAGGAGCCGGAAAGGGGCTTTGGGGGCCCCAAGCATGGCCCCGGTCCCTTGTGGGCCACTGCTAATTGGCCACAGGGGCACATGTGGTGCCCCCAAACATTCATGCACCTTGTGCATGGATGTTTGAAATGTGCCTTTTTCTACTACGTCTTATGCTGCGGCTCTTTGCCGGGCAGCAGCAGAAGCCGCAGTAGAAAAATGCATTTTACGACCACCGATACGGCGGTCGTATCATAATAGGGCAGGTGGGATCGCCGACTCATTGTCGGACGGTCACCTTCCCGCAGCGAGGCCCTCGTAATGAGGCCCTATATGTTGAGTGAATGGTCAGGGGATGCGCAAATTCAGGGTTTCAAATGTAACACAGGTCTTGGGCTAGGAAGACTTTATTAACACCCAAAGGAACCCATCTTTGCAAACTTAGAATAATATCAGATTTAGAATAGAAACAATAAGGATTTAAACCTATGACCAGGGACACTGGAATTATGCGATTGTGCAGCCACGACGATCTTCACATCATTACAGATTTGCCGCATTTGCCACAGAATCCATCATCTGCTGTATAATTTGCAGATTTTAACAAAATAACATTTGTTTCTAACTCAAACGGGTCAAAAGTTACTAAAAATGCAGCAACACTTGTTGCCACGCATTGGAAGGCCTTGTGCAAACCTTTCTGTTGCTTATTGCTATATTTGGGTGTTCAACTGGTACTAATGAGGTGCAACCAAAGCCCAGACAGTGTAACAAGTACAAAATAATAAAGTAATACTATCAGAAAATGTGCTGCATTACGTTACGTAATTTGCCTTTTCATGCCGCATAATTTTCTCAATCCTGCTGCATAATTTGGCACTTCCCTGCCACATAATTCCAGTGGCCCTGCCTATGACTTGCAGTTTGCATGCAACTCCTTGATGCTGGTTAATAGAACACTGTTTGATATTAAAAGGATTGCTACTTATGAACTGGAAGTAACAAACAGATGTCTGTGTCAAAAGCCTTAACCCACTTACCTAGCTACATAAAATACAAATCTGTGATCTGCATGAAACACAATGTGCATTGCAGCTACTTTATGAGTCAAAAATACTAAGGTTCTCTATGTTAGCCAGATGCAACTCCATGTTCCCAAAGGCTTACAGTGGGAAAGCTGAGATCAAAAATTAATTTGGGAAAAAAATCAAAGACCAAAAGCCAATTAAAAATCCCAAAATGTAATTTTTGTTGTCAATTTAAAGAGAATTCAAATTTCAACTTAAATCACTATGTGGTAATGCAAAACACAAGTCCTGGATCCCGCAGATGAAAACCAATGTAAGAAATTGAAATATTTTATGGAGTGAGGACTATCCACCTCAAGGACAAGGAACACTCACAACCCTTGTCAGGGTGAACCTTCAAATTCACTAAATGCATCTGAGCGCAAGCCCCTGGTAGCTATTGCACAGAATAGATAGCCTTAGCTAAGGGCAATGTATAGATTATTTATTTAGGCCATAACAATAATAAACTAAAAATGCAAAACATTAAAAATCATGAACTGAATTGGAAAAATAGAATGGAATGTAATAAACAAAATGACACCAACATGAGAAAAAATTCAATAAGGGAAACGCCACAGGAGTACACTTATGAAGTGCCCCAATTCCTCATTGAAGGCACCTAGAGACACTTAGAGGCAGATGCCAAAACCAGGGTCCAGTCCAGTTGCCACTAACCAGTTGGGCATTTCCAGGAAAAGTACTTTTGTAGCTTTTTGTATCCCAGTAGCTTCAACAGGTCAGCCTTATGACTCTTGGAGTCTACCTCTTTGTCCTGGGTGCAAGAGGGAGCAGATTCAGACTTTCAGGTCCCCTCTCAGGTCACAGACAAGAGATGCAGTCCTCGAAAGATCTTCCACGTCTCCAGGAGTGTCCTCGAGTGGGTGCTTCAAGGTGCCACATTTATGCCTGACACTAGCTAGTGGGTGGAAAGGACTCCTGGGTATGACTTAAACAATGGTGTAAAAGTTCCCGGGGTCAACCCTACCCACTTTGGGCATTTTCAAAATAGTGAAAGTCTTAGGCCACACAGTACTTAGGCTCTGAATGCTGTGTGTGTGTGTGTGTGTGTGGGAAGTGTACTATAGCAATCCTATTGTCCTGCCACATCTAACAATAAAATTGTGTGTGAGGCACCCACTGTACTCACAATAAACACAGAGACAGAAATCTAGTTACAGAGCCCTTCAGCAACCATACAGTGGTTCAACAAAAATTGTCATGGTATCCTGTTCTCCCCCGTTTTAAGTGTGCCCCAAGGACTATATATAAACTCAGAGACAGAAGATTAGTAGAAAAAAAGCAGAGTTCTTCATCAATCAAACAATGTATCCCCAAGAATTGTCTTGGCATCCTGTTCTCTTTCCTTTACCCTGTACTCTACCCTGTGCCCCAAGTGTTAGATGAGAACCCAGCAGACCTGTCAAAAAGTATTTAATACTGAAGAAGGATTTGACACAGTAATGTAAAAAAAACATGCCCACAGTCCCCACCTTGCATATTCTGTGGCGTTCAGAGAAGCCATTTCTGACCATTCAGATCAGCCTATTGTTTGCTCCTGGGAGGCATCTCAGACCCATTCAAGGCTTGAGCACAAGATGACAGCTGGCAGAGGATTATGCTAATTAGCTTCCTGATAGTTCCAGCAGGAAAAGGGTAACTTTTTAAACGTTACTTCTCCTTGATATTTCTCAGTCTTAACCACTGATTTGGATTTTTAATACCTATTAAATTAGTGGTTTGTTTGTTTTTCCAGATGGTCCTTTCCCCAAGATACATTTGGGTGCTAGTTACTATAACAGGTTAACATTATATTACCACATCTTCTACTTTTAAATACTATCCAGCCTGCCTTGTGGGCTACAGGGCCCACAGATGGGTAACTCATTATTATTTGAAAAGGAGATTTTTACCTGTCATAAGGTTTTTTTTTGACAAGTCAAATTGCAGTTTTTACATCTGCTACTGTCATGCTACAATGGTAGGCCTGACACCGTGCTTGCACTGCCACTGAAGTGGTTGGCACAACACGTTCTGCAGACCACTTGTAGCATTTAACTTCCAGGCCCGGGGTGCACTTTGTACTATATACTAGGGACTTATATACAAGTTAAATATGTCAGTTAGGAGCATGGTTAAATCATGTCTAACTATGATTAAAGGGGGAGCAGGGTTTTCTACATGCTCCTAATGTATTTAAGTGCTCCATCACTAATGACGTTTGAGAAATTGTTAGAGGAACAATGGATGACATCTTGTAAGCAAGGAAGAACCCATGCTGTTGAATGAACAAATAAAAACTTCACAGAAAACAGCGAAGTCTTTCTTCTGCATGTCATGGTAGGTGTAAACATGGGGCCCCATACGGAACTGACACCAAAAGTGTTCATTCCCATGTTTTGTGTATGCATTTTGCAACAGGTACGACCTAGAGAAATTTGTGCTTGTAAAACTGTATGTTAGAGGTAATATTTAGCAAATGGTCACTTTTGCACGTTATTCACCATTAATAAATGTATGTGTTGGATTCAGATACAAAAAATACCCAGTACTGTGGGGGGAAAAGTAACTCCGTACTTTGGAATTAGGTAGACAATGAAGTATGCATTTATTAGTGGTCACAAAAAGTTCTTAATCAGTTGCCCAAGGGTTCCCCTGGCCAATGCCAAAAAGTAGAGGTCTCTCGAGCACAGGATCATTACACCTTTATTCATTGTGTAGTGAGGGTAAACCGAGGACAGAAGAGCTTCAATTGGTATCATGTAGGTTTTATCTGGTAATTTGACATGCAAGTGAGGTTTGAAAACTACAGGCTAATGTGGTCTTCAAACTTTCCTTTTTAGCTTCAACGGTTAGTGAACCCAGCATCTTGTTGCTCTTCTGACTTATTCTTGCCTAGTCTATCACTACCTCATTTTAATCTAATAGCAGATATGTTTTTCTTTCTGAGAAGCAGCCATAATGCAGCCCATCTAAATTGTCTTCCCCACTGTACTATATACTATGTGGAAGCAGTATTTCATGAGAGAGTTCTATTATGGACTCTACAGTGGCACTCTGAATGACGCCATTGTGTTCTTCTCCTGCACAGAACTATTGTGTTTACTACAATACTGGAAAAAGTAAACCTGCAGAGATAAAATCTGCATTTATTTTCCATCTCAGCTTATTTCCTTTAGTTCAGTAAAAAAAATTGTATGTCTGACTATTGAGTAGAAAATAAATTGTTCAACTTAATATTGCAGCTGTAATATTACCTAATTCAATATTACGACAGTAAGTGCATATATGCAAATATCGGTTTATTATTCTTAACTCAACATCTGTGTACCTTGAAGATATGTCCATCATCAAAGTACATTCACATTGAGTTAAGAATAGTAATAGTATATTTATATATATATATATTTTGGAAAACGTTGTGCCCATGCACAAGAGCGCACTCGAGACCAGCGCTGATGGTGACACATCTTTATTCAAGTAGAACCGCTGTCATCAAGAGGGTAAGTACAGCACAGTGGCAGTGTTTAAAATACGACGCGTTTCGGGAATGGCTCCCTTCTTCCTGGTACAACACCGCAGCTTGCAGTCCAACACACCTGCATCCATTTGACCTAACACGCCCTCCAATGGGCCAATCCGCTGTGAGGTCAGTCCCAACTGAATTCTGGGACTTGCAGTGTGTCACAATGTCTATGGCCACAATCTCTATCTGCGAGTCTTAATGCATTCAACCCTGGATGGGCCCCTCTGCATGTAGCGGCTCAAAATCAACCCCCACGCTGCTCCAGAAGACTCCGCAAATGCGAAGCCTCACGGCCCCCTTTCCAATCATCAGGGTGGTGCTGCTCTCCGCGGCTGGGCGGCCGCGTAAAATTTTGGAAAACGTTGTGCCCATGCACAAGAGCGCACTCGAGACCAGCGCTGATGGTGGCACATCTTTATTCAAGTAGAACCGCTGTCATCAAGAGGGTAAGTACAGCACAGTGGCAGTGTTTAAAATACGACACGTTTCGGGAATGGCTCCCTTCTTCCTGGTACAACACCGCAGCTTGCAGTCCAACACACCTGCATCCATTTGACCTAACACGCCCTCCAATGGGCCAATCCGCTGTGAGGTCAGTCCCAACTGAATTCTGGGACTTGCAGTGTGTCACAATGTCTATGGCCACAATCTCTATCTGCGAGTCTTAATGCATTCAACCCTGGATGGGCCCCTCTGCATGTAGCGGCTCAAAATCAACCCCCACGCTGCTCCAGAAGACTCCGCAAATGCGAAGCCTCTGCCACTGTGCTGTACTTACCCTCTTGATGACAGCGGTTCTACTTGAATAAAGATGTGCCACCATCAGCGCTGGTCTCGAGTGCGCTCTTGTGCATGGGCACAACGTTTTCCAAAATTTTACGCGGCCGCCCAGCCGCGGAGAGCAGCACCACCCCGATGATTGGAAAGGGGGCCGTGAGGCTTCGCATTTGCGGAATCTTCTGGAGCAGCGTGGGGGTTGATTTTGAGCCGCTACATGCAGAGGGGCCCATCCAGGGTTGAATGCATTAAGACTCGCAGATAGAGATTGTGGCCATAGACATTGTGACACACTGCAAGTCCCAGAATTCAGTTGGGACTGACCTCACAGCAGATTGGCCCATTGGAGGGCGTGTTAGGTCAAATGGATGCAGGTGTGTTGGACTGCAAGTTGGTATTTTAAACACTGCCACTGTGCTGTACTTACCCTCTTGATGACAGCGGTTCTACTTGAATAAAGATGTGCCACCATCAGCGCTGGTCTCGAGTGCGCTCTTGTGCATGGGCACAACGTTTTCCAAAATTTTACGCGGCCGCCCAGCTGCGGAGAGCAGCACCACCCCGATGATTGGAAAGGGGGCCTTGAGGCTTCGCATTTGCGGAGTCTTCTGGAGCAGCGTGGGGGTTGATTTTGAGCCGCTACATGCAGAGGGGCCCATCCAGGGTTGAATGCATTAATACTCGCAGATAGACATTGTGGCCATAGACATTGTGACACACTGCAAGTCCCAGAATTCAGTTGGGACTGACCTCACAGCGGATTGGTCCATTGGAGGGCGTGTTAGGTCAAATGGATGCAGGTGTGTTGGACTGCAAGCTGGTATTTTAAACACTGCCACTGTGCTGTACTTACCCTCTTGATGACAGCGGTTCTACTTGAATAAAGATGTGCCACCATCAGCGCTGGTCTCGAGTGCGCTCTTGTGCATGGGAACAACGTTTTCCAAAATTTTACGCGGCCGCCCAGCCACGGAGAGCAGCACCACCCCGATGATTGGAAAGGGGGCCGTGAGGCTTCGCATTTGCGGAGTCTTCTGGAGCAGCGTGGTGGTTGATTTTGAGCCGCTACATGCAGAGGGGCCCATCCAGGGTTGAATGCATTAAGACTCGCAGATAGAGATTGTGGCCATAGACATTGTGACACACTGCAAGTCCCAGAATTCAGTTGGGACTGACCTCACAGCGGATTGGCCCATTGGAGGGCGTGTTAGGTCAAATGGATGCAGGTGTGTTGGACTGCAAGCTGGTATTTTAAACACTGCCACTGTGCTGTACTTACCCTCTTGATGACAGCGGTTCTACTTGAATAAAGATGTGCCACCATCAGCGCTGGTCTCGAGTGCGCTCTTGTGCATGGGCACAACGTTTTCCAAAATATATATATATATATATATATATATATATATATATATATATATGCAGTAGTCAGTATTTAGGATAGGTTTTTCTTAGGATGATATTTAAGCAACAATATTCTGGTACAATACCTCAGCAAAAAATGTACACTCTCCTACTCAGAAGCCAATAAATAAGTTGGAACTTTCTGAACACTCCCTGGACAGGGAGGGTTTACATATCGTGTCAGAGATTGAATAACAACCAAACAGGCTTCTCTCCCGAGGCAGTTTGCAAAGGCACTTAGCAAATGCACCGACTCACCCACTCATGTACTTCAGCACTAACAAGAAGGGTTTGACAGCCTTTGCATTCGTCTAATTGAAACAGACCCATGGGCATTCTACCTTTCTTAATACATTATTTTATAAATCAGAGTTCTGGGCATTATCACCTATTTCTTCATGAGGATACTGAAGCCTGGAGGAGGTTAACTGCTCTCCACAAATACATTTTGAAATAATATTGTTTTAAGTCATGCAGTTATTGTTGGCAAATAAATGATGAGAAAGTGTATTAGAGCAAACAGCTGCCAGAATGTTGTCTCACATTCCATTCATGCCACCCCTAAAAGAAAAGAGCAAAAGATAGGTCTGTGTCTCTTCAGTCGTTATTCCACCTTACACATACATACGTTCACCATATCGCGGCTTAAAAAACACATTGCACACTTGTGCACACATTTACAGAAAGAAAAATACATCTCTATTTTACTTTAACATTTCCATGCACACATGCAGGATGCAATTTTTCATCGAGCAAGGACGGGCTTGTATAGCTTGAGATGTTATTGAACTCCACATAACTCTTGCGGCTTTTCAAAGATGCTTAACTATTGAGCCCGACAAGGGACAACGTCTGATTCTGCCCTCCTGACATGTCAGAAGCACTTGCTACTCCTCTGATATTCCTCTAGGCCAGTCTGTACCTGGTCTGAGCCTATAAGATATTAAGCTTCTGATGCAGGCCTCCTGTCTCTGGACAGATCATGTGATATGTGTACAACTTGAGGGATAGCTCAGTTTTAAGAGCTCTCGGCATGTTAGAGATGTGTAACTCAAGAGGTAGCTTTTGTGTTTAATGCCAAAGCTTCCACTATATGTAGTATACTTCCGGAGTATTTAGTTTTCAGTTTCATGCTACAAAAATATTGTAGACAGAATACGTATTACCGAAATATTGTGAACCTAAGTATATATACGTAAGTATAGATGTTCTATACTCAGTCCACATGTATGTATCTTAATGATGTATATTTGTATCTTCAAGGTACATAAATGTGGAATTAAGAATAGTTAACTATATATGCTTGTATGTCAAAATATTGACCACAAAAATATGGACGTTACATATTTATAATGTGAGTACCAAAATATCAATTGCAAAACTATGTGGTCTGAAATATCAATATTACATATATATATATGAGCAAGGCTTCATTGCCGAAACGCGTTATGTAGAAGCAGATTAAATATTTCTGAACTGCAATTTGGATGCATATCCTGAGAGTGCATTATTTCGCAACGTGAAGGAACTTTATGGAATATATATATGTATATATATATATATATATATATATATATATATATATATATATATATATATATATATATATATATGCTACATTATTATTGAAATTATATATTTTAAAAATTTACACATGTAAAATATTGAACCAGAAACGTGAACAACAGTAATTTTTTTATTATATTTCTATTTTTTTAAAACAAAACCTGAAGGAAATAGTTTAATTTTAATATGCAAATAGGAATATTTTCAAACTAAACTAATAATAAACAAATATACTTATCACTAATTTAAAAAGTATAACACATAGGGCCATATTACTATGCCGGTCGGGCGAGCGTCCGACCAGCACCATAGCGGAAGCAGGACCGCCCGACAAGGAGTTGGCGGTCCCTTTTCCATTATTTGGATGCTTTGCCTTCACGGCGGTCAGAAAGTGTATACTTTCCATTGCAGCTTGTGCTGTGAGCCAGAGGTGCCCTTGGGGCCCATAGTGGTGGGCCACCCGGGACAGGGGCCCTGCTAGGGGCCCCAAAAGACCCCTTCCCCAGCTTTCTCATGTCAGAAGAACCAACATGGAAAGGCTGCCAGAAAGGTGGATCGTACTCCCCACGGCGATGCCTGAGAAGGCACCACCTCCATACTAACATTTGAAAAGTGCATATATTTTGGTGGAGTCCGATTTACTATTCTAGCTCTAGTTCAACAAACACTGGGAAAGTGCATATTTTTGAGGGGGTCACATTTACTGTTCTAACTCCAGCCCAGAGCCCAACCAACATTGAAGAAAGTTCACATATATGTTATCAGATTTAAACTCCAGTCCAGAAAACATTAGGAAAGTGCATCTGTTTAGGAGCCTCAGATTTACTATTCTAACTCCAGTCCAACTAACATAGGGGATAGTGAACATCTTTAGGTGATCATATTTATTTTTCTATCAGCAGTCTGGGAAACATTCTGGAAAATGCAGATGTTTGGGGGGCAGATTTAAAATTCCGACTTCAGTCCAGCAAACAAGATTAGATTTGCTATTCTAACTCCAATCCCACAAACATTGCAAAAAGTGAATAGATTTTGGGGAGACCATATTTAATATTTTAGATCCAGTCCCAACAAACACTGGAGAAAGTGCATATATTTGGGAGAGAGGGGTCAGATTTAGGGCCTTATTATGAGTTTGGCGGTCCTCCTGTTGGCCCACAACCGCCGCGCTGACAGGAGGACCGCCAAGCCCGAAGTGCGCCCTCCTGACGGATTACGAGTGTAATCCATGGCGGGCGGGCGGTGCTGCAGCGGTCTCACAGCGGTGGTCTGTTAGGAGATCCATAACAGCAGACCACCACTGTAACAGCACCTGCAGCACATTCCTGCATGGTGTGGCATGCACCATGTTGTGCATGCCACACCATGCAGGAACGGGGGTGCAATTCCAGGGGAGGCACAACATGTGCCCACCTTACATGCACCCCAGGACCAGAAGCAGTCAGGGGCCCTGTTAGGGCTCCCTTCTTTGCATGTCCGCCACCCTTTTCATGGCGGGCTCACCCACATGAAATGGACGGTGGACATTCAAATCTGGATATGCTCGCAGATGCTGGCATGGCACTGCCAGCATATTCCTGCCCATTTCCAGACCGGCACTGATCCCGGCAGAGCTGGCGGTCTTATGGCGGTCCGACTGCCACACTCATAATACGGCGGATGGACCGCCAGAGTGGCGGTGGTCGGATCACCACCATGAGTACGGCGGTCCACTGGACCGCCATACTCATAATAAGGCCCTTAGTATTCCAAATCCAGTCCCAATAAACTTTGTGGAATGTGTAATAATAATAGATAAAGTTATAGTAGTTTGAAATTAATTACACAACTAAACAAATTAACTAAATTGACATTTGCTTAACTAATTACATTTGCTTAACTAATATTTATTAAAAAATGTGTTTACCCCAAACAAACCACACAACCCTAAATGAAAGAAAAAACTTAAAATATTGAACATGTACAGAATTACCCATTTAAATATAATATAATTAGTCATAATCAATTAATATTAATTATATTAACTGATCAATTATACCAAGACCAATATTATTATATATTTAAAGCTGAATACTGCTCATCTAACCCTCAATATAATCCAAATGTATAAATATGCATAGTTACTGTACCAATCAATATCCATTCATATAGATTTTAATGACCATACTACCTATACAATCAACCAATAACCTGAAAATAAAATAAATTTAAAAATTATAAAATAACTGAACAAATAATTAACATATTAGTCAATATTTATTAATTGATCACATAATAATAATTGGTTGTCAGGAATCATGCATGACGCTATATTCTCGGATCACAGGCCCCACGCACCCCCAGTGTGTGTATAAATAAATATAGGTAACTGTCCAAAATCTGAGAAAATCCACTTTTCCAATAGCTGATCCAAATAGTCGTTTATTGTTTGCCACGATACAATCACCGCCACAGCCAACATGTGTAGAAAAGTCCCTTTCCATATCCTTATCAAATAATAATTCACACATTCATAATCATTTACTTTTAAAAAACTGTAAAAATAAATCAAGGATCCATATCTCAAACTTGTTCACAAGTCGGAGAGTTTCTTATGATATTTTTTTCCTTAGTACTTATGATGAAGATGTTTCTAAAAATGCCCCTGGAGTTAAAATCACTGTATTATTTCTGTAAACATTTTTATGGGTTACTTTTATCATATCATGAATGTAAAGATCGTGGTCATGAAGATCTATGTTTTTTTTTTTTTTTATAACTCTTTTTATTAACTTTGCTCATGATCTCATTCAAAATACAGCAGTGTTCGTATGACATGAAGGAGAACAACAGTGCATCATACAATCCCAGGCAAGAAAAGCGAGACAATAGACTGGTTACACTTATACCCCTTGTCCACCCCCCCCCTGTGTGGCTCGGTATTTCTTCCAGGGCCCCCATACTTTCTCCCATTTCTTGGCACAGCCCCTGGACTTGTAAATGGTTTCCTCTGCTCTCTGACACCAGTCCAGGTCCCGCAGCCATTGGTCCCACTGTGGGGGCACCTGCGCCCCCCAGCAACTGGCTATGTTGCGTTTCACCACCCCGGCTGCCATTGCCAGCCATATCTCATTGTATCTGGACCAGTCTGTGGCTCCTTTGATCATAAGTAATAGCCAACGGGGCTCCACCGGGACCGGCGATCCCACCACTGTTGCCATTGTACGAGCTACCCTGGTCCAGAAGGGCACTATCTCCGGACACTCCCACAGGACATGGTAAAAGGTGCCCTCCCCCTGGCATCCCCTCAAACACAGGGGGGATAGACTCTTCCCCCAGGAATACAGGTGGGTTCGAGGATAGTACACTCGGTGCAGGATTTTTAATTGTACAAGGCGGAACCTAGTTCGAATCGCGATTTCGCGAGGGCTTTGCAGGGCGTCCTGCCAATTCTCGTCTTCCAGGACCCCAACATCTCTCTCCCACCTCTCCCGCAGGGACACCAACGGGTCAGGCATGTTATTTATGAGCTTGCGGTAAATCGTGGACGTGGGTTTCTCTAGAATGGGATCCAGGAGAAGCCTGTCTTCCATAGGGGAGTATTCCGGGATTGAGGCATCGGTGAGTATGTGGGAGCGCAGGGCATGGGTAAGGCGCAGATAATGGTAGTGTTGGGAGTCGTGTAGTTGGTATTCTTTTTTAAGATAATCAAAGGATCTAGGGGCACTCCCTTTCCACACATCCCCCAGTACTCAATTCCAATTAGCTTCCATCCCTTGAAGCCGGTTAATCTTGTCACCTCCGCTAGCTGATCACCTAGCCAAAGTGGGGTCCTACCCGTCAGGGAACCCGCCCATCCGAGGAATTTATTGGCCTCCCTCCAGCACTGAAGCACGACCCCTGTGTGCGAGGGTAGATCCCTACGCTGTCTCCGGGCATACAGCAGTGGTTCGCAGTTGCCTCCCGGCATGGCATACCTATCAACTCTATAGGCTGGTTCTGAACCCTCCGCGTATATCCAGTCGTTGACCACCTGCAACTGGGATGCCCAGTAATACAGTTGGACGTCCGGGAGGGCCAGCCCCCCATCATACACCCCTCTTGTGAGCTTACGCAACGCTATCCTCGGGTTGCCACCCTCCCAAAGCAGCGTCCGCAGTGCCTGGGATATGCGCCTGAACACCCCGCCAGGGACCGGATATGGTGTGTTTTGTAGGCTATATAGCAGTTGCGGCAGAGCCAGCATCTTGAATAACGCAGCCTGCCCCATAAGGGAGAGAGGCAGGGATCTCCAGTGGTTCACGTCTGAACCCAGTCGCGCAGGTGGTGCTCGAGATTTTTGGCGAAAAACTCCGCCTTATCTCTGGTGATGTAAACCCCCAAGTATTTGAACCCATCACTCACGACTGAGGCAGGGCACCTCGTCGGAATACATGGGGGGGGGGCCCGAGAGAGGATATATCAATGACTTGGCCAAGTTTATCTTGTATCCTGAATAGCTGCCAAACAGTTCGAAGAGATGGAGCGCCTGTGCTATTGAGTTGTAGGGTCTAGCCATATAGAGGACAATGTCATCCGCTCCTCCCATTCATCAGAAAGTGACAGGCACCAGAAAGACCTATCCCTCCGAATCCAGTGAGCCAGCGGCTCAAGGGCCAGGGCGAAGAGGAGGGGAGACAGGGGGCACCCCTGCCTGGTACCCCTGCGCAGGGGGAATACTCGAGACATCGCGCCATTAACTCTCACCCTCGCTACCGGCTGTTCGTACAGCAGTCGGACCCAGCCACAAAACACCGGACCAAAGCCCAGTCGCTGAAGAACCATGAACAGGTAAGGCCATTCGATGCTGTCGAAGGCCATTGAGGCGTCCAGCGCCATCAATGCCGTTTGAACGCTGTCCTCGCCTTCTGTCATATAAAGGACCCCATAAAGCCGTCGTAGGTTGTGTCGAGTGCTCCTGTGTGGCATGAACCCTGACTGGTCGACATGTATCAGGTCTGGCAGAACAGGGAGCAATCTCGTCGCTAGGGCCTTAGCCAAAACCTTGGACTCCACATTTAGAAGTGAGATGGGCCGATAGGATGAGCATTGGTCAGCCGGTTTCCCCGCCTTGTGAATTACCACAATCGTGGACTACGGCTGGTCAGGCGGGAGCATCCCCACCTCATGTGCTTCGAGGAACATTTGTCTGAGAGGTTCAATCACAATGTTCGCGTGCCTCTGGTATATTTCCACTGGGAGCCCGTTAGGTCCCTGTGCCTTACCGGCCTGAAGAGAGTTACGGGCTTCCCCAAGTTCAAGTCCCGTGAGTTCAGCCTCTAGGCGATCTTTTTGCTCCGCGGACAGTGTGGGCAGCGCAAAGTCCCGCAGGAACTCCGCACAGTCCTGTTCCGTCCTAGCGCACACCGGGGTGTAGACCTTCTCATAGTATGACGCAAAGGCCTCTGCTATATCCATACCGGCGTGCGCCAGGGTCCCCGACTCATTCCATACCTCGGCCACCCAGGATCGCTCACTATCCCGGCGTTCAAGCCACGCCAATAGTTTCATACTTTTATCCCCCGCGTTGTATATCCGATGTTGCGTGGCAAGGGAGTAGGCCCGCGCCTCGCCCTCTGCCAACGAGCGGAGTTCCTTTTGCTTGAGGGCTATTTGATGACTACGGTCGAGCGAGGGCGTCTCACCGGCACCCCGCTCCAGGGACTCAATTTCTTTTTCTAACTGCTTGATCTGCCGTGACTCTTCCTTTTTCTGAGCGCCAATCAATGCTTGGGCCTGGCCTCTCAGGACCGTCTTATAGGCTTCCCACAAAATTAGCTGGGAGTCGACCGAGCCCCGGTTCTCAGCAAAATACTGTTGGGAGCCCTCCCTTAGCTTATCACTTATTGAGTCGTCTTTGAGGCGCCAGGGGTCTATCCTAGGGAAGGCCGCCCGGGTGGTCACCGCCCCCTTAAGGAGAACGCTGACCGGGGAATGATCGGAGATTCCTCTGGCCATAATGCAAGATTCCGCAAAATCGCCCAGCTGGTCTACCCGCGTGAAGAGGTGATCTAACCTAGAGAAGGACCCATGCCTAGCGGAGTAGAAAGTGTAATGCCTATGGGCGGGATGATGTGTGCGCCACAGGTCACTAAGACCCATTGCCGTGACAAAGCCCTGCAGTCCAAATTCCCCCCTGTTACCCTGCCGCTCGCTTGAGCGATCCAAGTCAGCATCCATGACCGCATTGGTGTCCCCCCCAGTACGACAATTCCCCGGGGAAGGTCCACCAAGAAGGTGCCCAGTTTTGTATACGTTGGGGCACGGAGGCCGGGTGGGATGTAGCACAAAACCAAGACTATCGTTCGCCCCTCCCACCCGGCCGCCTCGGCCGCCATACAACCAGAGTCTTCCGTCCATGTGCCTGTGATTACCATTGGCAGGGTATTGCGAACCAGGATCCCTACTCCCCTAGAGCCAGACGTGAACCCAGAATGGGCCACCATTTTGTAGCCAAAACGATCAAGTGCCCTGCATTTGTTCCCACGTAAGTGCGTCTCCTGTAGGAGAACTATGTCAGGGGAGTGCCGTTTCACATGTTGTAACACTAGTGTCCGCTTGATTTTGTTGCCCAGTCCATTTACGTTCCACGTCCATATTTTCATTTGTGCTTGTTCACCCATTCGTGTATGTGGGCCTACCCTTCCCCGGATATTTCATACCCCACTGCCTGTCTGTAAGGCTGGATAACCAACCAGTTGAATTAGGATCACTATGAGCCAAACATGAACTTGGCCTAGAACCAAAACTCCCCCCCCAACCCTCTCCCCCCTCCCTGCTAAGTGGGCCCCCAACCACCCACCTTTCAAACTCGCAGAGTGCCTGTCGCCGCATTATCCCCAAATCAACTGAAGGAGGGAACATAAGCCTACAGTCCGCAGAAAGAGACATACATTATTGCCGGAGTAGACACCCCATGAATGAATCGTTTAGAAAGACCCCTACTCCACCTCCCCGGGCCCACCCCCCCCCGATCCCGTTAATCAATGCTACAGCCCTCGTGTAATCACAACTAGTAGCCCTGAGACCCAAAAACTTACAACGTCCAAGTAGGCCACCGTCCTGGAGCATCTTACCCAACTCCCAGCAAAGCTCAATGTCCCAGGAAGCCTTGCGCTCCCCCCTGCCCCATGGACAGAAATCGCCTCAGACCGCCGCTACCGCCAATGTCACTTAAGTATCGTCTGTCCACTCTCTCGGTTCTCACGCGGGGGTCTGTCCGTATCCGGAGCATCGTGGCCAGTAGAACTGTGGGCCGATCGCCGCGAACCACCCTGTCTGCCCACAGTCCGCCAGCCCTCCATCCAGTCGTGTGCCTCTGCCGGTGAGTCAAAGAAGTACACTTTCTCACCATCCAGAATTTTGAGTCGCGCTGGGTACAACATCATGTACTTCACTCCCTGTTCTCTGAGGGCCCTCTTGACTCCATCAAAGGATCTGCGCTGGCGCTGTACATTTAGCGTAAAGTCCGGAAAGAATCTAATCGTGGCGTTTTCCAGCCGTAAGTCGCCGGACACCCTCGATGCCTGCAGGATGGCGTCCCGATCCCTATAGTTCAGGATCCGGGCGATGATGGTGCGTGGAGGGGCCCCAGGCTTGGGCCTCCCCCCCCAATGCACGATGAGCCCTCTCCACCGAGAAGAAGTTTGACAGGCGCTTTGGCTTGAGGTGGTTGAGGATTAGGTCCTCCACGAAGCAGTCTGTGGACGGCCCTTCCATACCCTCCGGGACTCCCACGATGCGGATATTGTTGCGCTGCGCCCGGCCTTCCTGATCTTCCAGGCGGGCGACGATGTCAGTTTGATTTTTCGTAAGTGCGGCTACTTGCTCCTCAAGTCTCTTCGTTTTTAATTGGAGGTTCCCAATTCCGCTTTCTGCCTCCGCAACTTTGTCTGACATTTTCCGGAAGTCTGCGCGGAGCAGATTGACCTCTTCTGTTACCGAGTCCAGCTTAGGTTCCATGGTGCCACGCATCTCTTTGATGGCCATCATAATGTCTCTAAGTGATGGGTCGGGCCCGTCTTCTGCTGCGTCGCCCTGCTGGCTCCCTCCTTGGTGGCCGTCCTCCCTTCCCATTGTGACCGTGTACTTGTCAATGTGGTTTATCTGGCCTTGTGCTGGTGGTCTGTTGCGGCCCATGACCATGGGTTAGCCTCGGCAGTTCAGGTGGGACGCGTGGCACAACTGCTTATGGCTCGATGCAGGTCAGGCTGTCTGGTGCAGTCCACTATCCCACCGTCCACACTGTATTCGGGCTCCCAGGAGGCTCGATCCGACCTAATCGTGTCAGGCCTCGTGTTCAGGCCGCAACCTGACAGCCCGCGGCGCACCTGAGGCCGGCCCAGGGGGCCTCCACTATTCGTCCGTGTGGTCTGGCTAGCAGTTCAGGCCCAGGCTCCCTGGGGGGGACCTCCAAATGTAGAGTGTGTGGCCCGTGAAGGCTTCCTCTCTGTGGCGCCCTGTTCCGTCGCTCAGGTCTCAAGGCCTCACACCCTCCCACAGGGCCAGCCGCTGGGTTTTGTATCTTCAGGGACTCTCAATGTGGGAGCACCACCCTCGCACCACTCGTGCCAGTAGGCGAGCTCCAATAAGCCTCTGGGCACCGGCGGCCTCGCACCCCCGGCTGTCCCAGCAGTCCCCACCTCTGCGGGCTCTCAGGCCTGTGCCTCAGTCGTGTGATGCCTCGCTTTGCCCCCGTGCGCTGCCTCAGTCCGGTGCCCCGCTGTGGTCCGTGCTTCGTGGTGTCAGGTGGGCGCCGCCTGCGTTGTGATCCCAAGCCGCACTCCGAGCAAACTGCGGCGCTCCTACCTATATTTATTAAATCAACATATTCAAATTAATTAATCATTTAGTAAGCATGTAGAGGAGAGGTAATGTCCTATAACATTTTATTTTACCTTACAATTACCTCCTGTAAGGGATGGACTGCAACACGATCTGGGCATCAGTTAATCAGTAAATCCTCCAAACAAGCTTTTTTTGTCACCCACACCTTTCAACTATCAGGCTATCAATCAGACCAGAGTGAGGCTCAGAATGGGGTGTCATATTCTGACCCTGGGACTGGTGGAAAAAAGAATGGGGGTACCACTGCCATGCACATTATAAGAGTAAACCTTGAACCATGAATGTTGAGGCCCTTAATTAGTATTAGTGACCAACATCAATGTCACTTTGTGCTCCTGTGTCTTCTAAAGCAGCCTAGGGAAGAGAGGAGCCAGGTGGAATTTATTGAAAAGATCCATTGGCCAGGTAATTTTATAGACTACCAATACTCCTGATCTCTGGGCTGGGCACTGAGTCACGAACTGGGGAAGAAGGAATCATTTTGAGGAGGCAACTAAGTCTAGCCAGGGCTTACAGAACCCCAGAATAATTCGTAAGATAGTATAAGGATGAGGCCTCACAGCTTCATATCTCTCCATCCACTTGATTCTAATGTCCCAATGCATGGCTAAGCAATGGTTTGAAAAGGAGGTGAGCGGAGGGATTGTTGCTGTAGTGGCCACCAACATAATTAGAGGGACACTAGATGTTGTTAAAGGCAAAGCATTATTTCCACTGGATCTTGGATGTCCTCACATTTATACATAATCTCACTCGAAGAAAAAGAAAGTCTTGTACTGACTGGAGTTGTGATTTCTCTCAGCTGATTAAAAACCTAGGTGACTAGGGAGTTTAAAAGACCTAGGTGACTCTTCACATGTCTGTTTTTGCCTTTGAAAAAATAGGGACACAAATCAGCCAGTTGCATGAATACAGAAAGAGCAGTACCCCCTTTGTGTGCCTTCATGCAGACCTTTGGAGAAGATGAAAGGCCAACGGGCAAGGCAGGAAACTGAATGTAGTCTTGATAGATGGGGAAATGTAGACACCTCTCACTGGATGCATCAGGGCCTGAAGGTATGTGTCTCACCACACAAGCAAATTTAAAAAACCTCCTCGTTGTAGCAGGGGGATAATGAATTGCAGTACTGACATTCAGAAATTGTTATGATCCAAAAACCTGTTTAGCTTTTTCAGATTAAAGATCAGGGTGACATTCTATGAGGTCTGCTGGTCCAAAAATAGTAAAGCTGTCTATTGTGCTTTAGAAGCTGGTAAAATGGGCCACTGCTGAAAGTGGGAGAGGGCCACCTCTTGTAAAGCTTGGCACTGTATGGGGGATCTTGGGACTTGAATTAGATTCTATATTATAGTCATAAGAAATCACTTCATGGACCAACCGTTTGGAATGCCAATCATCCGCCTGTTCTGAAAGATTTAAAGTTGATCTCCCACCATCAAGGGAAGTGAGATGCCTGACTCATGCTTCAAGTAATTGCTGAGCAGTGAGCAGCTGTGGTCGGGGTCTGGCTGGGTAACTGTACCTACATCCATGAAAGAGCACCTGGCCGGTGTGTGTTGGTGTGGGTTATCTGGGGGTGAGAGTGGGGGTTTAATTTAAATTTCTAAAAACATACACTACTTTATATTTTATTCATTTAAAATATATTTTAAACGTGAAATGTTGTAAACAACATTGAGTTTCAGTTATTTTGGGGCGCATAGTTAATTTTTATATTACAGGTTAAAGAGTTTACTGGGAGATTGGGTGGGAAGTGTTGTATTTATGCACTTTCTCAGTTTCTGTAGGACTGGACTTAGAATAACATATCTTATTCTTACATTTATGCACTTTCACTGATTTTAGTTGTATGGGAGATAGTACATCTCTTCCCCTCCACCCAAACTTCCATTTTATGCACTTTCTCCAATGTATGTGAGACTGGACTTAGAATAATACATTTTACCCACTTTATGCACTTTCATCCTTTTTGTTGAGCTGTATTTAGAATAGTATATTCACCCCTTTTTTTATGTACTTTATCCAATTTTAGATGGATTGGAGTTAGAATAGTAAATCTCACCCACCTTCTGGATTATGCCCCTTCTCCAATATTGTGAGACTGGAATAAGAATAGTGAATCTGGGGGACGTGGCCAACAGCATGGCCGGGTAGCCGCGTTCTCCGCGAGCTCCTCTGGCCCCGACTCAAATCCTGCACAAATCCTGTTCCTCCTAGCCATCAGATACACGTACCTGAGCCCGACGAGTTTGTGCGAGCGGAGGTGTGCCCGGTTTGGAGTTTCGTGGCTCCTTCGTAGCTGGAACCAGAGCTTTTGCCGGCGCGGCGGCCGGCGCGCAGCTCCCATGATGGCGGCTGGGGCAGATCGAGGGAGGCTCTGAGTCAGCGCGACGGAGCCTTCGCCCGGCGGGCCGGTGGTGGTGCTGGACGGCCGGTGATCGTGGATCGGGGGGCAGATCCTGAGTCCCGCTCTGCCCCCCCTGCGGTGACGGCGCGGCTGGCGGCCTCGGCTCGCGCCTTGGGAGCGCCCATAGCGGCTGCTGAGATCCGTAGTGCCTGTGAAGGCGGGGGCCGGGGAGAGGAGTGCGCCCATTACAGGCAGTGCTGCGCAGCCCGGAGGCACGGAAGACTGCCAGAACAACTTGCGAGTGAGGCCGGGAGCCTCTGCTAGGAGGCGCCTGAATCCTAGTGGGCCGGCACGGGACCCCGCATGAAGCGGCGGTGAACGGCGCATTCCTGGTAAGCGCGAGCCGCTTGGGGGCAACGAGAGACAGTGGCATTGTGCGCCGCCCTGCTCCCTCTGCACAGCGACATGCTCGGAGGCCGGGGCTTTTCCATTAGACTTCCTCTCTGGGGCTGTTGAGGTGGCAGGGGCTTGAGACAGACAGCGGTCAGCACTGGCACATGAAGGAGCCCTCTGCCTTCCACAATAGTCCGTGCTGCTTACAGACATCGTCGGATGGGAGCCCCTGTTGATGGGCGTGCGGCTTCCGAGGTCCTCTGCCTCCAGCTCGGCTTCACCGTAGGGGCCTGAGTTTCCCTGTGGCCCATTGGAACTAGCCCGAATCCTCAAAATCTGGCGGGCTTGGCTGGGGACCCCTTGGCTCCTTGGACTGAAGGTGAGAGGGATGTGACTGCACCGCCTTTCAGTGCGTGGGGTCCCAGGTGAGAGACAGCCTGCTCTTCCGGTCTCCGGGAGAAACTGTGTGGGACGGAGAGGCACCGGTGGTCAAGCTCACTGAGGGTCCATTACTTGAGAGGTGTTGCTTTCCTCCTCCCCCACTGGGTCGCTTGTTGTGCCGGACATGGGAGGGTGGCCTGGCTGGAACCTGCTGCGCCATCGTGGTCCTGACATCTGTGTGCTGCAGGCGGGGCCCCCATCTCTCTGCTCCCCCCCCTTTAGAGGTCCCACCTAAGGGGTGCTGGCGCTGGTCTACATACTGTTCTGCCATGATGGCAAAAGATAAAGACCCCAAGACGGCCAGACAGGGGAAGATGGATCGATACACGAAGGTTCTTCCTGCGCCCGCTGGGGCGGAGGGGGCCTGACCCCCCCGTCCGGACACAGAGGAGATCCTACACGCGATCCGTGCTTCTCGGGAGAGCCTGGAAGGCAAATTGGCAGAGGTACAGATGGAGGTCTCTTTTCTGCAACAAGACCTGCGCAAGGTCTCCGAACGAGTGACTGAAGTCGAACAACGTGTCTCAGAGCTGGAGTATACCTCGCGGACCACGAGTAAAGACGTAAAAGATCTTCAGGTTGCAGTGAAGGAGGTGATCTGGAGAGTCGACGGTGCCGAAAACAGGGCCCGTAGGAACAACCTGCGCTTTGTGGGCTTTCCGGAAAATGCGGAGCATACGGACCCGGGTCACTTTCTCATGACTTTTCTTAAGGATGCCCTTCCGGCGGTGCAATTCTCCTCCTGCTTTGTTATAGAACGGGCGCACAGGATGCCTGGGGTTTGGCCACAGCCAGGGTCCCCCCCCCCCCGGCCGTTGATAGCTCGATTCTTGAACTTTCAGAACAGGGATCTGATACTCAGGGAGCTGCGGAAAAAGGGTGAGATCAAATATTCGCGTGATGTCCAAAAACAACGGCGCACCTTCGATCCCATCAAAGTGAAACTTCGTGCCCTTGGGATCCAATATATGCTGCTGTTCCCGGCCAAACTTAAAGTTATCTTCCAGGATACCACGCATTTTTTCCAGACACCGGAGGACGCGTGGTCCTGGATTGAGGAACGGCCTCAGCTGCGACGTGGAACGCCTTCTCCTGCTCCCCTGTCCGCTTCCAAGCAACCGGGCCTTGGCTGGAAGAGGCCGCAGGCGAAGAGGCGGAGGCGAAAGATCAAGCGCCTGACATCAGTTGGGAACACACCGGGGAGGTCCCTGAGGTCCAGGAACCAAAAAGCCACCATGTCGGACTCGGACGATGACACAGCCCTGGAATGTGCGTCAAGGACTTCTTTGAGATCCAGCGGCCATGGAGACTCTGATCAATCGGAGAACCCTGAATCCCGGACTTCGGATGCTGCACACCCTCTTCTGGAGACTATACATCACTTGGAGGCCTCTGGCCTAGGTCCCCCGGGTGGGGATCCTTGCTCACTGCAACCTCCTAACAATGGCAAGGAGGAATGAAGCAATGGGGCCAGACGCCCTCATAGAGACGCTGTATTGTCCCTGCAACATAGAGGACATTTGGAACTTTTGCTGCGAGGAAGGAAAGTATACAGCGGGTTGTTTTTTTGTTTGTTTGTTTTTCTCTGTAATGCTATATAGTTGAGTGTGTGGGGGAGGGGGTGGGCTACAGACCTCTGGGTGGTCTACCTGCACCAGTGTTGTCCTGTTGACAAGTTTGGGGGTGGTGGGGGTGCCTGCAGAGTGTGGGGAGGGAGGCATGGTTGACGTTGTTCACTATTTTGGACTACGTGTTCGGGGTGATGGGGGGGTTTGTTTTGTTTTGGAAAGTTGCACATACACTGACACTGAAGCAAGGTGGCAAAACAATACGACGGCAGTTATCATGATATTACAGAAACAACAGCAGTGGGGAGGGAGAAGGGGACCCGCCGACGGGCTGGACATAATGCACCACCGAGATGGCTACATCTAATCCAGGAATATACTCGATCCTCTCCTGGAATGTGAATGGGATGGGGAATAAGGTTGAGAGGGCTAGTGGCCGCATATTTTAAAAGATTGAAACCAGATGTCATTCTCCTACAAGAGACACACTTAAAAGGCACTCAATGCGGGTTCCTAGGTCGAGGTGCATATAAAACACTGGCCCACGCTGGTTTCTCCACTGGGGCAAGGGGTGTGGCAATACTCATCAGGAAAAACCCACCCTTCAGACTGGAACACACTTGGACAGATAACAACGGCACAAATGTAGCGGTTAAAGGAGTGTGGAACAGAAGACACATCACTTTTATTAGTGTATACGCACCACCCAAGCTCCAAAGGCAAACAATGGAGAAGCTTGCAGCAATTTTATTTGAGGCGGGCTCCGACACACACATTATTGGGGGTGACTTTAATGACGTGATAGACCCCACAAGTGACCGTACGACTGTCCCAACAGGGACTCCCAAAGAGACGCCGCTTAAACGGTTTGCAGATACATTAACACTCACAGACATATGGCGTAGGCAGCATCCCCAGACCAGAGCTTATTCTTTTTATTCCGGGGCACACAAAGCCTTCTTTATTACATATTTGCCCCAGTGGGCGAACTTGGGGAGATACACAAGATAGAATATTTGGCAAGGGGCCTCTCGGATCACTCGCCCTTGTGGCTCACTGTGGGTACCCATACACAACGACTGAACGGGGAATGGAAACTGAACCCCTGGGAACTCAAAGACCCTCAGGTTGCTAGGGAACTCAGGGTGGACACGGAGTTGTATTTTAGAGAGAATGTGGGGTCGGTGGACTCTACCATTACATTATGGGAGGCATATAAACCCGTACTACGGGATAGGGCACAAAACATTATAGCCCACAAAAAACGGAAAGAGGAAGAGGAGATCACTGGGCTGGAATCCCAATTACTACAGCTTGAATCACGGGCTAACACGGACAATGATCCCTCCATGCTATGCAGTCTACAACTCCTTAGACAGGAATATTTCTCACTGGCCAAAAAAGACGCGCAGCACGCGATACAAGCCATGCACCGGCGTCTGTACGACATAGGCGACAAGACAGGTAGGTTGCTAGCGTGGCTTAGCAAAAAAGAGCTTGACAGTAGATGGGTTTCGATGATACAGACGGAGGATGGCCGAGCTCACCTGACCCCAGTCGCAATAGCCAACGCCTTTGCAGACTATTCCGAGGCCTTTTACACGCAACGTGAATTGGCCCAGCTGTCACAAATTCAGGTATATCTTCGGGCGATACAGCTCCCCAAATTAGCAGATAGCGAGTCAAAGACATTAGACGATAAGATTACAAAGGAAGAAATAATGGCAGCCATTGGCCAGTTGAAAACTGGAAAGGCCTCAGGGCCTAATGGGCTACCTCTAGAATTCTTTAAACAACATGCAACGCTTTTTGGCCCACACCTCCTACAACTGTACTTGGAGGCGCATAAGATGGGAAGCCTCCCCAGAGACTTGCGGACAGCCACGATCACAGTAATCCCCAAAGAGGACAGACTGCCTCAGGCGTGTAGCTCGTATCGCCCTATCTCCCTTATAAACGTGGAGACTACGATACTAGCCAGAATATTAGCAAACAGGCTCACCGTGGTAATTGCTGGTCTCATCCATAGAGACCAGTCCGGTTTCCTGCCCAAGAGGTCGACGAGGCTCAACCTGCGGAGACTGCATAACTGGTTGGAAGTGGTTAGTAAATGAGAAGATCCACACCTCATCCTTTCCCTTGATGCCGAAAAGGCATTTGACACTGTCCACTGGCCCTTTCTCATGTCTGTTTTGGAAGAGTTCGGCTTCGGTCCAGTCTTCAGGCGTTGGATCGCTGTACTCTATGAAAGACCCGTGGCTAGGGTTAGAGTCAACGGGGTAGTGTCACAGGAATTCCCAATAGGTAGGGGCACTCGACAGGGTTGCCCATTATCCCCCCTGCTTTTTGCTCTGGTGCTGGAACCACTTGCCTGTGTGATCCGAATGCACCCGGACAAAACGGAATTCCGGAGTGGAGAGAATGATGTGACCGACGAACGCATATCCCTATATGCTGACGACATATTAATGTATGTCACAAACCCGGAAATGACACTCCCTAAAATTATGGACAGTTGTGAAAGGTATGGTACACATGCGGGGGACAAAATCAACTGGGGAAAATCGTACTTATACCCAGCAGACAAGAGCGGTGGTTATACTGTTGGCCCGAGCCAACTCCAGTTGGCACGAGAGGGCATAAAATATCTAGGGATCTTCGTCACAACGAATGCGACAATGGCGCTGGACCACAATCTTTATAGGGTGCTCAGGGAATTTCGTGCGGACGTGGAAAGATGGAAGACCCTGCCACTGACATTGCTAGGCAGGGCAGCACTGTACAAAATGATAGTGCTCCCAAAATTTCTTTATGTACTGCAAAACACCTATCAACTGATACCAGTTGAGGTGTTCAATAAAATTGATGATATGTTACGGACATTTCTTTGGGACGGGAGACCACCGAGGATAGCACTGGTGACGTTACAACGCAATCAATATAATGGCGGTATCTCCTTACCAGATCTTCGGGCATATTATTGGGCAGCCCATCTAGTCGTTGTGAATGAATGGCAACACGTGGAGAGAGATCACCCCACATACGTCCTTGAACGAACGCAGTTTACCAAGCGCCCACATACGCACTACATATATGGGGGGAGGGTCGCTGCACAGCTCCTGACAGCGACACGAATTGTTGTAACAGCATGAAAACAGGCTGAACGACAAATGAAATGGGATGGCCGTGTCACTAGGGAAACCCCACTCTGGGTGAGGAACCGGCTTCAGGAAATCACGAAATTGCGGGGTTTCCGACAGTGGGACCTGCTAGGCATTTCACAACTTAAGGACATATTACACCGTAAAGAGCTGGTCACTTTCTCACACCTTCAGGCTGAATACGACATGAACATGACTCAACACTACAAATACCTGCAGCTGGCCCATGCATGGCGGGCGCAACACATAGACACCACGGACGTTCCCGAGTACGCACCCTTAGAGGGACGACTCCTGATGGGGGAGCTAGAGGAGAAGGCGGTTTCTTGGACATATAGAACGATAATTAATAACAAGCCAGACACCTTGCGTAAGCTACGGACGAAATGGGAGTCAGAGTTGGGAGAGATGGAAGACTTAGATTGGGAAATGGCGTTAATGCATCCCCGAGAAGTGGCCATTAAGTCCCGGCTTAGATTGATTCAATTCAAATATTTGCATAGGGCATACTATGACAGAGCGCGACCGCACCGCATAGGGAGGGCGGAAACACCTGATTGTTTGCGCTGTAGGGCGTCTGAGGGTACATTCTTTCACACGGTGTGGGACTGTTCTGAGATTCAACTGTATTGGGCCACCCTGTTGGACGAAATGGGAATTATTCTGGGAGAGACAATTCCGCTTAGTCCCCAGTTTGTTCTGCTGGGAATATCCACTGAAATTGACCTCCCCAAACCAAAGTTAATCCTACTTCAACTGGGATTAGTTGTGGCAAAACGCGACCTGGCTAGGGCATGGAGGGCAGTGACGAGCCCATCTCTGGTTGAATGGAAAAAGAGTATGGATATGTACATGTTGGGGGAAAAGACAACTTATAAAGCACGGGGTTGCCCCAAAAAGTTTTGGAAAATATGGAAACCATGGCTCACAAATTATGGACTCTCGCTCTCTGATTAACAATGATCTTCTATGGTGGGTGTACGGGGGAGGGAAAGGAAGGGTCCCACAACGATGTGCAGGTGTATGATGCAGTTATTTGACTGTTCACCACTGTTATTCGTATATGATGCCAACGTCACATTGAATATGCTACTACGTCTTGCTGCTGAACAATGTCTTTGTAATATAATTAAGAAAATGCCAATAAACATATTTAAAAAAAAAAAAAAGAATAGTGAATCTGACAACATTCATTTATTCACTTTACCAGTTTCTGTGAACTGGACTTCGTAAATATCACTCTTTAATTTATCCACTTTTTTCCAATTGTCTTTGAATTGCAGTTAGCATAGTAAATCTTACCCCACTGATCTATACACTATCTCCAGTTTTTGTAACACTGGAGTTAGAATAGTTAATCTCCCCCCTTTCATTTATGTACTTTCCCCAAATTTAATTGGGTTGTAGTTAGAACAGTAAATGACACTCTCCCTCAATTTATGCTTAGTGCAGAGCCCAGCAGTTCAAGCTCACAGTTTCATTTAAAGCCGCTTGTCTCTTACAGTACCCTCAACCCCATTACCATGAGTGACAGAGAACAAGAAAAAGTACAGAGGGTGTGTTTTATTCTTTTAAGTGTCGTCTGATTCTAGGTCCCAATTCATTTCTTTCTTTGTGATTTGCTTAAATATGCTTTTATGTGCTTTATCTCTGAAAAAACTCTAAATGTGCCATTTGCAAGCACTTTTAGTGCGGCAGAGTGAAGAATCATTGCTTAAGCCCCCTCAGTTTTAAAGAGGGATATTAGCTGCTTGAGTTCCCTTTTTCGTCATGAAGTTTCAAAACACATGTTGGAGAATCTTTGAAAATTAAATAAATGTGCAACTTTAAGTTCCTTCTGTCTTAAAGCTTCAGCCACAACTTTCATTTTTAGACAGTAATCTCCAAAGCTTACAAGGAGTGTCCAGGGGCAAACATTGTTTGGCTTGATGGAGAACACAACAGATGCGCCCTTGTTTTTTTAAGATTGTAATTATTCCCTGGTAGAACTGGAGTTTGAATGAGCCTTTCAATTACCTAGATTCCTAAAGACTTTTGTTCGCTTTGTATAGGAATCCTTACACATCTTAAATTTGAGCCAACTCTGTAGTCTCCTGGCCCTCCAACAGAGCCTTCAGGTTAGAGATTTCTTTTTATAAAACTAAATCTAAGATCTGATCATAGAGTGAATCAATCTTCCTTTTTAGACTTTGTATTTGAGTAGACAGAGATGATGAAAGAGGTGTGAATGATTCAGATTTTTTTAATCTCTGATAGGGTAGACTGGAAAACATGTGGAGTATCTAGAGCCCCTGATGTGGATTAAGAGGCTGCTCCAGCTTTTGCTCATGTGGGTGCTTTGCCTGTTTTGCATTCTGAAGTGGGCATTGCCTTCCCCCTTGAGGATGCATGAAGGTTGGCAGACCCCAAGGGAAAAGTTAACCCATTGATAGTTGAACCATTATTTTTTTGGGAGTGTCCAGAGTCAGCTATTGCTTCTCCTGGGCTGCTTTTTAGATTTGCCTGCTTAGGTCTGGCACCCTTTATAACAAAAAGCCTATATGGTACCTTGTTACCTCGGGATTAAAATCACTGAGAAAACAAAGAGCTGCACAAATTAAGCTGCACACCCCTAGTACATAAAAATAAATCTATACTAAATAAAAGAGAAAAGCTGCCCATATTTGTTGTAGGGAGAGAAGCATAAATTCATTTAACAAAATAGATTCTAAAATCAGTACTGTATTTGGAATAAAAGAGACAACAGCTAAACCTTCATAAATTAAATCTTTCAAGAGAAGAAGGAGGGACGGCCCTTCTTCATTTGAAAAGATTCTATCTTACGGCCTTTCCAATTACTTCCTATGAATTTTCTAACATCAATGCAGAAAAGGTTTTTGAAAATGTATTTTATTGAGAAAAGGAAAGAAGATTAGTTTCCCTATCCAGACCCTCATAATCCCAAAAT